>JAULUF010000008.1:0-400000 GCA_031834385.1 Semotilus atromaculatus | reverse complement strand
CAAACAGTATTTTTGTCCATGCTCCATGAAATATGTTTGTCACAACTCTATACAACCCAGAACTCTACATAACTCTTATTTAGATTAAGTTCACATGTTCAGAGACGCAATGTGCCTCTGGGGTCCATGATAACGCAGCATAAGTAAAGTTTGTCTCGAGCGAATATTTAATTTTACTCATCTTAATTCAAAGCAGGATCTTACTTTATCTACGGTAGCGATGATCTATTGCATGTATAAGATGTATATATCATTTTTACTTTTATTTTATCTCCAAAACTATCCTTATTCATTGTGGAAACACACAGGATGAAACACTTCACTGAGAATATCTACTCAAAATATATGTAGAATTTTAAAATGGCAGCATGTGTTGATGAGCCAGTTGGCCGCATGAACAGACTTCGGGGGAGAGCCGATGATACTCCAGCAGGAAGCATGCCCTTTGACCTCCTCCACTTTGTAGGCTTTTTTGTCAATCACCCTACAAGGTGGTCCTTAAAGGTACGCTGTGTAGGAATTTCTCCCATCTATAGCGGTGAAATTGTATTTTGCATTCAAACGAATAATGCTCTCTAGCGTCTCGCTTTTTTCAAATGAATGCTGGATCTACGGTAGCAGTTATGCGCCTATGACAACATGTCTTCCAATAGCACTTTTTCTAGTTTAACTATACATATGAGATACAGTACTAGAACAGTACCGTCGTGCTGCCTAAATAATGAATTACAAAACCAAGCGATGAAAAAAGCTTGTAATTTAGACCATAACCCGTCGAGAAGAAAGCAGGGCTTCAGAGTCCCTTTCAAAGTCGTTCTCCTTCATTAGCTCTATCCACCTGGGAAAAGCTATCCCGATATTCACCCTAGGTTTGAATTCGCCGGTCACGTTTCCTTTAAAACATTTTTTTTTTGCTTTTTGGCTGCGAGGATTCCTCCTCCTGTGCCTCGGCATAAATATGGTCCTGCATTATGAAGTACCGTGCGCAGCCAGCTCAGACTTTCAAATTTGGCGGGGGAGTGGCAAGCGACTCTCACGGATCCCCTTGTGGCCGCTACTTTACAGACACTCTCTCACCTGACCACCTCATCAAAAGACATGTCTAAAAGTGAGTATTGTCTCTATAAAAATTTTATGCAACGGTGTTTTATTTAAACAATGTTTATCTGCTGTAACCGCTCAATGTACTGTAATGCACTGCGTTACTGACTATAGGATGATTGCATGATTTTTGCCATTTAAAATAACACGGTCTTTCCTTTTCTCTCTCTCCCTCTCTCTCTCTCTCTCTCTCTAGAGACAGCAAACACTGCAGGACAATCGGGCATCCAAGTAACATGTTAGTGTGGTTTATATTTATTTTTAATGAGAAATATTATAGAGTGCAACAGGGCGAATTTCTGGAAGTAAAAACACTTCCGGTAACCAGCAACGGTGAAAAAGAGGACAGGGTGTATATTGGGTGTATAATGAACAATTGACAGATGAACTGACAGATATTTTATGTAAACAGGCAAAATCTCTACATCTGATGGTGGCCATGTGTTTTCTCCTATCATAACTGGTTCAACTTGTGGCTCCATTGAGATCAACATGACTTCTGCCAAATCAAATGTGCCGGCAAATTGTAAGTGTAATACATGAGAAACTATTAAAACAGCTTTCGCCTATGTAATGTATAAAATTAAGCAGTCGGACTTAACTATTAGGGACCCATTTTAAGTAAGGCTACATTCTGGTCTAACAGCGTCATGTGCAAATTTGGAATACCGAAAATGTTTATGTTTTTGGTACTATTGGATCGAGTTTTGTAGAATATGACTCTATTGGATGTATAATGAACAATTGACAGATGAACTGACCGATATTTTATGTAAACAGGCGAAATCTCTACATCTTATGGTGGCCATGTGTTTTCGCCCATCATAACTGGTTTAACTCCTGGCTCCTTTGAGATCAATATGACTTCTGCCGAATCAAATGTGGCAGCAAATTGTAAGTGTAATACATGAGAAACTATTAAAACGGCTTTCGCCTATGTAATGTAATCTTAATTAAGCAGTCGGACTTAACTATGTAGGACCAATTTTAAGCAATATCTATGTTTGTTCCTATTGAACAATATCTATTTATGTGCAATATGTATGTTTTTGGTACTATTGAATCGAGTTTTGTAGAATTTGCCAAGATGAATTTATTTTATGCGGTGTCATGCTCCTGGATTATTCAGACTCAGAATTGTAACTATTACTATAGCCTTTATCAGCCATTTACTTTACTGCAGACTTATCAAACGTATTTATTTACTGCAGATTTGATCAAAGCCAAATACTGCCCAAAAGGGGACACTAGGAAAGAAGAGAAACAGGTTAACACAAGGTTAGATTCAATCTTTATATTCTTTCCCATTTTGCCTTCATTTTCCTGTTATTGTTTTAATTTTTCAATTTTTATATTCTCAGATCATCAAAGGTTTCTGAAAGCAAACACCAGTCAGTTGGTTAAAAAATAGTGAAGAACACTGATCCAATCAGCATGAAGAATCTCTCATGTAGGAACTGCAACAACAACTGTTTTATTGTTTAAACGGTTTTAAAAAAATGTTTTTAATAATTGATTGGTGATGGAGTTTTAAATTTTTTGTATTGATAATCAAGTATATTGTACATGTAAGAAGAAATCAAACTGGGGACATAATAAACAGTGGCAAAGATTATATTTCTGAAAAGTTTTAAGCTTAGATATATTTAAATACATTTTAATGTGATTTTTAATGTTTTCATTCTACTTGACCTTATGATTATAATAAAAGATATATATTATAATAATCAAATATAATGTATTTTTTATGACCATCAAATGAGAAACAACTTAACATCACACCCGTCCGCGACTATTAGAGCTAGACCCCTTCAGTTAGGAAAACCGGGGTTGTGTGCGATAACTGAGGCTGAGGTTTGTGTAGAGTTTATAAGGACGACTATGGGTCTCCGCCCTATCCACCGCTCGAGGGGTTGTATAGGGGCGTCGTCGTCATGACGTTGTAAACGGCTATATAGGATTAAAGCCAAATTGTATCAGAGGTAGCATGATGGAGATGTTATGCATATGACGCCAGAGAGATGTCCGATAATGTGGATGTGGATAATATACTATTTAAATGAATACCGCGGTTTAATGCATATCAAGTGTTGTATACGAGCAAAGAGATGCCGAGACAACCAAGAGCATGCTAGCATCACGGCTAAATGTAGGAAACCTAGTTTTCCTGACAAAGGCAAATATTTTTTCTTAATCCAGTAATTATATTTTCATTAAAGATTAATAGGTGAATTGTTCGCAATAAGTTCCGTAAAAAGCATTTTGAAAGTAAGGCTTTAAGTTAACTTTCACCAAATATTAAGATTATAGACCTTTAGCGCATTCAAATATATTTATAGAGTTTAAATAAAAAAAACGCGATATTGCATAAAACACATCACCACCACATTCCCAACTCTTGTAAATGTTTTCTTTAGGTGTAGATTAGGCGGTGCAGGCAACACCTACGCTTGGTGTGAGATAGACGTACGCAAGAAATGTCTGGTTGCTGACAACATTCTAGGAAAACATAGTTGTTTTTCAAAGTTTGTTTTTCAAAGCATACGGAAAATAGACACGCTGCAATAAATTGAGAATGGTAACGTTTAAAAATTGCTACACAATTTTAAAACAGGGTGTTTCAGAAGAAATGCAAGCAAAATCAAAGATGTCCAAAATGTCACACGCTAATATTTGGTGTTGTTTCAGAGTCTGTATGCTTCGGTGAAACTTTGTGAGTGGTGTGAACTTTGATAAGGCCGAGAACACTAGCCCCGTTAAACATGCGGTTCAATAACAATGTTCAATATAAACACGAATCCGGTTCTAATGCACCGAGCTTGTTTCACATAATCTGATAGTTAGATATAATAGATAGACAGTTTATCTAACAATTAAAATGTACAAAAACATTTCGGCATTCTGCTGATGAGGCCAAAACTGCCTACCACATGTTTTCTTACAAAAGAAGAAGAACAATTATTGAGACCTAAAACAGATCGTCTGTTTTCTGGATCAGGTCTAAAAGACCCATGCCTAAAACTCTTGTGTCAAAGTATCGGTGTAGACGGAATAAAAATGAATCATCCCGCCTTTCACATTAACTAGCTTAACCGTTGTTTAGTGACATAGTGACATTTAAAATATTTCAAAGACTCTAAGCACACTAAAATGAATTGACTCAAAAATTATATTATGAAAAATATTTCTCATTTAACACCATTGTATCAGCTTTTGTGTTAAACCGACTGGAAACAGCTGCATTTTGGCTTAACTCAATATTTTCATGTTGAAAGAACATGTTTCAGTTAATTAGACCAAAAACAATATTTGATGCTTATACAATTTACTTATGTAAATGATTCAACACGATCCTTTTCAACCATTAAACATTATATAAGCTACCCTCAAAATCCGCATACAGAAAAAAACACAGTGTGTGCGTGTACGGTGATTTATCAGAAATTACCATTGGCGCTTTGTTTGAAGAAAAACTTAAATCAGCCGATGCTTAATAACTATTGAAGTTATTAAACAACCCAGGAATTCGGTAATGACGTGCTTAATGTGATATTTATATCATGTTTTAATTTTACTCTAGACAATTTAATTAATGCTTCAGGGACAGAACTTAAAGTATGCATAAAAGAAATTCCATCCTATCTACTTTCTAAATCTGTGTTATGGATCTATTGCGAACAATTCACACATGAAGATGTTTTTGCCCTTGTAATGTTTATTCAAATTTTGTTGGAAAATCAAAAATATGTGTTGGATTTACTTTTTTGTCAACAGGTCCCCACGTAACTGAGTTATGTTGCATTTAATAAACATTGTTTATTTCAGTAATCTTAAGTTTATTACATAAGTTTAATTCAATGCCAATTAGTTTAATCAGGTTAACGTTCTTAATTTTGTCCAAACTATTAAGTTTAATTTATTTGATTATTTAGTGAATGCGTTCAACATTTGTTAAGGTTGTAAAAATTGTTATCTAATAAGAAAAAAACCTTTTACAAAA
This sequence comes from Semotilus atromaculatus, assembly GCA_031834385.1. Classification (NCBI taxonomy): domain Eukaryota; kingdom Metazoa; phylum Chordata; class Actinopteri; order Cypriniformes; family Leuciscidae; genus Semotilus; species Semotilus atromaculatus. The sequence goes on along the minus strand of JAULUF010000008.1, from coordinate 394,899 downwards.
TCTTTACTCCGTAAAGGCTCTTAATGTTAGTGCATTTGCTTTAGTTCACAGAGGATGGTATCATGCAACTGTTCAATTATTGACCAATCATTTGTTAAAAAACTAACCTGTAAATGCAATTAAGTGTTGTCTTTAGGAAGCAGTAAAAATTACGTCAAAGCTTGATGTGATGTTAAGTTGTTTCTCATTTGATGGTCATAAAAAATACATTATATTTGATTATTATAATATATATCTTTTATTATAATCATAAGGTCAAGTAGAATGAAAACATTAAAAATCACATTAAAATGTATTTAAATATATCTAAGCTTAAAACTTTTCAGAAATATAATCTTTGCCACTGTTTATTATGTCCCCAGTTTGATTTCTTCTTACATGTACAATATACTTGATTATCAATACAAAAAATTTAAAACTCCATCACCAATCAATTATTAAAAACATTTTTTTAAAACCGTTTAAACAATAAAACAGTTGTTGTTGCAGTTCCTACATGAGAGATTCTTCATGCTGATTGGATCAGTGTTCTTCACTATTTTTTAACCAACTGACTGGTGTTTGCTTTCAGAAACCTTTGATGATCTGAGAATATAAAAATTGAAAAATTAAAACAATAACAGGAAAATGAAGGCAAAATGGGAAAGAATATAAAGATTGAATCTAACCTTGTGTTAACCTGTTTCTCTTCTTTCCTAGTGTCCCCTTTTGGGCAGTATTTGGCTTTGATCAAATCTGCAGTAAATAAATACGTTTGATAAGTCTGCAGTAAAGTAAATGGCTGATAAAGGCTATAGTAATAGTTACAATTCTGAGTCTGAATAATCCAGGAGCATGACACCGCATAAAATAAATTAATCTTGGCAAATTCTACAAAACTCGATTCAATAGTACCAAAAACATACATATTGCACATAAATAGATATTGTTCAATAGGAACAAACATAGATATTGCTTAAAATTGGTCCTACATAGTTAAGTCCGACTGCTTAATTAAGATTACATTACATAGGCGAAAGCCGTTTTAATAGTTTCTCATGTATTACACTTACAATTTGCTGCCACATTTGATTCGGCAGAAGTCATATTGATCTCAAAGGAGCCAGGAGTTAAACCAGTTATGATGGGCGAAAACACATGGCCACCATAAGATGTAGAGATTTCGCCTGTTTACATAAAATATCGGTCAGTTCATCTGTCAATTGTTCATTATACATCCAATAGAGTCATATTCTACAAAACTCGATCCAATAGTACCAAAAACATAAACATTTTCGGTATTCCAAATTTGCACATGACGCTGTTAGACCAGAATGTAGCCTTACTTAAAATGGGTCCCTAATAGTTAAGTCCGACTGCTTAATTTTATACATTACATAGGCGAAAGCTGTTTTAATAGTTTCTCATGTATTACACTTACAATTTGCCGGCACATTTGATTTGGCAGAAGTCATGTTGATCTCAATGGAGCCACAAGTTGAACCAGTTATGATAGGAGAAAACACATGGCCACCATCAGATGTAGAGATTTTGCCTGTTTACATAAAATATCTGTCAGTTCATCTGTCAATTGTTCATTATACACCCAATATACACCCTGTCCTCTTTTTCACCGTTGCTGGTTACCGGAAGTGTTTTTACTTCCAGAAAATCGCCCTGTTGCACTCTATAATATTTCTCATTAAAAATAAATATAAACCACACTAACATGTTACTTGGATGCCCGATTGTCCTGCAGTGTTTGCTGTCTCTAGAGAGAGAGAGAGAGAGAGAGGGAGAGAGAGAAAAGGAAAGACCGTGTTATTTTAAATGGCAAAAATCATGCAATCATCCTATAGTCAGTAACGCAGTGCATTACAGTACATTGAGCGGTTACAGCAGATAAACATTGTTTAAATAAAACACCGTTGCATAAAATTTTTATAGAGACAATACTCACTTTTAGACATGTCTTTTGATGAGGTGGTCAGGTGAGAGAGTGTCTGTAAAGTAGCGGCCACAAGGGGATCCGTGAGAGTCGCTTGCCACTCCCCCGCCAAATTTGAAAGTCTGAGCTGGCTGCGCACGGTACTTCATAATGCAGGACCATATTTATGCCGAGGCACAGGAGGAGGAATCCTCGCAGCCAAAAAGCAAAAAAAAAATGTTTTAAAGGAAACGTGACCGGCGAATTCAAACCTAGGGTGAATATCGGGATAGCTTTTCCCAGGTGGATAGAGCTAATGAAGGAGAACGACTTTGAAAGGGACTCTGAAGCCCTGCTTTCTTCTCGACGGGTTATGGTCTAAATTACAAGCTTTTTTCATCGCTTGGTTTTGTAATTCATTATTTAGGCAGCACGACGGTACTGTTCTAGTACTGTATCTCATATGTATAGTTAAACTAGAAAAAGTGCTATTGGAAGACATGTTGTCATAGGCGCATAACTGCTACCGTAGATCCAGCATTCATTTGAAAAAAGCGAGACGCTAGAGAGCATTATTCGTTTGAATGCAAAATACAATTTCACCGCTATAGATGGGAGAAATTCCTACACAGCGTACCTTTAAGGACCACCTTGTAGGGTGATTGACAAAAAAGCCTACAAAGTGGAGGAGGTCAAAGGGCATGCTTCCTGCTGGAGTATCATCGGCTCTCCCCCGAAGTCTGTTCATGCGGCCAACTGGCTCATCAACACATGCTGCCATTTTAAAATTCTACATATATTTTGAGTAGATATTCTCAGTGAAGTGTTTCATCCTGTGTGTTTCCACAATGAATAAGGATAGTTTTGGAGATAAAATAAAAGTAAAAATGATATATACATCTTATACATGCAATAGATCATCGCTACCGTAGATAAAGTAAGATCCTGCTTTGAATTAAGATGAGTAAAATTAAATATTCGCTCGAGACAAACTTTACTTATGCTGCGTTATCATGGACCCCAGAGGCACATTGCGTCTCTGAACATGTGAACTTAATCTAAATAAGAGTTATGTAGAGTTCTGGGTTGTATAGAGTTGTGACAAACATATTTCATGGAGCATGGACAAAAATACTGTTTGAAATATTTTGTATAAATAAGATCTAAGACGCAAAAGCACAGTTTTTGCTTTAATTTTCTTACATTTTAGTACAAATAATACCTTAGGTTAAATTTATGCATACTCATTTATATCATACAGAAGTCTTGTAAGATAAATAGATGATACGATTTTAATACACACTTTAAACAATCTTTTAATTTTAAAAGATCTCATTTAAACTTTTAAGATTATGCTTTTAAATGACTTTAGTATGAATAAAACTCTGAAAAGTAGACTAGCATTGCATACGCTGTGACATAATTGTGCCCCGGAGGCTCATCTGTCCTGTCTCTGTGAGGGTGTGAAGCTTCAACTCGCCCTATCACTGTCGGATCTGGGTGGGTTTGCTTATGACAACTTAAGCTATTTGCTTTTTCTTTCTTTATTTTTTTTAATCATTGCATAAAGAACTACTTCTTCAGTTCTATGAAAATGTAAGGAGTTTTTATATTTATATAATATTTTATATATATAGCTAAAACTATGTTTAAATTTGTATGAATACATTTTAGTAACATTTTTGTTATTATTCATTATAGAGTTATATACTTTATTTATAATCATTTAATCTAGAATAGAGATTTTATGGTTTGTGAGTGCAAAACTGCTTGGAAATTATATTAAATGATTTATTTATTTATTGAAAATCTAAAAATGCAATTTTCTGTTAGGTCGTGTTTTAGATGTACGGGATAGAATATGCTGTTGCAGTACAAAAATCGTTATGGCTATATTAATAAAAATTATAATTTAGGTCACTGTTAAACAAAATCATTACAGTAATCTTCTAAAAGATAAATAGAAGATACGCATGTATTAAAACTATAAAGATTTAATTTAAACAATCTTTTCATTTTAAAATTTTTAAACTTTTACGATTATGATTTGAAATAATTTTAGTACGAACAAAACTTTGACTCTGGAAAAGCGTTAGCAGACTAACATTGCACGACGCACAGAGACTCATCTGCTCTGTCACCCTATATCCAGAAGCTAATGGGGGCCGGCCTGTGGCATCAAAGATTCTAAATGTCTTCATTGGTGCTCTCGCACTAAAGATAGGCCTTTGTGGTGATTTCCGCACAGATACTACTTAAGGAATTATTGAACATTTCACACAATGTGTGAGAGCCCCAAATTTCTTTACATGCACCCTGATAAATAAAAATATAGTCAAGTTTTTCCACAGACCGCCGATGTAGCATATTTGTTTTATGAATTAATTTAATTTAAAACATCTTGTATTTTTAAAAGATATAATTTAAACTTTGAATGATTATACTATAAAATAAGATTAACACTAATCATTCACAGACAAGTCACGCTCTTCCAACCGTATCGACCTTTCTAAGTTTTTAATTAGAACCATGTTTCTATGGTGCAAGTGTGAGCGGTTGTCCTGTTTTGAAGATAGGACAATCGCTGTTATGTTCACCCGTTGTATTTTCAAAGAGTAATAAAATGTTAATGACATCTGTTTTCTCACGCTCATTACTGGTACATAGACAAGCACACATACACACAAGACCCTAGGTCAAGCGGGACAGGGGAGTGCGAAATTTAAGGGGAAAAACACATGTTTTTCAACATGATGAAATAGATGATTTTATCTGCTTTATATACTTTTAAATGAGCAATGCTATTTTGAGTCAAATGATCAATGATATTTTACCTAACCGTCACACACACACACACACACACACACACACACAAACACACACACACACACACACACCCAACCACAAATATAGCATGCTTTTTTCAACTTGAGTCAAATATGTCACGTTCAGAGAGACTGCCAGATGCCTATGTGTGAGAGAGAGAGAGAATCGGGGGATTTTTACAGCTTAAATATATGTCTTAGGAGTTTTTCAACCAGCTGAAAAGTAAGATCATTTTTATTTATCTAAAACATGTGGTATGATTTGTTATCTCTTTTGTGGTTTTTGAAAATATCTGGGATCAGTAAGATGTGTATTTTAAAGAAGTGGATGGTTTTCAACTTCTGTAATTTAATAAGATTTTTTAATGCACTGGATGTTAGTGTCAAATATTTTATAAACATTTCATTTATATAGTTTTTCAACTTTAGTAAGATATTTATTTTAGAAACATTTCATTTATAGATCAATGCTTTTTAACTTTAGTTATTTAGGGAGGGAGAGAGGGAGTGCGTGAGGAATCGGGTGACACACACACACACACACACACAAACACAAACACACACACACACACACTCACACACACACACACACACACACATGTCTGGTTCGCTATCTTTGTGGGGACTCTCCATAGGCGTAATGGTTTTTATACTGTACAAACTATATATTCTGTCCCCTTACACTGCCCCTGTCCCTAAACCTACCCATCACAGGAGACATTCTGCATTTTTACATTTTCAAAAAACATTACTTAGTGTGATTTATACGCTGTTTTCCTCATGGGGACCGCTGACTGGTCCCCACAATGTAGGTGATTTCAGGTTTTACTATACTTGTGGGGACATTTGGTCCCCACAATGTAATATAAACACGAGCACACACACACACACACACACACACACACACCCAACCACAAATATAGCATGTACGCTCTCTGATCTTTTTTTTTTAGTTAAAAGATATTTATTTGATAAACATTTCATTTATATAGTTTTAAAATATGTTTTTTTCAACTCTAGCTAGTGCGAAATATACTGCATTATTAGAAAATCTCTTTTCTCACTTTCCCAGCAATGAGCTCAGGAATGTGAAAGCTAACATGTGTCAAACACACTATGGTTCAGGGACTGTCAGATGCTGGTGAGAGGGAATCGGGGGATTTTTACACCTATGGACCTCTTAGGAGTTTTTCATCTCTCTGAAAAAGTAAGATCATTTTTATTTATCTAAAACATGTCGTATGATTTTTTATCTCTTTTGTGGTTTTGAAAATATCTGGAATCAGTAAGATGTGTATTTTAAAGAAGCGGATGGTTTTCAACTTCTGTAATTTAATAAACATTTCATTTATATAGTTTTCAACTTTAGTTATTTAGTAAGATATTTATTTTAGAAACATTTCATTTATAGATCAATGCTTTTTAACTTTAGTTATTTAGGGAGGGAGAGAGGGGGTGAGTGAGGAATCGGGTGACACACACACACACACACACACACACACACACACACACAAACACACACACACACACACACACACACACACAAACACACAAACAAATAAATCCTATTTATTTATACACTTTTAAGAGATATTTGTGGGAGGGATCGTGTCACACGATCTGTGATCTTTTTTAGCATTGTGAGAGTGGGTGGGAGGGAACCCCGGATTTCAAAAAACATCTGCCACCATCAAAGCCAAAACAATGACATATTTATACCCCTCGGTCAATGGGTCATATCATCCATCAAATCTACCTGTCAAAACTTTCTGTCAACCAAATGATCGATCGCTCATTAGGGCAAAGGTTAATCCATCAATCCCGGAAACGGGAAGGGCTAGGTCAAAGGTTAATCCATCAACCCCGGAAACGGGGAGGGGGAGGTCAAAGGTTAATACATGACCCCGGAAACAGGAAGGGCAGGAGGGGGGAGAGGGAGGGGCAAGGTCAAAGGTCACCATCAATCATCTTGACATAAGCTGCCGGCTAATAACTACTGATATCTGCTGCTGTGCCCTGTTAAAAATATGCTTGTTGATCTCTTATACCTCATGAAATTGCACTGTCGTGTCGACTGATGCCCTAATGTAATGTTGTAACACTGCTAATCTTAAGCTAATACATAAGCATAAGCATAATAACATAAGCTAATCTTTAACTAAAATGATTTCTTTCTAACTTTGCTAATAAGCTAATAGAAGAGCTCAAGTCTTAAGAAGACCCTCATCAGTCTGTTTTCTGCTGACCAGGTTAACTTATGTGATCACAGAATTGTACTTTTATGTGTATTTCTTTAATGAATAAAGTGAACATTATCTGTACTACTTTATGAGGAGAGTGTTTTATCAGTATGTTTTGGTAGTCTGTCCTGATAATGGTGAGATTAGACCCTCTACAACCTTGGAGGAACTGCGATTCCCTTGTGCTTTTGTGCGGTTGTGTGTGCGTTGAATGCTCTGTGCAGGTCTTGTGATATGCAACAACAGACCCTGAGATGCATTTCTCCGACCTCCGAGCTAGGTCATCTCCGAACCAAGTTTTGGACTCGGATGACAATTATCTTGATTATTGTCGACTTACCCACCTATCTATCCATAAGTGTAGAATTGTTTAGACTTTTCTCTTAGTTAATCAGAAGTAGCCAACATGTATGTACTGTAGGGCTGTCAAAATTGCTCAAAAATGACGTTCGAATATTCCCTCTAAAAAAAACACATATATTCGAACTATTCGAATATCTGGTTGCGCATTACGTCAATAACAGGACAAATTAATACAAAGCGACACAACTACTTGTATAGGTAGTTTATTTAAGTTTAAACATATTTGACAACGTATTAACTTACACAAAAACAAGTAAATCAACTAATGGCCAAGACCGCAGACCTTACTCTCGCTCGCAGGCACGCTTTCTCTCGCCCTCTCGCGCTCTCTCTCGCTCGCTCTCTCTCTCTCGCCCTCACGCTCTCTGCGCTTAACGGTTTAAATGAACAACAATACACAAATGTTGAGTGCTGATCAAGAGTTTTGTGCAAGCAATTTAAGGTCGCGACTCTTGTCCTAAATATAGCAGACTTCATTCAGTGATTGAAACAAATATTATTAACATTAATTGAAGTTTTACAGTATATAGAACCGACATTGAACTCTCCGAGCAGCTCGTGCTGTGGTAAACTGCTGCTACTATGGCTATTTCTGGGACGTCTGGCCACGCCCCCTTGGCGGGCTCTGTATGATGTAATGCTAGCTCATTGGCGCACACGTTGGAGGCGCCCGCGCCATTGGATGTGCAGTTGCCGCAGCACAGCCAATGAGTGAGCCAGACACTCACTGTGCTATCTGTGCAGCTGGAAAATGCGTTTTACATTTAAAGCTTCAGAATTTTGCCACTAGCAAAGCTGACAGCCGCGCCTCTGCTACCGCGGGCATGTTTTTCCACATGATTCGAATATTAATTTTCACCTTCGAATTTCTGTTTTTTAAAACTATTCGAATATATATTCGAATTTAGAATATTCGTTGACAGCCCTAATGTACTGAATCTACTGATGTCATTCATGCCCATGGAAATGGTATGACTGGTGTGAGACTGTGTACGGTAGACTCTCTGGCCTGCAACCTCCTCGTGAGATTTTGACGCCTGGCTCTACTGATGAAACTGCAAACTATTCTTCAGTAAATGTTTACTTATTTGATTGAACCTCACGACTCCTGGGGCTTGTTTCAGAAAGGAGGTTAAGTGAAAACTCTGAGTAGGTTAACCCTGAAATGAGGGAAACTCTTGGTTTTCCGTTTCAGAATGGGAGGTAAATCAAACCCGAGAAAGCAGAGTAAGTCAAGCCCGTTTCTGAAAGAGAGGTAACTTATACTCAGAGTCAGTTACCATGGTGACTTACTCTGTGAACCTAACCTGGTCGGGAGCAGGTTTTCTTCGGTAAACCCAGAGTTTATTGCGGTCTCCTCCCCTTTTTTAAAGAGGAAGCGGTGTTTAAACACCAACAATAATACTACAATTTATCTAAACATTATTTAAGGAATATATGAAGAGTTCAGATGCAAAAGCCTCTAAGTGCCATCTGAAATTTTCTTCTAGAATGATCATTTTTATCAAGCTCGTATATTTAAGTTCAGTAATTTCACTTAAATGGCAATGAAAATTACCTATTAATTGTCAGTTAAGTGAAATTATTGAACTTAAATAAACAAGCTTGATAAAAATGATCATTCTAGAAGAAAATTTCAGATGGCACTTAGAGGCTTTTGCATCTGAACTCTTCATATATGTATTGTTTGTCCATGGTTTAATTGACTAAATCTGTTTTGCAGAACTTTGCCAAAAAATAAAAGGATTAAAACGTTTGCTAAACTTTTATTTGATTACCACCGTTTTTGATAATATATTTGTATTAAATCATAAAAATAAAAAAAATCTGAATAAAAAAACATTTCATAGAAGTCAATTATTTTTAAACATTTGAATAAGTTATTAATGATAAAAAAATAAGTTGTTAATCTAATTCATAATCAATTATTGAAATTAGTTGATTAGATATGTTTTATTGAACAAATGTTTCATTTATTTAACTGTCATTTTAACTGATGTTAATAATAACCGTAATTTAATAATGCAGTTTATATATTTAATAATTGTTTAATACCATAAACCGTGATATTTTCTGAGGCGGTTATCATACTGTGAAACTCTCATATGTTACAACCCTACACGGGAGAGTCCCCCACCCCCGCTGTTAAACAAGTAACTCAGCAACTTTTACTCTGAGTACATTTTAAATTAGCTACTTTTTACTTTTACTTAAGTAGATTTTTAGACTGATAAAATTTTACTTAAGTACAAGTAAAAGTACCAAAGTAATAGTATTTTTACTTGAGTAAAATATTTTATTACTCTTTCCACCTCCGGTAGTTCTAAACAAATTCTACAGAATTAAACTGTGGCATTACACACTGAAGTGTGTCCCTACTATTTATGAAGTTTAGGCCTACTATTTGTCATAATTGGTGTATTGAGGTTCTGTTGGGACAGGAGGATCCAAAAGACATCAGAATCTGTTGGGACCAACGAAAAACCCAACCCAAAGTAAAATAAATGGAAATATCAAAAATACCTATTATAAAAAATAACACATATGTAGACCTCTTACATTTTATGAAGGCTTGGATCTTCGGGAGTGACTGGCTCTGATGAAGGAATCCTCTGCCAGAAATGCTGCTGCACTAGACACTGGATGCTATTTAGTTATTTAATATGTCAAATGTTTGTAAAGTTAGGCCTACACCCATGATATGCTCAAGCCTTACCTGATTGAATTATATATTTTATTTTCAGCTGCTGCCACGTTCTTTTAATGCCTGCAGGATTGCACCTACATGAAAATTAAAATTAGGTTGAATAACATAGGCTACTGTTCTTCCAGTTTCACCTCTGATATTATAACAGTTGGGTAAGTTACTCTAAAATAGTTATTAATTACTAACTACAAAGGACATCTTCAACAGTGTAATTAGATTAATGTAATAATTACTATCTTTAGAAAGTATTGGTTTACTTACTAATTACTAAATCCTATATCAACCTCAACCACTTGAACAATAGGAGAGACAAGAAACTGCACTTTTAATGCTTTCAAATTAACAACATACAATTGCATGAATTATTCTTGAATTGACCAAAGTGTGGGAGAAGTTTACATTAAAAAATATACCTTTTAAAAATGGATATTAAATCCACAATTGTTTTATACTGAGTTGTTCTATAGTCTATGCAGTAGCCTATTTAATGTAATTACATCCGATTTTATTTTAAATTACAGAAGAATTAAGAGTAATCCCTTTAATTAAATTACAATATTTAGATTACTTGGTAATTAATTACACCCAACACTGTAAAACAGTAATTCCTCTTTTTGTCTGGCGCTGTTGCCATGGTGACTCGTAATATCTGCGCTCCATTGATAATGGCTTTTTATAGTTGTGGTGCACGCGCTTAACTCAGAGTCAGTCAACTTAGAGTAGATTGAACCAACTCATTTCAGCTGTTCTGTAACCGAAAACGAATCGGTTACCTAACGTAACCTCGGTTCTCTCTAGATGAGGGAACGAATCGGTTACCTAACGTAACCTCGGTTCTCTCTAGATGAGGGAACGAGTATTGCGTAAGCTAGCTTACGCTACGGGAAAGATTCATCTTTCTGAGAAATTGAAGCCAAAAAATTATCCTATAATTTTGTATCTATTGTCAACGCAGTTCAGCTGCAGCAGAGCATGAGCGGGCTAGCTAGCAGCTCATTGGCTCGCTCACAGGGAACTGCTTAAGCCTATGAGGAGACGCGATTGAACTCTCGTCCAATGAGAGTCGTGATGCTCTCATTGCGTCATAGCCCGCCTGAGCGGGCGAGGTCAGAGAGTATAAATACTGGCGTCTTAGGCTGTAACTCTGGTTTTCATAGAATGAAGCGAGAACGCTAGTAGCACTAGCACGGCCGGGAACGCAATACTCGTTCCCTCATCTAGAGAGAACCGAGGTTACGTTAGGTAACCGATTCGTTCTCTTACGAGAGGTTCTCTCGTATTGCGTAAGCTAGCTTACGCTACGGGAACACCTGGTCAACGCCGTGCGTGCTAAGCATCCACTTATGAGTCCCAGGGGAGACCCGGGGGAACCCTTAATAGTGGGAAAAAATATATGTACATGTGACAGGGCCAGCAGAGCGGGCCGGTGATTGTGTAGTACTAAGCACTTGATAAAAGAGACAGAGCGGGAACCGGTCTGTGTGAATAACTCTTTTTGTGCAGCTTACCAGAGAAACTGTAACATACTAGATAGCTAGTAGTTTAGCCTGCAAGGCGGGAACTTCGAGATTGTAAAATCTGACAAAGGTGGAAGGGGAAGACCATCCTGCTGCCACACAGATGTCATGAATGGAAATTCCGCTGGACCATGCCCACGATGAGGCCATGCCTTTAGTGGGATGAGCCCTGATGCCCAGAGGGCATGGCAGGTCTTTTGACGCGTATGCGGCTGCAATGGCATCAACTATCCATCTAGATAGTGTCTGTTTCGAGGCGGCCAACACTTTGGTGCGCCTACCGGACGAAACAAACAGCTGCTCAGATCGTCTGACCGGAGCAGTGCGGGAAATGCATAATCTCAGGGCCCTGATCGGACACAGGAGATTAGAGTCAGATTCGCTATCGGATGCAGGCAGAGCCGATAAAGAAATAACTTGTGCCCTGAACGGGGTACCAATCGCTTTTGGGACATAACCATGTCTAGGTTTGAGAACAACTAAGGAGTCATTGGGCCCAAACTCAAGACCGGAAGCGCTAGTTGACAGCGCGTGAAGGTCTCCCACACGTTTTACTGATGTGAGCGCAAGCAGAAAAACGACTTTGAACGAGAGGTATTTGAGGTCCACGGTGTTTAGTGGTTCGAATGGGGGGGGCTTTCATAGCTTCGAGAACTATGGAAAGATCCCAAATCGGCACCGAAGGGGCGTGAGGGGTTCATCCTTCTAGCTCCCCTGAGGAAGCGGATGACCAAACCGTCTTTGCCCAGTGACTGGCCGCGCCGGGGTTCAACGAACGCTGCGACGGCCGCCACATACACCTTGAGAGTGGACGGGGACCTGCCCTTGTCCAGCATCTCTTGGAGAAAACTTAGCAAGGAAGGAACCTCGCATGACCGTGGGTCCAAATTTTTGTCGGTGCACCATTTTGAGAACACAGACCATTTAGACGCATAGAGCCTTCTCGTAGAGGCCGCTCTAGCCTGCATGATCGTGTTTAACACTCCCTCTGGCAAAGCAACGGGTAGTTGTTGATCACCCACGCGTGTAGCGCCCAGCGCTCTGGGTGGGGGTGCCAGATCGTGCCGCGAGCTTGAGAGAGGAGATCTGCTCTGACTGGAATGGGCCACGGGGCTGTCTGTGACAGCTGAGTGAGCTCCGGAAACCAAGTCTGACCCTCCCAACACGGAGCTATGAGGAGCACCGAGTGGCGTGTTTCCCTGATTCTCTGAAGCACCTGTGGTAGCAGAGAAACCGGAGGGAGTGCATAAAGCGGGCGGCTGGGCCAGGTCTGGGCTAGCGCGTCGTCGCTCTTTGAGAAAAATATTGGGCAATGGGTGTTCTCTTCTGAGGCGAAGAGGTCCACCTCTGCTCTGCCGAATATTCGCCACAGCTTTTGGATTGTAAGAGTGTGCAGGGACCATTCCCCGGGGGGAATGGGGTTCCTGGACAGACTGTCTGGGCCGTCGTTCAGATGGCCCGGCACGTGCATCGCTCTGAGCGAGAGCAGGTGACACTGCGACCAAACTAATATGCGTTTTGTCAGTCTGAAAAGATTTCTGGATCTGACTCCGCCCTGACGGTTTAGATAGGAGACCACGGCTATATTGTCCGAACGGATCAGCACGTGGTGACCGTGAACGCGCGGGAGAAAACGCGTGAGCGCGTTCTCGACCGCCAACATCTCCAACAGTTTATGTGAAGGAGGCTCTCTTGAGCTGACCAGGGGCCGAAGGCCGGTGAGCCCTCGCAGACCGCACCCCAACCCGTGTTGGATGCGTCTGTCGAGATGACTTTTCGGCGAGAAAAAGTCCCCATGGAAACGCCCCGCTGAAACCATTCTGTCACGGTCCATGGCTGCAGAGCTATAATACAGGTCTGCGTTACCTTTATCAGCTGGCGGCCCGTGGTCCACGCACGGTGAGACACACGGCTCTTCAACCAGAGCTGAAGCGGGCGCATGCGCAGTAACCCCAGCTGGAGCACCGCGGAGGCTGAGGCCATATAGCCCAACGCCTTCTGAAAAGTTTTCAGAGGTGTGAGTCTGTTCATCTGAAAAGATGCGGCGAGACGCTGAACACGGCGCGCGCGCTGTGTTGATAGGCGAGCCGTCATCGTGACCGAGTCTAGCTCTATACCCAACGAGAGAACGAGTATACTCTCGTAAGAGAACGACTATACTCTCGTAAGAGAACGAGTATTGCGTAAGCTAGCTTACGCTACGGGAAAGATTCATCTTTTCTGAGAAATTGAAGCCAAAAAATTATCCTATAATTTTGTATCCATTGTCAACGCAGTTCTCTTACGAGAGGTTCTCTCGTATTGCGTAAGCTAGCTTACGCTACGGGAAAGATTCATCTTTCTGAGAAATTGAAGCCAAAAAATTATCCTATAATTTTGTATCTATTGTCAACGCAGTTCAGCTGCAGCAGAGCATGAGCGGGCTAGCTAGCAGCTCATTGGCTCGCTCACAGGGAACTGCTTAAGCCTATGAGGAGACGCGATTGAACTCTCGTCCAATGAGAGTCGTGATGCTCTCATTGCGTCATAGCCCGCCTGAGCGGGCGAGGTCAGAGAGTATAAATACTGGCGTCTTAGGCTGTAACTCTGATTTTCATCTCTTCAGCTAGGCTACACGCATCTGCTGATCCTGAGAGAAGCCGCCGCCGCCGCCGTCGTTGAAAAAGGCACCTTCTAGCGAGCATCTGGGAGACTGAGGAAGTCGGTCGTCTTCGCCACCTTCAGCCGTCCTGCAAGCTAGCGCCATCCGACGACGTATCCTTTTCAATTGTATTTTGTTTGTGTACCTTCACAAAAGAGCAGCGAGCGTCTTTTTTAAGATGCCTCGCACACCTGCGGCTCATGCCGCGTCCCTCTCAGCGCCAGAGCCCGCCTTCTTCTGCGCTCTCTGCCTGGGACTGGAACACGCAGAGTTTTCTCTCGCCGACGGCGGATGTTTCCTCTGCGAATGGGCTTCTGTTGTCGACCCTGCGGGCTCGACTCGAAGCGTTAAGCCGCCTCCCCCTCTCACCGCCCACGAGCGCTGAATGGGGGACGAGCCGCTTACAGCTGTGCCAACCGCGGCTAGCTTTCTTACTTTACAAGAGAGCTAGCCCGACCCCGTGCATACGCGTCACCGGCAAGTGGGTTTATAGTGCGCTAGTTCCGTCGAGGCCGAACTAGTCGCTGCTATCACGCCCTCTTATCTGCTCGCGCTTTTCAGCCTGTGTCTTCCCCCTAGCTCAGTGGTGGAACACAAAGCTTTTCGCGCCAGAAACCCGTGTTCGATTCCGGCTCTCGCAGATAATTGTTTATGCAGCTCTGAGCTCACGGCCAGCTTTCTTACGTTACAGAAAGCGGCCGCGCTCTCCCGCCTGCATATAACGCCGCTACATAAAGCTGGACAAATGGGTGTGTATCAGTTCCGCCGAGACCGAACCTGTTACTACTATCACGCCCTCTTATCTGCTCGCGCTGTTATGTTTGTGTCTTTACCCCTGGATCAGTGGTGGAACACAAAGCTTTTCGCGCCAGAGATCCGTGTTCGATTCCGGCTCTCGCAGATAATCTTAGGCAGCTCTGAGCTCGCGCCAGTTTTCTTACGTGAGAAATTGGCCGCGTTCACGACACGGCCGCGCGCATCACAAGTCCAGCCTCTGCAGGCTAAAAATAGTCTCGTGCCCGCTTGCTGCGCTCACGTTTCTAACACGCACTTGCATACGACGCGCGTCACAAGTGCAGCCAATTCAGGCTATATATATATATATCCCGCCGCTCACGTGACCAGCCTCAGCTGAGAAAAGGACGGCTATTTCTCGCCGCGGCCGAACCGCCGTCAAAGTTTCGCCCTCTGTCAGTCCCCGTTCACACGGCTACTGCAGCAGTGTACACCGCCATCAACAAGCCGGTCTTTTTTCCCGCTTGCATGTGCACAAACGCCGTTTTCACCGCAACCCAGAGAAATCTAAAGAGCATAAAAGCCTCCTGTGTAGAAAATGTGCCCACAACACTGTGTTCACTCATACACAAAGCACTAGGTGCACAAACACCGTTTTCACGGCGACCCAGAGAAATCTCACAAAAGAGAGCATTAAAGCCTCTTGTGTAGAAAATGTGCCCACAACACTGTGTTCACTCATACACAAAAGCACTGCAGCTCCCGTGTCTCACACAGAGTCCACTCTCATAAAGCGGTTCCTACCCGCTCGAGTTTCAGAGTGCATAAGCGCGCCCACGAGCCCGTGTGCGCGTCCTATGGGGGTAAATTGATGCCTAAATTATTGAAAATGGACAGACTAAAAGTCACAAATAGATATTACAACTTGTAAACACAAAACACAATCTACAAATAGATTAAAAATCCGCAAACAAAGTCCTCATGATCCTCAAATGTAAAACAAGATCTACAAATAGATACAAAGTCCTCAAACAAACTCTTTGTGATCCACAAATATAAAGCATGATCTACAAAAAGATTAAAAATCCACAAATAAACACATCCTGATTCACAAATAGAAATCAGTGACTTGTACTTGAAAACCAGAATTTGAATGAATGTAAAGTGATTTGTTTGCAGGTGAAGATCGTGTTCTGTTTGTAGATTGTGTCACATTTGTTTTCAGAATTCTGACACTATTGTTTCGCTGATGTGACAAAATAATGCCATAATCATTGAAAATGAAGAGACTATGAGTCAAAAATGCATATTACAATTTGTAAACACAAAACAAGATCTACAAATAAATTTAAAATCTGCAAACAAATTCCTCACAATCTGCAAATGTAAAACACAATCTGTAAATTGATTCCAAATCTGCAAACAAACTCCTCATGATCCGCAAATGTAAAACAAGATCTACAAATAGATAAAAAATCCACAAACAAACTCTTTATGATTCACAAATAGAAATCAGTGACTTGTACTTGACAACCAGAATTTGAATGAATGCAAAGTGATTTGTCTGCGCACGAAGGTCTTTATTAGTTTGTAGATTGTGTTGCATTTGTTTTCAGAATTTTGGCACAACTTTTTCGCTGTTTTTTTACCATTAAAAATCTACAAATGCCCTCCTCACAATTTGCAAACAAACACAGTCTAACTTGTATTTTCACACCACTGTAAAAATACATTCTTACACATTCTGTGCAAAGCTCAGCATGCAAGTGTTGAATCTGTGTTTGCAGATCACAGGGCATTCACAGATCCCTCTGCACACGTATACAGATCTTTTTGGCACTATCTTTCCGCAGAGTGTGTGACTACGATCCACACGTGTAGTCAGCCAATCAGGGGTATTGCTTCAATGTGATGTCACGCCCCCTCAATAAGCCCTTTTCAAAATAAGAGCTGACGCTTCTCCGGACGACTGGGCTGGCCCAGAGCCGTTGAAAAACATATTTAACGGCTCTGGGCTGGCCTCACTGTCATTTACCGTGACGGTGTCGTGCAGAGGTTCTTACCCCTGAAAGGAAGTGTATCCCCGGTCGCGGGAGCGCGCTCGCATTCAGCAGAAGGTGGGCCCTTGGTTTGAACAAAGTAAATTAAACTATAGCACGTGAATTGTTTAAGTTATCGTTATACTATTTTTTTTTTTAGCAAAGACAGCTATCACGTGGCCCATCTATCAAAATTAATTGTTTTATTCTTCTGCAAGCTAACGATCGAACTTCATTGCACTGAATTGAGAAAGTCAAGTTTACTGCAAAACCAAGACGACCATACCGTTTCACTCATAAAGCAAACAGCCTTTGGATATTAAATTGTTGTGAATCCCCCCTCCTCATTCCATGGTGAATTATTATCAAAATGATTTAATAATGCATGGCACTTAAATGGCTGGTCAATGTCATACACAAAAAGTGATTGTACAGATGTTGGCCTATCATCAAGTGTTTTAATTTTTTGAATATTTTACATCATGTTTAATAACAGCAGTGAATATGGACACATTTCTTGTTTCCTGACAAAAGTTATAATGGGTTTCAGACCGTATTTTCGACCTGCCAAAATATGTTTCCCCCTCCAAAATCTACAGATATTGGCCTATATCATCAAGTGTTTTATTTTTTTAATACTTCATACATAACAGCAGTGAATATTATGGACAATATATTTTTTGTTTTGTTTCTAAGGTGACCTGACTGACATATGTCACTTTTGTGGATCAGAAGGGCCTGAGGCAGATTTGAGTTGAATCAAACTTAAGAAATGTGAAATGAAATAGGTTTTGTTATATAGTTATTAAGAATTTTCTTGTATTGGTATGTTGGATATTTCTATTCTATATCTTCTATTTTACCCACTAACAAACATTTCATTATTTTTTTTATCTCCATGTGAATTACTGTATATTCAAAATATAACATACATTACACAGGAATGAAAATTTTTACCCTCTTACTAAAGACCCAAAAATCAAAATAATTTGTTTTCCAGATTAAGTGTGACATTTGTTAGCGGTGGTTCCACAATATGTGCGCTCAAGGCCACCAACGGAGGAGGCCTTCCTGTGTGCTTATACTCCTTTTGTGTACATTATTGTTCTTGATTGAAGACTTTATTCATTAAATCTTGTTGTATTACATTATACCTTTCAAGTTTGTGTCTTCTTGAAAAATGGCTTACACTATATTGATTAATAAAATAATTGCAGATTAAGTTTCTTTCGATTGATTAATAAACTAATACCTGGTATGTAAATAGCATGTCAAAAACAGTTGCCAAAGTAATTGTCTTTCTGTATATTTTCTGTATAAGTGATGAAGAAAGTGGACACTGGATCTGCTCTGTGTCTCCTATTATACATTAAAACTGAAAGTGTACTGGAGACTCACTTCAAGTTAAGGCCTAAGCTTTATGAATTCCTAGATGCAAAAGGGGAGTATAAGTGTTCTGGTGTGTGGAAGTGTTAGATGTTCACAGGAAGTGGAGACGGTGATAGGCCATCATCTGTGCAATATGGAGAGGGGGCACTTTTTATAGCAGGTTTAAATACGATCTGAAAAAATCTGTATATTTATCCAAAAGCTTGGAGTGAGATCACATGCGGTTAGGGGAGGAGCCCTAATGGAGCCCCCCCCCTGATTTTACCCATTGTTCATAATCAACCAGCACAAATTGAAATTATAACAATTGGTGAATATGGTAAATGATAGAGCAATTCATCACATCAAATATACTCTTTAATATTATATTTAAAAATTACAAATATACAAAAATTACACATTCAATGGCAATGATTAATGTATGTTTTGACAGGATATAAAATATTACCCAGAGCACTCTGCTTTAATATGTAGCCTTAATAACTAGAAAGACTATTAATACAGTATAATAATAGGCCTAATTTAAAATAAAATGAAGAAATACATCTTTATTCCTTCCCATACAACATTTGCCTTAGTTTCAGATAACGTAAGCTAGCCAAACTGAGCCAAAGCTTCTGGCCTGGTTGCAAAGTGTGTAGAATGTTTGACCAGCCCGTTCTCATCCCAAGGCGTAATATAATTACGCTTTTGCCAAAGCGTCTATATCGAACGCGCATGGTACCCTTTAGCGTCAATATGAGACGCCGAAATATATGGGTCAGAAGGCGCCTCCTAGCGGTCTAACCCTAACCCTACACCATACCTAAACCTACCCATCTCTCTGCGTGTTATATTGACGCTAAAGGGTTCCATGCGCGTTCGATATAGACGCTTTGTCAAAGTGTCAGAATATTACGCCTTGGGATGAGAATGCGTTGGTTTGACATGCATCAATAATAATGTATACGATGGGCTATATATTAAATATTCTAGCCTAAAAATGTTAGACGAGCTTTCTTCCAACTTACCCTCTCCATCATGACGTGTGTTACTGTAAATGGCAGGGGTCGGCAAAGTTTAGCATCGGGACAAAAAAAAAAAAAAAAAAAAATTCCCAGATGGCGGCCCAGAACATAGTCAAAGGATAATTTAAGAAATGAATTGATGAAAAATGCGAATTGCCTGTGACAGACAGTTACAGTGCACCGCCACTATGTGGCTTTTTTGTTAATGACTGTCCTACAGGATTTAACACAGAGTAACAGCTCACTACCAGTTACAAAATCGGTGGTGACGCGTTCATGTATCCAGAGGGTGACGCTGCCAATAACGCATAAGCTGTCACAAGGAACCGGCAAAAGTAGCCTAATGATTTTGAATGCTACAAATGTAGCAAGGATACATTTTTATTGTTTATTAATAAATTAGATTTCAAGCTTTCTATCCTATTTCTCGTGTCTGCGAGGGAGTTTAAACGCTGAGTTTCGGTTCATTTATGAGACGCTCCAGTTCACGAGCAATCGCGCCGGCGCCTCCTGTCCTGGGCTGAGTTTCCCGATAACGTTGTCTCTTAGCGCGCTACGAAGACTCTTAAGGTATAACTTAACTGAAGGTATACCATTTCTAGGCGTGTTCCCCGAACTATACCTTAGAAAGCTGCTTAAGATATACCTTCTTACGTGCGACGTTACCGGGTGCTGTCCGTGGCGATGGTGCTGAATCTGTTGATATCGATGACTCGAGAATCAATTATTCTCTCGTGCAGGGGCTGTTTATGTGAGAAAGTGCTGTTCTTTATAAAATAAGCACTTCAGAAATATTTGAAATTGCATTTACTAGGACTCATGGGATATTATAAAAAATAATCCAAACTATAACAGCCTTTAATAGCCTTGCCTACATATTTTAAAATTGTATCATATAATGCTGCCAAAATAACCATTACAATTTTTTATGTGCTTTCTTCTCTTTCCCATTTTTGTTCGCTGAGGTGAGCTGCGATGAAATATTGCTCTTGTAAATACTTTCAAACATTTCAGTAATAAAAGTGTACGTCACTTAGCTACGGTGCTCGGCAGTGATCAAAAAGGATTTAAACAGTGAATTTTTAATCTCTTCTTGTAAACTCAGAGATATGGATTCAGACGGCAATTAAATTACCACATGACCTGTTGGTCAAAAATCAGTAATTTGGACAGAGATTTTTACGCGGGTTGGGTGAGAAAAAACACTGATATTATGGATTCGGACGGCACTAAAATGACTTACCCCTGTAAATGTTTACAATATTAGCGTCCAAATAGGACTTAACTGACAGTAGCCTATGCTTTCACTAGCCTTTAAAAGCGCTCTTTAATTAAAATAAATTTATAAAATTTTATTATATATAATAGGCTAATATAATTAAAATTCTAACAACAATCAATGTAATGCCAATTTTATTCTTTGCATGAAAACACTTGAATTAGCCTAATTGAACACTGTCTGTGTGTATTAAAACTTCAGAATTATATTCATATAGACCTTTAACAGTGATAAGGTAAAGCTAAGAGTGGTCCAGACCAACCTTCCGAAAGTATGACTTACAGAAGGTATACTTAACTAAGAGCGTTTCGGGAAACACGTATTAACGATAAGGTACAGCTTAAGGTGTAACTTAAGAACGACGTAGCGTTAAGAAGGTTTCGGGAAACTCAGCCCTGGTTATTTTGTCTGCTATATTTGCTTCTTATTCATTAAATCCAGGGAATTGGTTGATGAAACATTGATTAGAATTAAGATACAATTGATACAAAACGAAATTCACATTTTAGAAAGGCTTTCTACAAAACAAAACTTAATGAAGAGGTAAAAGTCTTGTCTGACCCACATGTCTCCCGATATATTGCCATCTTGCAACACATCCCGCCTTGCTAAAACACACATGTGGGCTATCCAATCTTTTGTCAAGCAACATTGTCTTTATTTCCGATTTAAAAGACAAATGGCGACATTAAAAAATGCTACAAAAAATAGTTGTTCTGGTGTTTCTTTGTCAGTTTGCGCCCGCAGGAGGCATATAATTGTGGAATATGGGTCCGTGTATCATTCGTTGAATATTTTTTTCAAATTAAAATAAAAAATTAAAAACAACTTGTTTTTCTATTTTTTTCCCCTGAACTAAAAAAAAAAAGAAGACTAATAACAACGGGTTTTCTGATTTTCTGATTGTGTGCTCATCAAAAATAGAACAAATTAATTAGGCCTTGGTCATTTCTTGATACATTTTAATTTTGATTTTAATTTAGCACCTTAGTATGCATATATCAATTAAATAATTTTAAACAGATCAAGTAGCCTTTTTTGTTTTGTTTGTTTGTTTATCAGAAAATCGGAAAACGAGTCATTAGGCCTATTCGTTTTTTTTTTAAGTTTTTTTTGTTTTTTATTTTAGTTCAGGAATTAAATAGGCCTAATGGAAAAACATTAGGTTTTTTTCTTTTTAACCTTTTTTTCTTTGGTTTTAATTTGAAACAAAAAAACTAAAAAAAACAATTGAACGAATGATACACGGGGGTTATTTGTAAACCGTTATTGTAAAATAAAAATAGGCTGATAACTTGATGATAGGCCAACATCTGTACAATCACTTTTTGTGTATGACATTGACCAGCCATTTAAGTGCCATGCATTATTAAATCATTTTGATAATAATTCACCATGGAATGAGGAGGGGGGATTCACAACAATTTAATATCCAAAGGCTGTTTGCTTTATGAGTGAAACGGTATGGTCGTCTTGGTTTTGCAGTAAACTTGACTTTCTCAATTCAGTGCAATGAAGTTCGATCGTTAGCTTGCAGAAGAATAAAACAATTAATTTTGATAGATGGGCCACGTGATAGCAGTCTTTGCTAAAAAAAAATAGTATAACGATAACTTAAACAATTCACGTGCTATAGTTTAATTTACTTTGTTCAAACCAAGGGCCCACCTTCTGCTGAATGCGAGCGCGCTCCCGCGACCGGGGATACACTTCCTTTCAGGGGTAAGAACCTCTGCACGACACCGTCACGGTAAATGACAGTGAGGCCAGCCCAGAGCCGTTAAATATGTTTTTCAACGGCTCTGGGCCAGCCCAGTCGTCCGAGAAGCGTCAGCTCTTATTTTGAAAAGGGCTTATTGAGGGGGCGTGACATCACATTGAAGCAATACCCCTGATTGGCTGACTACACGTGTGGATCGTAGTCACACACTCTGCGGAAAGATAGTGCCAAAAAGATCTGTATACGTGTGCAGAGGGATCTGTGAATGCCCTGTGATCTGCAAACACAGATTCAACACTTGCATGCTGAGCTTTGCACAGAATGTGTAAGAATGTATTTTTACAGTGGTGTGAAAATACAAGTTAGACTGTGTTTGTTTGCAAATTGTGAGGAGGGCATTTGTAGATTTTTAATGGTAAAAAAACAGCGAAAAAGTTGTGCCAAAATTCTGAAAGCAAATGCAACACAATCTACAAACTAATAAAGACCTTCGTGCGCAGACAAATCACTTTGCATTCATTCAAATTCTGGTTGTCAAGTACAAGTCACTGATTTCTATTTGTGAATCATAAAGAGTTTGTTTGTGGATTTTTTATCTATTTGTAGATCTTGTTTTACATTTGCGGATCATGAGGAGTTTGTTTGCAGATTTGGAATCAATTTACAGATTGTGTTTTACATTTGCAGATTGTGAGGAATTTGTTTGCAGATTTTAAATTTATTTGTAGATCTTGTTTTGTGTTTACAAATTGTAATATGCATTTTTGACTCATAGTCTCTTCATTTTCAATGATTATGGCATTATTTTGTCACATCAGCGAAACAATAGTGTCAGAATTCTGAAAACAAATGTGACACAATCTACAAACAGAACACGATCTTCACCTGCAAACAAATCACTTTACATTCATTCAAATTCTGGTTTTCAAGTACAAGTCACTGATTTCTATTTGTGAATCAGGATGTGTTTATTTGTGGATTTTTAATCTTTTTGTAGATCATGCTTTATATTTGTGGATCACAAAGAGTTTGTTTGAGGACTTTGTATCTATTTGTAGATCTTGTTTTACATTTGAGGATCATGAGGACTTTGTTTGCGGATTTTTAATCTATTTGTAGATTGTGTTTTGTGTTTACAAGTTGTAATATCTATTTGTGACTTTTAGTCTGTCCATTTTCAATAATTTAGGCATCAATTTACCCCCATAGCGTCCCCCCTCTGCTCACTTTGTTACACGGCCCATAAACTCCTCTCTGAGTGTAAGTCCCGCTGTCATAAACACTATGAGCGCGCTCACACAGCCCGCTATGTGCAGCGACGGGGACCATGTAGCCATTCACCCCCTAGCGTTACGCTTCAAAGCGTGGGAAGCTATTCCGGGAATTTCCCAGTGGGTGCTAAACACAATAGGCTAGGCTATCGTTTACAGTTTCACCGCCGCCCTCCAAGTTTTCGAGCGCGGCTAGAAACTACTGTGAACCTAGACGCGGCGACGCTGCTCCGTTCAGAGATAGCAAAACTATTGTGCAAAAGGGCTATAGAGAGAGTACCTCTGTCTATGAGCGAGTCGGGGTTTTTACAGCCGTTATTTTCTTGTTCCCAAGAAAGACTGCGGCCTCAGACCAATCTTAGACCTCAGAGTGCTGAACAAAGTTCTCATGAAGAGACCGTTCAAAATGCTCACTATCAGAAAACTCCTCGCGCATGTGCGCCAGGGGGACTGGTTCATTTTACTAGATCTGAAAGATGCTTATTTTCAGATTCAGATAAATCCCCTTCACAGGCCATTCTTATGTTTCGCCTTCGAAGGCCAGGTTTATCAATACACAGTCCTTCCGTTCGGCCTATCCTTGGCACCTCGTACGTTCACGAAGTGCATGGATGCGGCGCTCGCCCTCCTGCGGAGTCAGGGGCTGCGAATACTGAACTATTTGGACGACTGGCTGATTTTGGCACAATCACAGAGAGAGATACTGTCTCATCGTACAGTTCTCCTCGACCATCTGAAAGGTTTGGGCCTCTCTGTCAACTGGACAAAGAGCGCACTTCAACCCAGTCAGACTATTTCCTTCTTGGGTATAGAGCTAGACTCGGTCACGATGACGGCTCGCCTATCAACACAGCTCGCGCGCGCCGTGTTCAGCGTCTCGCCGCATCTTTTCAGATGAACAGACTCACACCTCTGAAAACTTTTCAGAAGGCGTTGGGCTATATGGCCTCAGCCTCCGCGGTGCTCCAGCTGGGGTTACTGCGCATGCGCCCGCTTCAGCTCTGGTTGAAGAGCCGTGTGTCTCACCGTGCGTGGACCACGGGCCGCCAGCTGATAAAGGTAACGCAGACCTGTATTATAGCTCTGCAGCCATGGACCGTGACAGAATGGTTTCAGCGGGGCGTTTCCATGGGGACTTTTTCTCGCCGAAAAGTCATCTCGACAGACGCATCCAACACGGGTTGGGGTGCGGTCTGCGAGGGCTCACCGGCCGTCGGCCCCTGGTCAGCTCAAGAGAGCCTCCTTCACATAAACTGTTGGAGA
The DNA here is from genome assembly GCA_031834385.1 of Semotilus atromaculatus. NCBI lineage: Eukaryota > Metazoa > Chordata > Actinopteri > Cypriniformes > Leuciscidae > Semotilus > Semotilus atromaculatus. Next base: position 369,997 of record JAULUF010000008.1, on the reverse strand, counting down.
TGTTGGCGGTCGAGAACGCGCTCACGCGCTTTCTCCCGCGCGTTCACGGTCACCACGTGCTGATCCGTTCGGACAATATAGCCGTGGTCTCCTATCTAAACCGTCAGGGCGGAGTCAGATCCAGAAATCTTTTCAGACTGACAGAACGCATATTAGTTTGGTCGCAGTGTCACCTGCTCTCGCTCAGAGCGATGCACGTGCCGGGCGATCTGAACGACGGCCCAGACAGTCTGTCCAGGAACCCCATTCCCCCCGGGGAATGGTCCCTGCACACTCTTACAATCCAAAAGCTGTGGCAAATATTCGGCAGAGCAGAGGTGGACCTCTTCGCCTCAGAAGAGAACACCCATTGCCCAATATTTTTCTCAAAGAGCGACGACGCGCTAGCCCAGACCTGGCCCAGCCGCCCGCTTTATGCATTCCCTCCGGTTTCTCTGCTACCACAGGTGCTTCAGAGAATCAGGGAAACACGCCACTCGGTGCTCCTCATAGTTCCGCGTTGGGAGGGTCAGACTTGGTTTCCGGAGCTCACTCAGCTGTCACAGACAGCCCCGTGGCCCATTCCAGTCAGAGCAGATCTCCTCTCTCAAGCTCGCGGCACGATCTGGCACCCCCACCCAGAGCGCTGGGCGCTACACGCGTGGGTGATCAACAACTACCCGTTGCTTTGCCAGAGGGAGTGTTAAACACGATCATGCAGGCTAGAGCGGCCTCTACGAGAAGGCTCTATGCGTCTAGATGGTCTGTGTTCTCAAAATGGTGCACCGACAAAAAATTTGGACCCACGGTCATGCGAGGTTCCTTCCTTGCTAAGTTTTCTCCAAGAGATGCTGGACAAGGGCAGGTCCCCGTCCACTCTCAAGGTGTATGTGGCGGCCGTCGCAGCGTTCGTTGAACCCCGGCGCGGCCAGTCACTGGGCAAAGACGGTTTGGTCATCCGCTTCCTCAGGGGAGCTAGAAGGATGAACCCCTCACGCCCCTTCGGTGCCGATTTGGGATCTTTCCATAGTTCTCGAAGCTATGAAAGCCCCCCCATTCAAACCACTAAACACCGTGGACCTCAAATACCTCTCGTTCAAAGTCGTTTTTCTGCTTGCGCTCGCATCAGTAAAACGTGTGGGAGACCTTCACGCGCTGTCAACTAGCGCTTCCTGTCTTGAGTTTGGGCCCAATGACTCCTTAGTCGTTCTCAAACCTAGACATGGTTATGTCCCAAAAGCGATTGGTACCCCATTCAGGGCACAAGTTATTCTTTATCGGCTCTGCCTGCATCCGATAGCGAATCTGACTCTAATCTCCTGTGTCCGATCAGGGCCCTGAGATTATGCATTTCCCGCACTGCTCCGGTCAGACGATCTGAGCAGCTGTTTGTTTCGTTTGGTGGGCGCACCAAAGTGTTGGCCGCCTCGAAACAGACACTATCTAGATGGATAGTTGATGCCATTGCAGCCGCATACGCGTCAAAAGACCTGCCATGCCCTCTGGGCATCAGGGCTCATCCCACTAAAGGCATGGCCTCATCGTGGGCATGGTCCAGCGGAATTTCCATTCATGACATCTGTGTGGCAGCAGGATGGTCTTCCCCTTCCACCTTTGTCAGATTTTACAATCTCGAAGTTCCCGCCTTGCAGGCTAAACTACTAGCTATCTAGTATGTTACAGTTTCTCTGGTAAGCTGCACAAAAAGAGTTATTCACACAGACCGGTTCCCGCTCTGTCTCTCTTATCAAGTGCTTAGTACTACACAATCACCGGCCCGCTCTGCTGGCCCTGTCACATGTACATATATTTTTTCCCACTATTAAGGGTTCCCCCGGGTCTCCCCTGGGACTCATAAGTGGATGCTTAGCACGCACGGCGTTGACCAGGTGTTCCCGTAGCGTAAGCTAGCTTACGCAATACGAGAGAACCTCTCGTAAGAGAACGAATCGGTTACCTAACGTAACCTCGGTTCTCTCTAGATGAGGGAACGAGTATTGCGTTCCCGGCCGTGCTAGTGCTACTAGCGTTCTCGCTTCATTCTATGAAAACCAGAGTTACAGCCTAAGACGCCAGTATTTATACTCTCTGACCTCGCCCGCTCAGGCGGGCTATGACGCAATGAGAGCATCACGACTCTCATTGGACGAGAGTTCAATCGCGTCTCCTCATAGGCTTAAGCAGTTCCCTGTGAGCGAGCCAATGAGCTGCTAGCTAGCCCGCTCATGCTCTGCTGCAGCTGAACTGCGTTGACAATAGATACAAAATTATAGGATAATTTTTTGGCTTCAATTTCTCAGAAAGATGAATCTTTCCCGTAGCGTAAGCTAGCTTACGCAATACTCGTTCCCTCATCTAGAGAGAACCGAGGTTACGTTAGGTAACCGATTCGTTCAACTGCAGCAGAGCATGAGCGGGCTAACTAGCAGCTCATTGGCTCGCTCACAGGGAACTGCTTAAGCCTATGAGGAGACGCGATTGAACTCTCGTCCAATGAGAGTCGACATGCTCTCATTGCGTCATAGCCCGCCTAAGCGGGCGTGGTCAGAGAGTATAATACTGGCGTCGTAGGCTGAAACTCTGGTTTTCATAGAATGAAGCGAGAAACGCTAGTAGCACAAGCACGGCCAGGAACGCAATACTCGTTCCCTCATCTAGAGAGAACCGAGGTTACGTTAGGTAACCGATTCGTTCTCTTACGAGAGGTTCTCTCGTATTGCGTAAGCTAGCTTACGCTACGGGAACACCTGGTCAACGCCGTGCGTGCTAAGCATCCACTTACAAGTCCCAGGGGAGACCCGGGGAAACCCTTGATAGTGGGAATGAACATATGTACATGAGACAGGGCCAGCAGAGCGGGCCGGTGATTGTGTAGTACTAAGCACTTGATAAGAGAGACAGAGCGGGAACCGGTCTGTGTGAATAACTCTTTTTAGTGCAGCTCACCAGAGAATCTGTAACATACTAGATAGCTAGTAGTTTAGCCTGCAAGGCGGGAACTTCGAGATTGTAAAATCTGACAAAGGTGGAAGGGGAAGACCATCCTGCTGCCACACAAATGTCGTGAATGGAAATTCCGCTGGACCATGCCCACGATGAGGCCATGCCTCTAGTGGAATGAGCCCTAATGCCCAGAGGGCATGGCAGGTCTTTCGACGCGTATGCGGCTGCAATGGCATCAACTATCCATCTGGATAGTGTCTGTTTCGAGGCGGCCAACCCTTTGGTGCGCCCACCAAACGAAACAAACAGCTGCTCAGATCGTCTGACCGGAGCAGTGCGGGAAACGTATAATCTCAGGGCCCTGACCGGACACAGGAGATTAGAGTCAGATTCGTTATCGGATGCAGGCAGAGCCGATAAGGAAATAACTTGTGCCCTGAATGGGGTACCAATCGCTTTTGGGACATAACCATGTCTAGGTTTGAGAACGACTAAGGAGTCATTGGGCCCAAACTCAAGACAGGAAGCGCTAGTTGACAGCGCGTGAAGGTCTCCCACACGTTTTACTGATGAAAGCGCAAGCAGAAAAACGGCTTTGAACGAGAGGTATTTGAGGTCCACGGTGTTTAGTGGTTCGAATGGGGGGGCTTTCATAGCTTCGAGAACTATGGAAAGATCCCAAATTGGCACCGAAGGGGGGCGTGAGGGGTTCATCCTTCTAGCTCCCCTGAGGAAGCGGATGACCAAACCGTCTTTGCCCAGTGACTGGCCGCGCCGGGGTTCAACGAACGCTGCGACGGCTGCCACATACACCTTGAGAGTGGACGGGGACCTGCCCTTGTCCAGCATCTCTTGGAGAAAACTTAGCAAGGAAGGAACCTCGCATGACCGTGGGTCCAAATTTCTGTCGGTGCACCATTTTGAGAACACAGACCATTTAGACGCATAGAGCCTTCTCGTAGAGGCCGCTCTAGCCTGCATGATCGTGTTTAACACTCCCTCTGGCAAAGCAACGGGTAGTTGTTGATCACCCACGCGTGTAGCGCCCAGCGCTCTGGGTGGGGGTGCCAGATCGTGCCGCGAGCTTGAGAGAGGAGATCTGCTCTGACTGGAATGGGCCACGGGGCTGTCTGTGACAGCTGAGTGAGCTCCGGAAACCAAGTCTGACCCTCCCAGCGCGGGGCTATGAGAAGCACCGAGTGGCGTGTTTCCCTGATTCTCTGAAGCACCTGTGGTAGCAGAGAAACCGGAGGAAATGCATAAAGCGGGCGGCTGGGCCATGTCTGGGCTAGCGCGTCGTCGCTCTTCGAGAAAAATATTGGGCACTGGGTGTTCTCTTCTGAGGCGAAGAGGTCCACCTCTGCTCTGCCGAATATTCGCCACAGCTTTTGGACTGTAAGAGTGTGCAGGGACCATTCCCCGGGGGGAATGGGGTTCCTGGACAGACTGTCTGGACCGTCGTTCAGATGGCCCGGCACGTGCGTCGCTCTGAGCGATAGCAGGTGACACTGCGACCAAACTAATATGCGTTCTGTCAGTCTGAAAAGATTTCTGGATCTGACTCCGCCCTGACGGTTTAGGTAGGAGACCACGGCTATATTGTCCGAACGGATCAGCACGTGGTGACCGTGAACGCGCGGGAGAAAACGCATGAGCGCGTTCTCGACCGCTAACATCTCCAAACAGTTTATGTGAAGGAGGCTCTCTTGAGCTGACCAGGGGCCGAAGGCCGGTGAGCCCTCGCAGACCGCACCCCAACCCGTGTTGGATGCGTCTGTCGAGATGACTTTTCGGCGAGAACAAGTCCCCATGGAAACGCCCCGCTGAAACCATTCTGTCACGGTCCATGGTTGCAGAGCTATAATACAGGTCTGCGTTACCTTTATCAGCTGGCAGCCCGTGGTCCACGCACGGTGAGACACACGGCTCTTCAACCAGAGCTGAAGCGGGCGCATGCGCAGTAACCCCAGCTGGAGCACCGCGGAGGCTGAGGCCATATAGCCCAACGCCTTCTGAAAAGTTTTCAGAGGTGTGAGTCTGTTCATCTGAAAAGATGCGGCGAGACGCTGAACACGGCGCGCGCGCTGTGTTGATAGGCGAGCCGTCATCGTGACCGAGTCTAGCTCTATACCCAACGAGAGAACGAGTATACTCTCGTAAGAGAACGACTATACTCTCGTAAGAGAACGAGTATTGCGTAAGCTAGCTTACGCTACGGGAAAGATTCATCTTTTCTGAGAAATTGAAGCCAAAAAATTATCCTATAATTTTGTATCCATTGTCAACGCAGTTCTCTTACGAGAGGTTCTCTCGTATTGCGTAAGCTAGCTTACGCTACGGGAAAGATTCATCTTTCTGAGAAATTGAAGCCAAAAAATTATCCTATAATTTTGTATCTATTGTCAACGCAGTTCAGCTGCAGCAGAGCATGAGCGGGCTAGCTAGCAGCTCATTGGCTCGCTCACAGGGAACTGCTTAAGCCTATGAGGAGACGCGATTGAACTCTCGTCCAATGAGAGTCGTGATGCTCTCATTGCGTCATAGCCCGCCTGAGCGGGCGAGGTCAGAGAGTATAAATACTGGCGTCTTAGGCTGTAACTCTGATTTTCATCTCTTCAGCGAGGCTACACGCATCTGCTGATCCTGAGAGAAGCCGCCGCCGCCGCCGTCGTTGAAAAAGGCACCTTCTAGCGAGCATCTGGGAGACTGAGGAAGTCGGTCGTCTTCGCCACCTTCAGCCGTCCTGCAAGCTAGCGCCATCCGACGACGTATCCTTTTCAATTGTATTTTGTTTGTGTACCTTCACAAAAGAGCAGCGAGCGTCTTTTTTAAGATGCCTCGCACACCTGCGGCTCATGCCGCGTCCCTCTCAGCGCCAGAGCCCGCCTTCTTCTGCGCTCTCTGCCTGGGACTGGAACACGCAGAGTTTTCTCTCGCCGACGGCGGATGTTTCCTCTGCGAATGGGCTTCTGTTGTCGACCCTGCGGGCTCGACTCGAAGCGTTAAGCCGCCTCCCCCTCTCACCGCCCACGAGCGCTGAATGGGGGACGAGCCGCTTACAGCTGTGCCAACCGCGGCTAGCTTTCTTACTTTACAAGAGAGCTAGCCCGACCCCGTGCATACGCGTCACCGGCAAGTGGGTTTATAGTGCGCTAGTTCCGTCGAGGCCGAACTAGTCGCTGCTATCACGCCCTCTTATCTGCTCGCGCTTTTCAGCCTGTGTCTTCCCCCTAGCTCAGTGGTGGAACACAAAGCTTTTCGCGCCAGAAACCCGTGTTCGATTCCGGCTCTCGCAGATAATTGTTTATGCAGCTCTGAGCTCACGGCCAGCTTTCTTACGTTACAGAAAGCGGCCGCGCTCTCCCGCCTGCATATAACGCCGCTACATAAAGCTGGACAAATGGGTGTGTATCAGTTCCGCCGAGACCGAACCTGTTACTACTATCACGCCCTCTTATCTGCTCGCGCTGTTATGTTTGTGTCTTTACCCCTGGATCAGTGGTGGAACACAAAGCTTTTCGCGCCAGAGATCCGTGTTCGATTCCGGCTCTCGCAGATAATCTTAGGCAGCTCTGAGCTCGCGCCAGTTTTCTTACGTGAGAAATTGGCCGCGTTCACGACACGGCCGCGCGCATCACAAGTCCAGCCTCTGCAGGCTAAAAATAGTCTCGTGCCCGCTTGCTGCGCTCACGTTTCTAACACGCACTTGCATACGACGCGCGTCACAAGTGCAGCCAATTCAGGCTATATATATATATATCCCGCCGCTCACGTGACCAGCCTCAGCTGAGAAAAGGACGGCTATTTCTCGCCGCGGCCGAACCGCCGTCAAAGTTTCGCCCTCTGTCAGTCCCCGTTCACACGGCTACTGCAGCAGTGTACACCGCCATCAACAAGCCGGTCTTTTTTCCCGCTTGCATGTGCACAAACGCCGTTTTCACCGCAACCCAGAGAAATCTAAAGAGCATAAAAGCCTCCTGTGTAGAAAATGTGCCCACAACACTGTGTTCACTCATACACAAAGCACTAGGTGCACAAACACCGTTTTCACGGCGACCCAGAGAAATCTCACAAAAGAGAGCATTAAAGCCTCTTGTGTAGAAAATGTGCCCACAACACTGTGTTCACTCATACACAAAAGCACTGCAGCTCCCGTGTCTCACACAGAGTCCACTCTCATAAAGCGGTTCCTACCCGCTCGAGTTTCAGAGTGCATAAGCGCGCCCACGAGCCCGTGTGCGCGTCCTATGGGGGTAAATTGATGCCTAAATTATTGAAAATGGACAGACTAAAAGTCACAAATAGATATTACAACTTGTAAACACAAAACACAATCTACAAATAGATTAAAAATCCGCAAACAAAGTCCTCATGATCCTCAAATGTAAAACAAGATCTACAAATAGATACAAAGTCCTCAAACAAACTCTTTGTGATCCACAAATATAAAGCATGATCTACAAAAAGATTAAAAATCCACAAATAAACACATCCTGATTCACAAATAGAAATCAGTGACTTGTACTTGAAAACCAGAATTTGAATGAATGTAAAGTGATTTGTTTGCAGGTGAAGATCGTGTTCTGTTTGTAGATTGTGTCACATTTGTTTTCAGAATTCTGACACTATTGTTTCGCTGATGTGACAAAATAATGCCATAATCATTGAAAATGAAGAGACTATGAGTCAAAAATGCATATTACAATTTGTAAACACAAAACAAGATCTACAAATAAATTTAAAATCTGCAAACAAATTCCTCACAATCTGCAAATGTAAAACACAATCTGTAAATTGATTCCAAATCTGCAAACAAACTCCTCATGATCCGCAAATGTAAAACAAGATCTACAAATAGATAAAAAATCCACAAACAAACTCTTTATGATTCACAAATAGAAATCAGTGACTTGTACTTGACAACCAGAATTTGAATGAATGCAAAGTGATTTGTCTGCGCACGAAGGTCTTTATTAGTTTGTAGATTGTGTTGCATTTGTTTTCAGAATTTTGGCACAACTTTTTCGCTGTTTTTTTACCATTAAAAATCTACAAATGCCCTCCTCACAATTTGCAAACAAACACAGTCTAACTTGTATTTTCACACCACTGTAAAAATACATTCTTACACATTCTGTGCAAAGCTCAGCATGCAAGTGTTGAATCTGTGTTTGCAGATCACAGGGCATTCACAGATCCCTCTGCACACGTATACAGATCTTTTTGGCACTATCTTTCCGCAGAGTGTGTGACTACGATCCACACGTGTAGTCAGCCAATCAGGGGTATTGCTTCAATGTGATGTCACGCCCCCTCAATAAGCCCTTTTCAAAATAAGAGCTGACGCTTCTCCGGACGACTGGGCTGGCCCAGAGCCGTTGAAAAACATATTTAACGGCTCTGGGCTGGCCTCACTGTCATTTACCGTGACGGTGTCGTGCAGAGGTTCTTACCCCTGAAAGGAAGTGTATCCCGGAGGAGGGTTCCAAGATGGCAGCCGAGTAAGTCTGTAATTACTGAGCTCCCGCACAAAAGTTTTAATTCGGTGGTAATTCAAGAAAAATTGCATTCCTCGGATGTCGGTTTATCTCCTATTTCATTGAGAACTACATAATGTCACTGCCAGAGAGGAAAAGGGTGCACAAGAGCAAGAAGAACATAATCCCTGATGCACAGCTAAGTAACGCTCTGATAGCCTCGTGTCACGAGTATGCTAGCAATATGTCGACAGTAGAGGTTTCCACGTCGGAGGAAACTTTCCCCCGCTACCCGTGACTCCATGTGATTCCCCAGCGGCAAAAAAGGCTATCTATAATGAAAAACACGAATCCACTTCTCAAGATAACATCGTCATTACTACCCTTTCCCAGCTTATTAAGGAGCAGGCTGACTCTATAAAAATTTTGGTGAGTGAAAACTCCAAGAAAATTGATGGAAACGCAATGAAAATTGAAGGGCTAAAGAAAACTGTGGACTTTGTATGCAGTGAAATAAAAGAAACACAACTGCGAGTCAGGAATGTTGATGGCCGCCTTAAAGAGGAAGAAAAAAAAGTGACGGCACTCCTGACTCGCGTGTGTGAACTGGAGACTTACTCAAGAAGGTGGAACTTGAAGGTCTATGGAATAGCCGAAAACACGGCAGAAAACGTGAAGGAAAAGGTTACAGAGCTCTGTCGGAGTATTCTGCCAGATGACAAAGTGACACCAGGCTTGCACCAGGCCGCGTCCCTACACAATGTTCTTCAGGCTCTTGCCCTTTATACTACCTTGTTTTGAAACCTGATCCTTAATTTTGATTAGTGAAGAAGGTTTATGTGGGGTGTAGCTTAATATATATTCTCTAAAAGTTTATACTTATTGACCAACAATTTAAAAGACTTTATCATATTTTGATTAATACGTTAGTCGTCTTTCCTTTTTCTGAAGCACAACAAATTTGCTCTTGAGTTTCCACCATATAACTCTATTTTTATTTGAAGGTGCATTGCTCAGTATAACATTTGTTTGTTGAGTGTTCCGTTGTACTTTATAAGTCTTTATTCTTGAAAATCTCATTGTCTATAGTTTCTTTAAATGCCAGGGGGTTAAGAAATATAACTAAACGTAAAGCCTTATTTTTATTTGTTAAACAGCTGAACACAGAATTCTCATTTTGTCAGGAATCTCACTCAATCTCAAATGACGAGAATTTTTGGAGATCTCAGTGGGGGAATGATTTGTGGTTTTCTCACGGTTCAGAAAGATCAGCTGGTGTCTTAACGTTGAAGAATAAATATAGTGGTGACATTTTACACACATATACAGATCCAAAAGGGCATTTTATCTGCCAAGTGGTTGGTTATAACAAGATTGTCTTAATTATCTTCAATATTTACGGGTACAATTCTAATTTAGAAAACATCCAATTATTTGTTAATATAGAAAATAGACTCAAGTTTTGGCTAAGCGGGCGAGGTCAGAGAGTATAAATACTGGCGTCTTAGGCTGTAACTCTGATTTTCATCTCTTCAGCGAGGCTACACGCATCTGCTGATCCTGAGAGAAGCCGCCGCCGCCGCCGTCGTTGAAAAAGGCACCTTCTAGCGAGCATCTGGGAGACTGAGGAAGTCGGTCGTCTTCGCCACCTTCAGCCGTCCTGCAAGCTAGCGCCATCCGACGACGTATCCTTTTCAATTGTATTTTGTTTGTGTACCTTCACAAAAGAGCAGCGAGCGTCTTTTTTAAGATGCCTCGCACACCTGCGGCTCATGCCGCGTCCCTCTCAGCGCCAGAGCCCGCCTTCTTCTGCGCTCTCTGCCTGGGACTGGAACACGCAGAGTTTTCTCTCGCCGACGGCGGATGTTTCCTCTGCGAATGGGCTTCTGTTGTCGACCCTGCGGGCTCGACTCGAAGCGTTAAGCCGCCTCCCCCTCTCACCGCCCACGAGCGCTGAATGGGGGACGAGCCGCTTACAGCTGTGCCAACCGCGGCTAGCTTTCTTACTTTACAAGAGAGCTAGCCCGACCCCGTGCATACGCGTCACCGGCAAGTGGGTTTATAGTGCGCTAGTTCCGTCGAGGCCGAACTAGTCGCTGCTATCACGCCCTCTTATCTGCTCGCGCTTTTCAGCCTGTGTCTTCCCCCTAGCTCAGTGGTGGAACACAAAGCTTTTCGCGCCAGAAACCCGTGTTCGATTCCGGCTCTCGCAGATAATTGTTTATGCAGCTCTGAGCTCACGGCCAGCTTTCTTACGTTACAGAAAGCGGCCGCGCTCTCCCGCCTGCATATAACGCCGCTACATAAAGCTGGACAAATGGGTGTGTATCAGTTCCGCCGAGACCGAACCTGTTACTACTATCACGCCCTCTTATCTGCTCGCGCTGTTATGTTTGTGTCTTTACCCCTGGATCAGTGGTGGAACACAAAGCTTTTCGCGCCAGAGATCCGTGTTCGATTCCGGCTCTCGCAGATAATCTTAGGCAGCTCTGAGCTCGCGCCAGTTTTCTTACGTGAGAAATTGGCCGCGTTCACGACACGGCCGCGCGCATCACAAGTCCAGCCTCTGCAGGCTAAAAATAGTCTCGTGCCCGCTTGCTGCGCTCACGTTTCTAACACGCACTTGCATACGACGCGCGTCACAAGTGCAGCCAATTCAGGCTATATATATATATATCCCGCCGCTCACGTGACCAGCCTCAGCTGAGAAAAGGACGGCTATTTCTCGCCGCGGCCGAACCGCCGTCAAAGTTTCGCCCTCTGTCAGTCCCCGTTCACACGGCTACTGCAGCAGTGTACACCGCCATCAACAAGCCGGTCTTTTTTCCCGCTTGCATGTGCACAAACGCCGTTTTCACCGCAACCCAGAGAAATCTAAAGAGCATAAAAGCCTCCTGTGTAGAAAATGTGCCCACAACACTGTGTTCACTCATACACAAAGCACTAGGTGCACAAACACCGTTTTCACGGCGACCCAGAGAAATCTCACAAAAGAGAGCATTAAAGCCTCTTGTGTAGAAAATGTGCCCACAACACTGTGTTCACTCATACACAAAAGCACTGCAGCTCCCGTGTCTCACACAGAGTCCACTCTCATAAAGCGGTTCCTACCCGCTCGAGTTTCAGAGTGCATAAGCGCGCCCACGAGCCCGTGTGCGCGTCCTATGGGGGTAAATTGATGCCTAAATTATTGAAAATGGACAGACTAAAAGTCACAAATAGATATTACAACTTGTAAACACAAAACACAATCTACAAATAGATTAAAAATCCGCAAACAAAGTCCTCATGATCCTCAAATGTAAAACAAGATCTACAAATAGATACAAAGTCCTCAAACAAACTCTTTGTGATCCACAAATATAAAGCATGATCTACAAAAAGATTAAAAATCCACAAATAAACACATCCTGATTCACAAATAGAAATCAGTGACTTGTACTTGAAAACCAGAATTTGAATGAATGTAAAGTGATTTGTTTGCAGGTGAAGATCGTGTTCTGTTTGTAGATTGTGTCACATTTGTTTTCAGAATTCTGACACTATTGTTTCGCTGATGTGACAAAATAATGCCATAATCATTGAAAATGAAGAGACTATGAGTCAAAAATGCATATTACAATTTGTAAACACAAAACAAGATCTACAAATAAATTTAAAATCTGCAAACAAATTCCTCACAATCTGCAAATGTAAAACACAATCTGTAAATTGATTCCAAATCTGCAAACAAACTCCTCATGATCCGCAAATGTAAAACAAGATCTACAAATAGATAAAAAATCCACAAACAAACTCTTTATGATTCACAAATAGAAATCAGTGACTTGTACTTGACAACCAGAATTTGAATGAATGCAAAGTGATTTGTCTGCGCACGAAGGTCTTTATTAGTTTGTAGATTGTGTTGCATTTGTTTTCAGAATTTTGGCACAACTTTTTCGCTGTTTTTTTACCATTAAAAATCTACAAATGCCCTCCTCACAATTTGCAAACAAACACAGTCTAACTTGTATTTTCACACCACTGTAAAAATACATTCTTACACATTCTGTGCAAAGCTCAGCATGCAAGTGTTGAATCTGTGTTTGCAGATCACAGGGCATTCACAGATCCCTCTGCACACGTATACAGATCTTTTTGGCACTATCTTTCCGCAGAGTGTGTGACTACGATCCACACGTGTAGTCAGCCAATCAGGGGTATTGCTTCAATGTGATGTCACGCCCCCTCAATAAGCCCTTTTCAAAATAAGAGCTGACGCTTCTCCGGACGACTGGGCTGGCCCAGAGCCGTTGAAAAACATATTTAACGGCTCTGGGCTGGCCTCACTGTCATTTACCGTGACGGTGTCGTGCAGAGGTTCTTACCCCTGAAAGGAAGTGTATCCCGGAGGAGGGTTCCAAGATGGCAGCCGAGTAAGTCTGTAATTACTGAGCTCCCGCACAAAAGTTTTAATTCGGTGGTAATTCAAGAAAAATTGCATTCCTCGGATGTCGGTTTATCTCCTATTTCATTGAGAACTACATAATGTCACTGCCAGAGAGGAAAAGGGTGCACAAGAGCAAGAAGAACATAATCCCTGATGCACAGCTAAGTAACGCTCTGATAGCCTCGTGTCACGAGTATGCTAGCAATATGTCGACAGTAGAGGTTTCCACGTCGGAGGAAACTTTCCCCCGCTACCCGTGACTCCATGTGATTCCCCAGCGGCAAAAAAGGCTATCTATAATGAAAAACACGAATCCACTTCTCAAGATAACATCGTCATTACTACCCTTTCCCAGCTTATTAAGGAGCAGGCTGACTCTATAAAAATTTTGGTGAGTGAAAACTCCAAGAAAATTGATGGAAACGCAATGAAAATTGAAGGGCTAAAGAAAACTGTGGACTTTGTATGCAGTGAAATAAAAGAAACACAACTGCGAGTCAGGAATGTTGATGGCCGCCTTAAAGAGGAAGAAAAAAAAGTGACGGCACTCCTGACTCGCGTGTGTGAACTGGAGACTTACTCAAGAAGGTGGAACTTGAAGGTCTATGGAATAGCCGAAAACACGGCAGAAAACGTGAAGGAAAAGGTTACAGAGCTCTGTCGGAGTATTCTGCCAGATGACAAAGTGACACCAGCGATCGACGTCGCACATCGCATTGGTAAACTAACACCAGCCAGCTCTCGGCCGAGAGCGATCATCATCAGATTTTCCCAGAGATCCTACAGAGATGCTCTATGGAAAGCGGCAAAAAATCACCCTGTCATGCGTGATAACAAGCTTCGCTTTGTCGAAGATCTCCCTCAACCTGTCAAGGAGGCCAGGCTGAAGATGTGGCCGTTGGTGAGTAAAGCACGTAGTGAAGGAAAATCTGCCTACTTTGTTGGTGCACGGGCTTTTGTCGATGGGAAGGAAATCACTTGAAGAACTGAACTCTTATGGCTCTAAATTTCTGCAATAATGAACATGAGATGACTTTCTCGTTCCTCATATTTTTTTTATATTTTGAGACTTATTCTTTTATATTTTGAGTCTTTACACAATGTTCTTCAGGCTCTTGCCCTTTATACTACCTTGTTTTGAAACCTGATCCTTAATTTTGATTAGTGAAGAAGGTTTATGTGGGGTGTAGCTTAATATATATTCTCTAAAAGTTTATACTTATTGACCAACAATTTAAAAGACTTTATCATATTTTGATTAATACGTTAGTCGTCTTTCCTTTTTCTGAAGCACAACAAATTTGCTCTTGAGTTTCCACCATATAACTCTATTTTTATTTGAAGGTGCATTGCTCAGTATAACATTTGTTTGTTGAGTGTTCCGTTGTACTTTATAAGTCTTTATTCTTGAAAATCTCATTGTCTATAGTTTCTTTAAATGCCAGGGGGTTAAGAAATATAACTAAACGTAAAGCCTTATTTTTATTTGTTAAACAGCTGAACACAGAATTCTCATTTTGTCAGGAATCTCACTCAATCTCAAATGACGAGAATTTTTGGAGATCTCAGTGGGGGAATGATTTGTGGTTTTCTCACGGTTCAGAAAGATCAGCTGGTGTCTTAACGTTGAAGAATAAATATAGTGGTGACATTTTACACACATATACAGATCCAAAAGGGCATTTTATCTGCCAAGTGGTTGGTTATAACAAGATTGTCTTAATTATCTTCAATATTTACGGGTACAATTCTAATTTAGAAAACATCCAATTATTTGTTAATATAGAAAATAGACTCAAGTTTTGGCTAACAAAATTCCCAAACTCGCACATTTTACTGGGAGGAGACTTTAATGTTACGCTTAATTCTGAAATTGACAGATGGCCACCTACACGGGATAATAATAGAAATGCATATTTTAAGCTCTTTATGGACAGGTATGATTTAACTGACATATGGAGAGTTAAATTCCCAGATGTTGCTTCGTTTACTTGGAGTAACAAAGACAACACTAGACTTTCTCGTATAGACTTCTGGTTAGTGTCAAAAAGTATTAAAGAGCAGGATATCTCGGTTGACATTCTTCCCTGTCCATTAAGCGATCATAAAGCAATATTCATCTCTATTAAATTATTTTCAGATAATGATTATAAAGCTACGTATTGGAAACTAAATAATTCTCTTCTTAAAGTGGAGGAGGTTAGACAGAAAATCCCACAGTTGATTAAAAATTTTTTTAACCAAGCTGTGGTGGAAAATTCTTTTAGTGTTAATTGGGAGTTATTTAAATATGAATCAGCAAAATACCTTAGGAAGCTTGGTAGTAAACTTGCTAAAATTAGAAAGGTGGAGGAACAAAGAGTTATCACAGGCATTTCAGTATTGTCTCAAATATCACCAGACGTATTAACAGAAGAGGAAAAAGTAGAAATGCTTAATCTACAAGAGAGTCTGGATCAAATATATAAAAAGAAGGCAGAAGGAGCTTTTATAAGGTCTCGGAAACGGTGGTTAGAGGAAGGGGAACAAAATTCCTCATACTTCTTCAAACTGGAAAAATTTCATATAAAGATGAATACCATTAATGAGTTAAAAATGGGCAACTCTAGAAGTGATGATCAACAATTAATATCTGATTTTTGTTCCTCATTTTATAAAAACTTATATACCTCAGAATATGATGACGATTGTTCTTCGATATTCCTTGATTCTCTACATAATACCCCTAAGCTCGACAACTCGGAAAGGGAGTTATGTGACCTTCCCTTATCCCTGACAGAAGTCAGTCAGTGTTTAGATCTGTTAAAAGACAACAAGTCACCTGGGACAGATGGTCTGTCGTCTGAGTTTTACAAGTTGTTTTCCCAGCAGATGGCGCCCTTCTTACTGCAGGTGTTTAATGAAAGTATAATAGCCAAAACCTTACCATGGAGTATGACTCAGGGTTTGATTACGTTACTCCCTAAGCCTCGCAAAGATTTGTTATATATTGATAATTGGCGTCCTATTAGCCTCTTGAACAATGATTATAAAATTTTGGCTTTGATATTTGCTAGAAGAATAAAAAAAGTATTAGATACTTTAATTGATGAAACCCAATCAGGCTTTATGCCTAAGAGGCATATCTCCAATAACATTAGATTAGTTTTAGACTTAGTTGATTATTCATATTTAATTTCTGATGACAGCTTTATATTTTTCTTAGACTTTTTTAAGGCGTTTGATACTGTCGAACATAATTTTCTTTACTCTTCTCTCAAGAAATTTGGCTTTGGGAATTTCTTTTGTGATGCAATCAAAACCTTATATAGTAATGCAAATGGCTCAATTAAGCTTAAAAATGGGTCCTCTCCTAGATTTGAAATCAGGCGTGGAATTCGACAGGGATGCCCTATTTCTCCCTATCTTTTCTTACTTTCAGCCCAACTTTTATGTGAACATATTAAAAATAGTAGTTTGCAGGGCATTTCCATTGCTGGGAAGACGATTATTATTAGTCAGTTGGCAGATGACACAACACTGTTTTTAAAAGACAGCTCCCAGGTCCCTCTTGCTATTGAAATAATAGAAGTCTTTAGTAAAGCCTCTGGTCTCCGTTTAAACCTTAAAAAATGTGAATTGCTGGCTCTTAAAGATTGTGATGTTGATTTAATTGCTAATATTCCTGTGAAAAGCTCTATTTCTTACTTGGGTATTGTAATTGATAAAAGTGAATCCCAAAGAAGCAAGAATAACCTCACTCCCATTGTTGAAAAAATGAAGAAGAAATTTAACATGTGGCTTTTACGTGACTTATCTTTGAAAGGCAGGATTTTACTTTCGAAAGCGGAAGGAATATCAAGGGTAACATACGCTGCTCTATCTTTATCTATAGATCAACACATGTGTAAAACCATAGATAAAATCCTTTATGATTTTGTATGGAAAAATCGTAATCATTATCTGAAAAAGTCTGTTATGATGAATGAGTACAGTAAAGGTGGCCTTAGTTTTCTTGATTTTACTACTTTAAATTACACGTTCAAGATTAATTGGATTAAGCGGTATTTAAAGTGCCCAACCAGTCTGTGGAATTTTATTCCCCATTATGTCTTCTCTTTAGTTGGTGGGCTCCAGTTCTTGTTGGTATGCACTTACAGTATTGAAAAACTTCCTCTCAAACTTTCTTCATTTCATAAGCAAATGCTACTGTCTTGGTTTCTAATCTACAAGCACAACTTCACTCCTCATAGGTTTTATATTTGGAACAACAGATATATTTTGTATAAAAACAAATCCATCTTCTTTCAACAGTTGTATGACAATAATATTTTGCTTGTAACTCAATTATTCAACCAACGTGGTCAACTCTATAACTATAGTGAATTTATTCATCACTATGGGATCCCTATTTCACCAAAGGACTTCTCTATCGTCTTCGATGCGATACCTTCATCTGTCATCACACTTTTTAAAGGTACTATTGGACTTGTTGATCCCCCTACACTGGTGGATGTGAAGGAAACGACTGTTGGAAAGATCTGTTTTTCACTGCAACCTACGAGTAAGAACAAGGCAGTTCGTGAACTTTTTCAACAGGATATTAGGACTGCTCCCGCTGCTGTATCATATTGGTCCTCATTTGTTGGAGATATTTGTTGGGAGAAAGTGTGGCTTTTGCCACACAAGTTTTTCTTAACCAACAAAATAAAAGAGATTTCATTCAAAATGCTTCACAGGTTTTACCCCACTAACTATTACCTGCAAAAACTGAAAAAAGACTTGGATATCAGCTGTACTTTTTGCGAAGAGTTAAACGAAACACTGGTGCATTTATTTTGGTCTTGCCCACATACCAAGAAACTTTGGAGCAAAGTGTCTCAATTTATTGTTGTCCATATTTACCCTCAATTTGAATTGCGGTGGGAAAATGTATTGTTTGGATTCATTCAATATGACAAAAATTTATGTTCTGAATATTATGTGGTTAATGTGCTTATTTTTTTGACCAAATTTTATTTGCACAAATCAAAATTCTTAAAAAAAAAACCAAGCTTTTTGGAGCTTACTGCTAACATTAAGCACTATCTTATCTCAATATCTGAGTGTACAAACAAAAAAGCTGTTAAGACATATGACCTCTGTAAGCGTTACAAGATATTTATTTAGAATTTTTGTTTTTTTTGTTTTTTTTGTGATTACCCCTTGACCTCCCTGGCATACGTGTGATTTGTCTATAGACTTTATTGATGTACAGAAGATGTTGTTTTCCTGCTGTATGTTCTGATTTTGAATAAAAAAAAAAAAAATAAAATAAAAAAAAAAAAAAAAAAAAAAAAAGTGTATCCCCGGTCGCGGGAGCGCGCTCGCATTCAGCAGAAGGTGGGCCCTTGGTTTGAACAAAGTAAATTAAACTATAGCACGTGAATTGTTTAAGTTATCGTTATACTATTTTTTTTTTTAGCAAAGACAGCTATCACGTGGCCCATCTATCAAAATTAATTGTTTTATTCTTCTGCAAGCTAACGATCGAACTTCATTGCACTGAATTGAGAAAGTCAAGTTTACTGCAAAACCAAGACGACCATACCGTTTCACTCATAAAGCAAACAGCCTTTGGATATTAAATTGTTGTGAATCCCCCCTCCTCATTCCATGGTGAATTATTATCAAAATGATTTAATAATGCATGGCACTTAAATGGCTGGTCAATGTCATACACAAAAAGTGATTGTACAGATGTTGGCCTATCATCAAGTGTTTTAATTTTTTGAATATTTTACATCATGTTTAATAACAGCAGTGAATATGGACACATTTCTTGTTTCCTGACAAAAGTTATAATGGGTTTCAGACCGTATTTTCGACCTGCCAAAATATGTTTCCCCCTCCAAAATCTACAGATATTGGCCTATATCATCAAGTGTTTTATTTTTTTAATACTTCATACATAACAGCAGTGAATATTATGGACAATATATTTTTTGTTTTGTTTCTAAGGTGACCTGACTGACATATGTCACTTTTGTGGATCAGAAGGGCCTGAGGCAGATTTGAGTTGAATCAAACTTAAAGTGTATATGTCAGGTTACATTTTTTTTTTTGATATATTAAATAATGTTTAGATGTCTGAGTGAAAATGTAATTACCATTAAAATTTTTACTATAATTGTCCTACAGTAAGATTTATAGCCATTTCTGTCAAGATCATATTTTAAAAACACAGCTGAGCTGTGACGTCAGCTGTGACGTCAGAAAAGGGAGACGTTCCAAAAAAGTTCTATTCAAGTATGGAGAGTTTTGAGTCTGAGGGGATACAAAATCCCCCTCAAACCTACGATGGCCCACAGCCATACAATTTTGAGCCTCCCAGGCGTGAGACAGATGAGGAGCCAAACAGACATTTAAATAATTCCTACCGAAGAAACATAAATATCTGGTGTGAAGAGAACCAGTGGAGAGTCGGTCAGGTGTCTTGGTATGTATAACGTTATAGGCATAACTTTGAACCGAAACGGTATGGGCGTCACGGTTCGGTGCATGAATATACACGGAGAATACACGGTATACAAATAAATAAAACTCGCGTGCAAATTAATTAATGCGGAACTACTGTTAGATACGCGGGTTATTTAGGGACACCTAAACTGTAACGTTAGCTCCGCCATAGCTCTGAAGCTCCGTGGCTATAATGAACAGGCTGCGATGTCAAGATTGCAATGCAGGAATAGGTTGGTGGTGGTGTGTGTGTGTGAGAGAGAGAGGCGCGGGCGCGATCGAACAGTGGAAACATAAAAACATACCTTATCGTTTTGATTCATAGGTGTCTATGTGGGCATTGCCAGCCCATGGCCTCAGCTGTAGAGAGCATGTGCTGCAGAGAGGTGGGTGCATTCTGGGCCCTGGTTGAGCAGCTTACCCCTCTGCCAGATCATATAACATGCCTCACACAACACCCTGGTTTTGATGCATGCTGTCTGAACCCCTTTGTTCTCAAGATTGCCTACTTGAACTTCAGGCAGGAACATGGTCCTCTAGAGGCTAGCAGTCATGAGTATGTTTACACATTTACATTTTTGTTGTTGAAGTTATTAGTTTCATTTTCATCAGAAAATTTGTTTAGTGAACCACAATAATAAGTGGTTCTGCAACTGCATTATAATACAATAATTCAGTTATCCATATCCAGTTTAACTGTTACATCCCTATCCTTAGGCAATACCGCTACACAGCATACAGACAGGTGGTACGTTGGGCCTATGGCATTCTGGGGAGGCACATCCGGAGGCCCTTGCCTTCTTGTGTTGTTTCAGACATCAGAAGACAGTTTCAAGAGGGTGGAACATACAAAGGTTTTGATTGGCCTCCTTTGGGTGAATATTAATAAAAAATAATTCTGATCACAAGCTGTCATATAGTATGACTCATACTGTATATAGCAAGGCTTACTTACTACTCGTCCTAACTTTGACAAGCATAAAATAAACCATACTGGCAGTCAGGAGACAAAAAAATATCTACAGAAGTTTAAATACACTACACAGAAGACAATTCTATTTACAGAAAATGTGTTTATTGACAGAAGGTTATGAAATAAACATAAGTAGACAAAACCAAAACATGCAGCATGCAGACAGGATTAGTACCCACAGACAAACTTTACCACACAACTGTGCATAAACAGAAATAAAATAAAATAATGTGAAACACAGAAAGGTAATAAAGCACTACACACAGTTACCCACAATTAGGCACCAACAATTACGTGCAAACAAAAGTAGACAAAACATGCAGCATGCAGACAGGATTAGTGCACACACAGACAAACTCAGTTGAGTTACACAGAACCCAGGGTTAAGAACAGCACACCAAAAAAGTTAGAAAGTATAAAAAAGAATCCACAATACATACCCACTCTTGACGTTGTCATGGATCATAACTGTAAACATGTTATTCAAACAGCAAGATTTTTAAAAGTGGTCAACTTTGTAAAATTACAGTGATGTATTAGAGATGGTGGAAATAGGGAGATTACCCAGAAGAATGCAGTAAGCAAGATTGTGTAAAAACAAACATTTATACAATCAAAATAATAATTAGTAAATTAATTATAAAATCTAATGGCTTTTGCTAAAGCGTGATTGTTGAGCTAGGTGAAGACTAACTGCCTCCTCCTTTGAAATGATGTGGCCAGATCTGGAGAGGGGAGCAGGTGCATCAGAACCCAAGGCAGCACTGCACTCTTGTAGAGCCTTTGGTGATCTAGAGTACCTGTCTTGGAGAGATTCCATGAGTGCTGATGCATAACCTGGGTTATAGAAAAGCATGTATATTCAGTGACATTACCAATGACTCATGCACTAAAACAAGTACAACCTTAAAATATGACAGAACTGATTGAAACTGCTAACCATATGACGGCTGCTGCTTGATGGGGCGCACAACCCAGCCACCTTTACGGAACCTTGGGTAGCTCACAGCATAGCACTCCTCACCGTCAGCCGTTCGCGCAACCTCTCGACTACTGTTGTAATTGTAATGTAGAGCTGCCAAAAAAAGCCTGAAGAAAAGCAAAAAAACAGTATGAGACTGACATGTCTAGAATGATGAAATAACGACACATAGGTTATTCCATTGCATAGCACTGACCTACTGTACATTCCAAGATATGAAAACCCAGTGTGTTTGGGTGCAAAGTGGAGGATGAGGGAGTGAAATGCCTCCAACGAGTATGTCTGGTACTGTGGGGATAGCTGCCGTATATCCTTCAGTAGTGCTGCCCTAGTAGTTACACTCTCCAATTTCGTTGCTACTGTTGAGCCTGCATGGACATGTTTTACTGATATAACTACATGTTCTTTGACTGTACACACAGATGAGGAATAGAAGTATAATTTCTTTTTTCACATTTACCAAAACCATACAAATATGTTATAGCTGGAGTACACCTGTAGCAAAATATACCAAGCATAAACCACGACCTTGAATATCAGAGCATTATTGCATTCTTTAACATACTGATGGTGTACCTGGTTCTAGCCACTGCTTGTTTCGCTGTTCCCCCTCCAGAGGTGGGTGTGAACAGCAGGGAAATGCAGGGGTGTCATGTTCATGAATGTCCTGAACATGGTTCACCAGACTTTGCCATTTGGCCTGCATCACATCTGGATCTCCATCAGGAGTTGAGGCAGCAGTCCAGTACAGGTGGTTGACAATGGCTGGCTTCCACAGCTTCAGGTCCTCACAGTGCTTTTCTTTAGCGGCAGCATCCAAAGCCTTCCCTAGAGCTGTTTCAGAACCAAAACAAAGTATTGATGGAAATGTATTTACAAGACTCAACTTTATAAAAGGCTACCAACAACAGGATACATACTTTTTCCAACATGCCAGACATCAAAGAAATGTTTTGTTCCTTCAGAACACAGCTCCTCTCGCACCCACTTGGCAATCTGTGTAGAAAGACACAACCCCTCAAATACAGAAATAAAAACTAATGATTCACCCAAAAAGTGCACCTCTACCAAGGCTCGAACAACTATTTGTGGTTTTATCAGTCTGTCAGGAGTTTGTACAAATGTGAAAATACTACAGATATTGTATTACTATAAATATACAACTTTACCTGCCGATGTCTGTCTGTGGTGAGGGTCGACACATGTAGATTCTGGTTCTTTAAAAAAACCATACTGCGCTTCAGACCCTCAAGCTCACACCAGGTGCTGTTTGGGACCTCAGAGCTCTGTAACATGTCACAGACAGTGTAACACTTGAAATCTGGTAGTGGAACTGAAATAAATGGTTTGTTTGATAGCATCATACTCGCCTGGACAAGCTGAAGATCTATGATCTTGTTTGTTCTCTCCTCTATCAAGGAGTAAGTGCCATACTTTGCACAATGCCCAGGGGAATCTGACCTAACAATGTAAAAAATTTAATTAATGAGTTGCAATGTAAACATTTTCAATCTTAGATGAGGCCAACAGTGCATTTACCTGCAGTCACCCGAGATTGCCAGTCCGCCGCCCATCTCCTTTAGTTCCCTAATGACCCCTGTCTGTTCATTCTGCCAGGCCTGCATAATGACTGGGATTGTGTAGAGGTGCTGGTGGCGGAAGAAAGTCCTCGCACTGATGCACTGAAGACCAAACAGTGTCAGCATCCTCAGCGTTTGTGTGGCCATACAACCCGAAAAATGTATGGCCCCACTGAGAAGGAGGTTGCAAACAGGCATATTTCTATGCAACATGGGCTGGTTCTGCCAATAACGCTCATAGCCACATGTTGCACAGACCTAGATGTATAGAAAGCAAAAAAACTATGTTAGGAGTCACAATTACACCTTGAAATATATAACTCAATTTCACTAAAAACTATACGGTTTATTTAAATTGTATAAACAGTGGAATTTACAAACATCAACTTACTTGCTTTATTTTGATAAAAGTTCCCTCCTTCTGGTTCATGTTACCCTTGCTTTCCCCACAACATGCAGGGCAAATTGTAAATAGGGACATCAACTGACTTTCACAGACAATAAACTTATCAGCCATGCTGAAAAAAAAAACCATTCCTGTTATTCTCTAACTGTCCTACCACAATAAAGGCAAAAATGGCCAACAAATATATACTTAAAGCACACATTCACAGAACCTTCGAACCACAACAGAATTTCTTGACAGTCAAAATCTAAAACCAAAGTAGTCTAATTTCTTTACTTGAGTTCTGGGTTAGACTCCTGTGGCAGTGATGAGTCACTCATCATCTCCTCCTCCTCCTCTGGCATCCATGCCATATCATTGTCGCTGTTTATGAAAGAGCTAGTATCATCATCACTTTTAACAGGACTGGGCAGAGGGGTTGAAGTGGTCTTGACTTTTGGTGTTACTGTCTGTGTCCCCACACTGACCATCTTCGGCCTTACCTGAACAGCTGTGATTGAATGAAGGCCTTGCATTATAAAAAGACACAACCAAACCAATATGACAGCTCGGGTTACACCCTCTAGAGTGGGTTCGCCAACTAGCAAGTCTCCACTCTGCGTTAAAGGGATAGTTCACCCACAAATGAATTTTGTCATCATTTATTTACTGACTCTTAAGTTGTTCCAAACCTGTATGAGTTTCTTTCTTCTGCTGAACACAAAAGAAGATATTTTGAAGAATGTTGGTGACCAGACAGTTGCTGGACCCCATTGACTTCCATAGTAGGAAAAAAAGATACTATGGAAGTCAATGGGGTCCAGCAACTGTCTGGTCACCAACATTCTTCAAAATATCTTATTTTGTGTTCAGCAGAAAGAAAGAAACTCATACAGGTTTTAAACAACTTGAGGGTGAGTAAATTATGACAGAATTTTCATTTTTGGGTGAACTATCCCTTTAAATAGCGCCACAGTGACAAGTCAACCTCAGATATAAGACCAATTATATCCTACCTGCTGAACGTCGCAAAGGTCTAATGTTGCACTGTGAGCCACTGTGATGGACAGATGCTGGTGGGTAATAGGCCTCTGGTTCTGGGTCTACCTCTGGTTCTAGGTCAACATGCACTGCATGGCTGACTGTGGGTGCATCCCTCCGTGACGGTCCCGCTGCGTCTTCCAAAAGCTAAAGCAAATACAGCAGTCAACAATACATCCTTGAACAAACAGACTAATGCTATTTTACTGCATTTTTAAAACAGGAAGAGAATAATGCGAAACTCTAAAATTACAACACATTGACAAGGTTGCTGACTATGATCACAACGCTAACGTTAGCTAGGTAAGTTAATGTTAATTGCTAGAATCAAATGAGTATTTATAAGAGTGAGGCCATACGTATTTTGGGCATCAAATCGTGTTTTCACATAAACCACGCAATTATCTTATTCGACTTACAGTGAGCACTTCCCGCTTCATCAGGGCTTTCGATCGTCCGGCTCGTTGTTGACCGGCTCGCGGTTGACCAGCTCGCTGTCCTCCGTCGACTGCTTCTACTACAGTAGCATACACCGTAGGCACCGCATCGGCTACCAGTCTCACTCGGGTTTTAAATCCCATTTTACAACTCATGAGATCTCCAACAGCGTAGTCCTTCTCAGTGAAATGGGCGCTGCAAATGACCGAAGTCTTTGATACCGAGCAAGCACTGAAGTCAGCGCGTTTGGTACGAACAAATTTGACCCAGGCACGGAACACAGACCTGCTTTTTGGGAAAAAGTGGACTCTGTGGCCGGTTTTAACGGTGTTTTTGCACCCAGCACAAACGCAGTAATTCACCATCGTGAAAATACGCCTGCGTAACTAAATAACTACCTAACTTAACTAAATAAATAAATAAATAAATAAATGTCCTAATCACTAATTCTATCACTCGTACAATTATCAACACAGCTCACAAACTCACTTTCTCAGCGACCTGGAGACGTCTCCCTCTTATGACGTCACGCGATTCGTTTGGGGGGAGGAGCAGTTTTAAGTGAGTACTGAAAATAACGAACTTTTTCATCTTATATTCTGCCTTTAGGTATCGAAAAACATACAAAAGAATACATCAACTTGTCAAACGTGTATTTCCCCTTACTATTTTGTGTTAATCATAATTACAAATTTAACCTGACATATACACTTTAAGCCTACACAACACTTTACAATAAGGTTCATTAGTTAACATTAGTTAATGTATTAACTAACATGAACTAACAATGAACAAAACATTTGTTACAGTATTTAATCTTTGTTAATTAGTTAATAAAAATACAGCTGTTCATTGTTCATGTTAGTTCACAGTGCATTAACTAACAAATACAACCTTTGATTTTAATATTTAGTAAATGTTGAAATGAATATTAACTAAGATCAATAAAGGCTGAGCATTGAGTATTGTTAGAATACTAAATACATTTTCCATTCTGCATTTAACGGTTCTGATTCGCGCACTTAGCCTACGCACTCGCAGCAGTTCGCGCGAGTCTTCACTACACTGGCAGCAGGTAACGGAATGTCACAGTCAGTGTATTAACTATAACTAATGATAACAAATAAAACTTTTGATTTAATGTTTTAGTAAATGCTGAAGAAGTGCAGTTCATTAGTAGTAATGTTAACTAATTTAACTAATGAAACCTTATTGTAAAGTGTTACGTAAGGGATAATGTATAGCGAGGTGGTTGTTATGATTAATCAGCCTGTCGGGGTTGTATTCGCTATAACAATCGCCTCGCTATACATTATCCCGCTTATTAACATTACATGGCTACCTACCAAAGAAATCAATAATTTGACACAAAATAGTGGGTATGCTGTATCCTTATACAGACCGGCGCCGCCGCTCTGTATTCCCTATGAGTGCTTATGTAACGTTACATGTGCCGGCCCGCGTTGCTGACCGCTTTATTTCCCGCTTATCTGGGTTCCCCGGGATTCCCTGGGACTCATGGGTGGATGCTTGGCGCGCACTACGTTGACAAAGGGTTCCCGTAGCGTAAGCTAACTTACGCAATACGAGAGAAGCTCTCGTAAGAGAACGTATCGGTTACCTAACGTAACCTCGGTTCTCTCTAGAAGAGGGAACGAGTATTGCGTAACCTGCCGTGCTCGCGCCACGAGCGACTTTCGCTTCAGTCGATGAAAACCAGGGAATGAGGGAAATCCTCCGAGCCCCGCTTATATACGCTAAGCCACGCCCATTCAGGCGGGCTGTGACGCGATGAGGGCGCGAGCGCCCTTCATTGGATGTTACGTCACGCCGGGCTCAGTGGTAGGCTACTGCAGTTGCCGCAGGGCAGCCAATGAGCACGCTAGACAGCCTGCTCTAGGTCTGCTAGCTGCTGCACTGCGTGGACAATTGATACAAAATTAAGGATTATTTTTGGCTTCAATATCTCGAAAAAGATTAATATTTCCTCATAATAAATCATTAAATAATTAATAAATGATTGAATTTAAATTCTGTAAAAAATACATTTGATTGTTATTTGAAGTCTTTTTTTTTTTTTAGTGCCCTTTTTGGTCCCTCCGCCCCTGCCCCTAAGGAGGTCTGTGCACGCCACTGCATCTGGCATTTTGTAATGTTTACATTACAATCAAAAAACATATGAAATTATACATTAGGCCTAGACTTGAGGCTATTTACTTGTGATTTAGCTGCAATCATGTAAAAACGTTATAAGCTGCCAAAAGCGGTAGGCTTTATTATTATAAATGTAGCGCCCCCTACCTGTCTTTCTTGTAACCAAGTAGAAAAGCACCCCAAATTCATTAACTTTATGCCTACGGATGTTGAAGTTAGGCCCCTCTGGTGTCACTAAATGAATTAATTTTCTTTTAGAAAATTAGGATAATAATCTATACTTCCCTTTTACGAAGTTACTCAGAATTAAATCTCTGCGCCCCTTAACGGATAACGTCAACATAAACACTTCTGAAAGAATAACACACTGGTAAAAGTACAAACAAATAAAGGATTTAATTAGAATAGAATTATCAAATGTTAACTGGCTCCAACAATGAATTTCAGAATGTGAAGGGTTCACACAATCACATTAAATAGGACACAATTTAATCCCCGAAGGGCAATATCTCAGATGCCAGACCTACTGAAATGAGTATAAAGTTCAAATAAATTCAGTATATCTTAAACCAATGACCTCAAGGGGATAGATGTATACAATAACTCACAAATTATACCCAATATACTCTGAATATAAACATCACATTTTCAGTGCACTGAATAATACAAGAATGAACGAATATTTACTGCTGTGGGCCCACACACACACACCAGTCATTCACTCAACCCACCCCGTTGCAGGCCTGAAACGTGGCTCGTGTTCGTGGTGGCCAGGAAACGGACAAATGGCCCCTTCACTCTCCTGAGCACAAAACAAATCAAACAGATACCTCCACTTCCACGTGAGACAATGCGACAATCCACGACTCCAGCAGCAGGCCTCGCGCAGCTCCTCATCCTCTCACTCGCTCGTTGGCGAACGCACTGCACCTCCCGCGGCGCCAGAGGAACCCCAAATAACACGGGTACTTGGGGCGCTATCTGGTCCTCAGATGTCCCTCGTGAAGGGAAACCACAGCGATAACAGTCTTTGATCTGGTAACTGTTGGGTTAGGTTACACGTTCAAATGCGCTAATATGCGCAGTGATAACTGAACTAAAACACTCGGATACGCGCCCGCACGGCGGGTTAACTACACGGAAAACTGGCTATAAACACAAAGCAGCACACACTAGCGATTCATCTCGGATCTACATTGCAGTTAAAGGTCATTTAAACGTATAAATCGTCAATCAAATCACTATATTACCATAAACTCGTCTCTTCTTCTCACATATCTCTTTTTCTTCAATCTTCACTCTCGTCTCACTTCTCCCACAAAAACCTCCCATCTCCCCACAACCACTCACGTTACACAAAACACCAGTGAGGGCGGGACTTAATTCACATAAACCAATAAAATAATCAAACACCTAACTTGATGGTTAATGCCACGTTTTCCACATGTACACTTCGATCAAACTTGTATCTCATGCACACGCGCTCTTAAAGGAACAAATACCTTATACTCACTAAACAAAGATGAATGGTTAATTCACATTTTATCTCTCGATTTAAACCTAAATAGAAGCTAATAAATTGAAAACTTATTAACAGCATACTTAAACCTACTGGGTTACATGCTCCCCCTTCTAAACATCTCATGACCCCATGAGATTACTTCGCAACACCTTAATGGTGACTTTAGGCTCAGTAGAAGGATTTACCTGAGTAAAACGAACACACTGTGCCATAGGGTGACACCACATGGTGTTACAATGTCTCCTTTCTGACTCTTCCCCACCCTCTACATTTATGACCATCCCTCTATGAATCAGAGTTAAGGGTCGGTTAGTGGGCTGTCCCAGATAATGATAGCTCAACTTGACTACTGGTCTTATCTCTCTTTTTGGGTGGGAATGAACTGTCTCTACTACCTCTTTAGTAGCATCAACTCTTTCAAGCTCTCCCCCTTCTAAACCAGGATCTCCCATTATCTCTGAACTCCGATCTGGAAACTCTCCAGGTCCTTCTTCAGTGAATATATGCTCTTCCATTTCGGCAAGTGGTCTATCCAATTCACCTCCAAGGCTAACAGTTTCCTCATCCACTGTAGATTCCTCCTGTGTAACACGCTCTGGCCTGTGCTGTCTCTCCACCCTATCCGAGTAGTAATACCACAGGTCATCCTCTTCACTTTCAGAGTGGTTCCTCCATTCACTTCCTGTCAGGGCCACATTCCTTTCTCCTCTTCTCCGTTTTTTCTCCACAGATCTTGACCTGGTCTCCGTCGGAACAGAAACTTTCGTTGGTTCACTAGGATCTGCCAACCTCACATGGTCTCCAACTGGTAAGAGATGGTCTCGGTGTAAAGTTCTTACACCTCCCATGCCGGATTCGGGTTTCAGGCGATACACCGGTAAGTTCTCTAGCTTTTCCACCACCAGGTAAAGAACAGAATTCCACTTGTCTCCAAGTTTGTTCTTTCCAGTCACGGCCAGATTTCTTATCAGCACACGATCTCCCACAGTCAAGCTCTGGTGTTTCACTCGCTTGTCGTACAACCGTTTGTTCCTTTGTTGACTTTTCTGGGCAGTTTCGGTGGCTAACTGATATGCTCTCTGTAAGTCTAATTTCATTCTTTCCACATACTGTCGATGGCTTCCGGCTCCCTTTCCATCAGGCGAAGTCCCAAAACACACATCCACTGGCAAACGAGCCTCTCTTCCGAACAGAAGATAGTAAGGGGAAAACCCAGTGGCTTCGTTCTTAGTACAGTTGTAAGCATGTACTAAACTGTTAATGTGCTGACTCCATCGGTTCTTTTCGGCTGGATTCAGGGTACCAAGCATGGAAAGAAGTGTCCGGTTAAACCTTTCCGGCTGTGGGTCTCCTTGTGGATGATAGGGAGACGTTCTGGATTTTCGAATCCCCAGCATGCTTAGTAGCTCTTTTATGAGACCACTCTCGAAATCTCGACCCTGATCTGAATGGATGCGAGAGGGTAAGCCATAGTGAACGAAGAATTTGTCACACAGTATCTTAGCCACAGTCAGAGCTTTCTGGTCTTTGGTGGTGAACGCTTGAGCGTAGCGTGTGAAGTGGTCTGTTACGATGAGAACATTACCGATACCTCTTGAGTCAGGCTCAATTGACAGGAAGTCGATGGACACTAAGTCGAATGGCCCACTGCTGTTTATGTGATTCAGTGGTGCAACCTTCTTGGGTAATGTCTTTCTCGTTACACAACGGCCACAATCCTTAACATACTGCTCTATGTATGCAGACATTCTAGGCCAATAGAAACGGTCTTTCAAGAGTTCCGTAGTTTTCTCTACTCCCAAATGGCCAGAGTCGTCGTGCAAGGAGTGCAACACAGTAGACCAGTACTTCTCGGGTAAGACGAGTTGTGCCTTTTCTCTACCACAGGAACTTTTGGTGACTCTGTACAGAAGTTGACTCTTTATCTTTAACTTGTCTCCCTGCCGCTGTAACAGAGCAATGGTAGCATCAGAACTCCTAGCACCTGTAATTATTCCTCCTGACTCCACTTCTCGCTTTACTACACCAACTACAGAGTCCTCCTCTTGAGCTTTCCTCAACTCTGTATTATTCAGCTGTTCCATTTGACTAAGACCCAAAGCTGTGGGACAAGAGAATGCATCGGGGATACTCTGAGGTAAAGCACCCAAGGGATCCACCAGTCTGGACGATGAACCTCCACTTTCAGCAACCACTGCTAACTGACAGATGGCTCTTACTCCTGACTTGGGTATTTCCTTCCATTCAGAGCAAGCCGTCGATTCACAGGGGTAGCGAGACAATACATCTGCATCGATGTTATGACTTCCTGGTTTGTATTGCAAGCTGAAGTTATAGGTAGCTAATGCAGCTAACCAACGATGACCCGTCGCACTCAGCTTGGCACTTGACAACACATAGGTAAGTGGATTGTTGTCAGTCTTCACCACAAACTGGGCTCCATATAGATAGTCGTGAAACTTGTCCACAACCGCCCACTTGAGCGCCAAGAACTCTAGCTGATGAATGGGGTAACGTTGCTCTGAGGCACTTAGTTTCCGGCTTGCGTAGGCCACGGGCCTCAGCCCCCCAGAATGCTCCTGATTCAAAACAGCACCCAGTCCATTCAGACTAGCGTCTACATGCAGTACATATGATTTGGCAGGATCAGCGAAAGCAAGTACTGGGGCATGTGTGAGACAGTAAATGATTTTATGGAACGCCGCTGTACAGGTGTCATCCCAACGCTCTCCAAATTGCTCAGATACTCTGAAGTATATCTTGCCATCGATTGACTTGCTGCTTTGCCCAGATGTTGGTGGGTAACCTTTGGTGAGCTCCGTTAAAGGCCTTACAATGGTGGAGTAATCCTTTATGAATCGCCGGTAAAATCCACAAAACCCCAGGAACGACCTCAATGTCTTTAGGTCAGTGGGCCTTTTCCAGCGGGTTATGGCTTCAACCTTGGCTGGGTCTGGTGATACTCCAGCAGCTGACACAATGTGACCCACATACCGAACTTGAGGCTGGCAAAACTGGCACTTATCAATTGACACCTTCAGGCCACATTCTCTCAGACGGTCCAGGACTTTTAACAGCCTCTCTTCATGTTCTTCAAGGGTGCGTCCGAACACAATGATGTCATCGAGGTAGACTATTACTTGGAGGAGATGCATGTCGCCAACAGCTTTCTCCATGAGCCGCTGGAAGGTGGCTGGAGCTCCAGTGATCCCTTGAGGCATCCGCTCAAACTGGAAGAATCCCAGGGGACAGATGAACGCTGTCTTTTCTTTATCTTCCTCCGCCATGGCTATTTGATAGCATCCACTGCGGAGGTCCAGTACGGAAAACCATTTACTACCAGCCAAACTGTCTAGGGCATCGTCGATCCTGGGAGTAGTGTACTGATCAGGGATAGTACGAGCATTTAGAGTGCGGTAATCGATGCACATTCTGATTGCCCCACTCTTCTTCCGTGCCACTACAATGGGCGATGCGTACGGACTCCTTGACTCTTTAATTATTCCCGCTGCTAACAGGTCTTTGATGTGACGTCGTACATCCTCGATGTCTGCAGGAGCGATACGTCTGGAGCGTTCGCGGAACGGTTTTGGGTCTTTCAGTCTGATGGGATGCTCCACTCCATGAGCTAATCCAACATCCCATTCCTCAACAGAAAACACATCACCTCTGGTGGCCAGCTTTTGACGCAGTCTTCGTTCCCAGGCCTCAGGAATGGACGACACACCAAAATTAAACAAGCTCGGGTCTATTGCTTGGGAGCTCGGTTCTCCAGAACTTGCGGTGAGTGTGTCAGTCGGATAAACATTGGCAATTACTGTTCCCACAGGAATGGAGATATTTTTGGATGTTTCATTATGGACTAGCACTTGGATGTTTTGTCCTTTTACTGCAGATGATGGGAGTACCACTGGGGTTATGAATGTTCCAGCTGGAAGACTAGCGTCCTCGGGCGTGTCTACCACAAAGATCTCTCTTCTTGAAGGCTTGTCAGTCTCCAGTTTACAGACAGCACACACTTCTCCCCTTGGGGGAACTATGCAATCACCAGGTCCTATCCATCGGACTTGTCCTTCAGGTGAATCAGGAAGAGTGTCAGTCTTTTGCTGCTGTGGCAGATGGATTGCAGGGTGTCGGGTCTGGATTCTCCAAGCACATGCAACACTGGATCCTTCTGTATCCTGGCTAAGAGCAGCAAGGCGTGTGAAGAAACTGGCGTTGGTACCAATAATGACAAGAGCCAGGATGGACAGCGACTCCTCCACACCAGTGACAGAGGCGGGAAAAGTGACATCCACTATGACATAGCCCTTATAAGGGTAACTGGAAGAACTGAGGCCCCATATGGATAATCCAGTCAAAGGGTGAATAGGCACATTGGGCAGGTTCTTGGAATACCAGCTTTCAAACACAATCGTCACTTGTGATCCGCTGTCTAGCAGTGCTTGACATGCACGGTCATTCAGCTTCACTTTTACAGTGGATGCCGGTCCTACTAATCCTTTAGGAAGACGGCTGGATTCCTGGATGGCGGTCTGGCTCTTTTTGGAGAAACAGGCTTGGTTTTGAGCAGATCTATTGTCAGCTGTCTCGTGCTTTCCACCCTTCGCCTGTCGCAACGAACGAATCAGCTTCTGAATCACTTGATCAGAATTAGGTGGAGCTTGACACTTTGTGGCAATATGGCCATCTTCTCCACACTTGTAACAGAAGTAGTCATCTCTTGTTCGGGCTGACTGGTATCTTAACGACGTGGGAACTGACTGGGATGGTTTTGGCTGCGGCTCTGGAACATGAGGTGAGTATGGAGTAGAACTGACACTCAGAACTGCCAACTGCTGCTGTAAGTGCTGGACCTGTTTCTTTAACTCATGAACCTCTGAATCATCAGTTTTTTCAGTCTTCTTGATTGGTTTTTCTTTAGTTTTAATCGCCAATGAAGTAGAAACCATTTGGTGGTCAACCCCACTTATTTGAGTTCTCAATTCTTGAAGCTCAGCCTTAAGTTCCTGGATAACAGACGTACTGGCTCTTTCCTCTTCGTGGAATTGTATGGCCTTAGCTTTTGCATACATTCTGTGGCGAGCGACTTCACTCTCCTCTGCCTCACGTATTTCCTTCAGCAGACTCAGGAAAGAAGGTGGGTGATTTTTTCTTTCTCTCAGCCTCAGTTGGAGCAACATCATGTCAGAATTCACAGCCCCTCTAATCAGCTGTTCCACTCGTACTTTATCGACCATACTAAGGGTCAGTCCATCTCGTTCCACGACTTTGCTGAGGGTCTTCTCCATCCTTCTCAGGAATTCAGATAAAGCCTCCCCGGTGCCCTGGCGCATAAGACGAAACTTGAAGTATAAATCCTCACCAGACTCAGATGATCCAAAGGTGCTCTCCAACGCTTCCAGATACTGTGAGGCACTGGCTTCAGGATCAGAGAATCTGACAGCTCTGACAATGTCCATTGCAGGTCCCTTGAGGCTTTCCACAATTCTGCATCGTTTTTCTTTTTCAGAGCAGTCACACTCTGTTATCAGCAGCCTGGCTTGATCAATCCAATTTTCCATATTCTCCTCACCCATTGGGGTTGGAACTACGGCTGAAAATGTGCGTAGACGTCGATATGTGTTGCTGTCACTCGAGTGCTTTACTGTCTTTTCCAGGACCTCACCCATGGTGCATATGATTGACTCGGGGGAGCTGTCAGTGGCACTGTGTGGAGAAATCAAAGCATGTACATCGCTAAGAGACTTTCCTTCTTCCATCAGGAACTTTGCAAACTTTTCTGTAAACCCCGCAGAAACATTGTCAGATGCAGAGTCCGTGGTCTGGATTACTATGACTGTCCAGGGCTCTGCCTTTTCTCCCCTTGACACTTCAGGAGGTATGCACTTCGGGTCAATGGCTTGTCTACACTCACACTTCAGGAGGTATGCACTTCGGGTCAATGGCTTGTCTACACTCACACAACACCAGCAGGTAATGTGAAGTGGGTCCTTCTCTCGTGTCCCTTACACGAACTCTTCCTAGAGCTTTTACTGCTTCCATCACCTCTTCAATTTCGGCCACTTCGGTGTGAACAGGTACGTTTAACAGCATTAAAGCATGAGTCTCTTCAATGCTATAAATCGTCAATCAAATCACTCTATTACCATAAACTCGTCTCTTCTTCTCACATATCTCTTTTTCTTCAATCTTCACTCTCGTCTCACTTCTCCCACAAAAACCTCCCATCTCCCCACAACCACTCACGTTACACAAAACACCAGTGAGGGCGGGACTTAATTCACATAAACCAATAAAATAATCAAACACCTAACTTGATGGTTAATGCCACGTTTTCCACATGTACACTTCGATCAAACTTGTATCTCATGCACGCGCGCTCTTAAAGGAACAAATACCTTATACTCACTAAACAAAGATGAATGGTTAATTCACATTTTATCTCTCGATTTAAACCTAAATAGAAGCTAATAAATTGAAAACTTATTAACAGCATACTTATAACCTACTGGGTTACATAAAGTAGTCTAACACTTGACACATATTATCCGATTTTGAACATCATCATTAGTTCAGTAGACTATGCAGCATGTATGCAATAGCCCAATATTTTTATGAAATTGTGAAACATTACCTGGTCAATATCTTCAATGTCTTGTGCCTGTTCAATGACCAATGCTTCTATCCTACAGAACAGGTACCAGTGTACAGGGTGGGGGTGGGGCTGTATACAGTGCAAGTATTGCACAGCGACTCTAGGGGTCGCTGTTTGACAAAAACACAATTTCTGCATGTTGTGCCTTTTAAAATGTACTAAATTTTTTTGAGTGTAAAAATGTTTCACCAAAAAAATTTAGTAAATCATGGTCACATTTTTTAGAGTGTAACAGAAGTCACAGAAGCAACAGACTGGTGTGCTCCAATGGTGCCGGTGGTGAAGAAGTGAGAATTTGCATTGACCTTAAGAAATTAAACAAAGCAATAAAGCATGAGAGATTTATTCTGCCCACTCTTGAGGACATCGCACCACAACCATCCGGTGCATGTGTATTCTCAACGTTAAGACGCTTCTAGTGGGTTTTGGCAGATACCATTGGACTCAAGCTGCAGGAAACTCACCACCTTTATCACCGCTTCTGTTTTCAGAAAGACAGAATAACAGATACCCTTCGGAATCAGTTCGGCTCCGGAGACATTTCAGAGAGAAATGAGCACTCTTCTTAAAGACCATATACTGGTGTTCGGCAGAGATAAGGAGGAACATGATCAGAACCTTGAGGCAGTTTTAAAGACGATCAGAGAATCTGGTCTAAAGTTGAATAGAGATAAGTGTCACTTCGGAAAATCTGAGATTCAGTACTTCTGACATGTCATCAGAAAGGATGGAATCCGGCATGATACAAATAATGTGAGGCTTTTACTGAGCCATAACTGAGCTTCCCAGCCCTAATAATTTGACTGAACTGCGACAGGTATTAGGGAAGATTAATAACCTGGGCAAATTTATCCCTGCTCTTTTGTCAATTCTTCATCCGATGACTGAGCTACTGAAAAGTGACACAGAATGGGTCTGGGGTGAGGCTCAGACACAGGCGTTCAATAAGGTCAGAAGCTTGTTGACTACAGCACCAGCACTAGCATTCTATGATGCTACAGAACCACAGTGGTCAGTGCGGACGCAAGCAGCTATGGCCTCGGAACTGCCCTGCTGCAAAAGCATGAGAACGGACCACGTCCCATCGCTTTCTGTTCAAGGACATTAACAGAGACAGAGCGCAGCTACTCACAAACCGAGAAGGACTGCCTGGCTGGAGTGTGGGCATGTGAGCGGTTCTCACAATACCTACAATTAGACAAATTTGAACTTCAGACTGACTATAAGCCTCTTGTGCCCTTGATAAGCACACATGATATTGACAAAGCTCCCATAAGATGTCAACGACTACTAATGCACCTGATGAGATTTAATGTCAAAGCAGTGTATGTGTCAGGCAAACAGTTGGTGGTGGCCGACACTCTGTCACGAAATCCGTTGACACATCAGGGCGAGTCTGACACAGAGGATGACGTACAGGCAGTACTGTCTACTATGGCTGTAAGTGAAGATAGGTTAAGTGCCAAAAGGAGAGCCACGCAAGATGATTTCGATTTTCAGTCAGTTTGTAAGTACGTTCACCAATGTGGGCCCACTCACTCCACGAGTTCCACACTGTCAGAGCTCATTTCTCTGAAGTTGGTGGACATTTGTTGTATAAGAACAGAATTTTGATTCCAGATTCACAGAAACATGAGGTGTTAAGTCAGCTTCATTAAGGTCTCACTAAATACAGGGAAAGAGCTACAGTAACATGTCGGTATGGTGGCCTGGTATTGGCAAGAACATCACAAAAATAGTTCTGTGAGTTTTGCCAAATCAACAAGCCCACACAAAAGAGAGAGCCTTTGATGGTTATATCCCTTCCCAGCAGTCCATGGCAAAAGATTGCGGCTGACATCTGTGAACTAAATGACAAGAAATACCTGATAGTCGTGGATTATTCTCGTGATTTTGAGATTGCTCAACTACAAGCCATCACAAGCCAGCAGGTAATCACACATCTGAAAAATGTGTTTGTAAGATGGGGTATCCCATATGAACTTGTGTCAGACAACGCTACTCAGTTCAAGGCCACTGAGTTTGCAGAGTTTAAAATGACGTTCTACACCTTTAAAAATCGTTCTACACCTATCAGTGCTACTGGACTAAGCCCATCCGATCAGACGCCAGATCAGAACAACAGTTTCGATGCTACCAAAAAACCTGCTACCAAGTCCAGTTGACTATGAACAAGTCAGAAGGAAGAGATTTTCTTA
Organism: Semotilus atromaculatus; assembly: GCA_031834385.1. Classification (NCBI taxonomy): domain Eukaryota; kingdom Metazoa; phylum Chordata; class Actinopteri; order Cypriniformes; family Leuciscidae; genus Semotilus; species Semotilus atromaculatus. The sequence goes on along the minus strand of JAULUF010000008.1, from coordinate 332,758 downwards.
TTATTGGGAGATATGATAATCTGTGGCTCTACCACTGTATTCCTGCAATACTGGAGGCTGTAGTGTCAGGACCGCATTTCTAAGACCCAGTTTTTTATTTTATTTTTATTATGCAATTTTATAGCACTTGCTATTCAACTCTGTATTATTATTTTTTTTCAGGAATGATTTAGTTGTTTATTTGTAAAAGAAATTATTGATACATTGTCCTAACCAACCCCTAACCTTAAACATACCCGTTTTATGTAAATATATAAATAGGCCTATGAGTCGCCATATGTTTTGGTTTTAAATTCCATTTTCTTAGAAAAAATACTATTTTCTATGTCTGTTTGCTCTCGATTCATTAGCACGGCGCTTCAACTCTGATGTGTGACCCACTTAACCCAATTTACTGTTTAAGTGCAGTAAATGGTAAAAACAAAATGCTCTACAAACTAGTGCTTTTATTAGTATGTTCATAAATTAAAATAATTGTAAAATAAGTAAACAAATAATTAAACAAATACCAATTAACAACATCCAGCATCACAATTAACTGTTTTTGCACAGCTAAATAACTGTAGAGTGGAGACTGCTGACACCGAAAGTCTCGCACAAAAGATTGCCTTGATAACCAATTAAATTACAGCCTTGACGATATCACTATATTTCATTCAGAGTTGTGTGCTTGTAAACCGTAAACTGAAACATAGCCCATGTTGCGCAATTGTCTGTGATTTCGTGAGGCAGACCCCCAAATATCAGAAATTAGTATCAAAAGACGGCACCAATTTTGCTCTTTTTTATTCAACAGAGGGATGTCCCTGGACCACAAAAATGCATGATAGCAATTCTTAGTGGGTAGCTTAAGGTACAAAAATCACCAATTTTATGTATGACCCTCCCAAAATTTGGCGAATTCCACGTAAGGTCAGTTATTTCTTTAATTCATTATTTTTGGTACCAAAACCTTTATACTTGGTGATATCTAGGTTGGAATATTGTCAAAACTTTAACTTGTTTCAATAATAGTTATTATGATTATTTCTCTACATAAAACATAGTGGTGTACAGCTTTCACTCATTGTTTTAAACTGAAGACCAGTCAAGTCAAGTCAAGTATATTTATATAGCGCTTTTCACAATATAGATTGCATCAAAGCAGCTTCACAGTATCAATCAAAACAACATAACAATGTTTGTTTATTAGTGTAAAAACATCCACGTTTGGTAGAGCTGACATGCTTCCATGTCATCAGTCTGTACATGCTTCCATGTAACAGGTAAGAATGGATTTTGCAATGTTATATATGATACAATTATTGATTAATCTATCAAGTCAATTCATTGTATGCTAATTACCATGGATAACTAAACAACAAGTGAAGTGAATGCTAATTGTCCAAATTGTACATTTATTGACTGTCCGTGTACTGGTGCTTGAGACAGGGACTGCAGATGAAATTTAGCTCTATAGCTAATTCTGGGACAGTTCTTTACTGTCCATTGTCCCTGATAAATAAATAAATAAATAATAATAAAAATAAAAAAAGGATATCTTTATATTAGATGCACACTATATGCAAATACACACATAAGCAGACATTTATTCTATTACACTCCTGAAGGCAGACAATAAACATCAAATTAATTTATAGCTTACAGAAATATGTATAAGGTTCAGGAAGAGAGATCTCCTCAAAAGAAATTGCCTAAAATTGAAAACAAGTGCACTGTAAAAAAAAATATGCCTCTCCGACATAAAAATTTCTAGTGACCTGTTGCACCTAAAATTTTTTGTTGGTCTAATGTGGACTCATATAAACACTGAAGCAGAGTTAAAGTTAATGAGATAATTAAGTGATTAATTGAGTGATGATTGAGCATTATTGAAGACACCTGATGTTAACCAGCATAATCACTGAACGAAAAACCCCATAATTTTAAGTCACCGTTATGGTGATCAGTGTGTGTTTTAGTTGGGCTCTTGACCCTTTCATCTTTAACTTCACATTTTGTTTGGCTTCTGTACGCGAGTTACAACAGTCAGATGGACATATAGAAAAGGTCATCTGATGGTGTTGGTTGTGTTTTAACATAGTCATTATTTCACAATCATTTGACTTGAATCACTGAACTCATATATAGCCCAATTTGTGAGTTAGGTTTACTTAATTATAGCAGCACTGGCCTTGTACGCAATTATAATTTTAGCCTTTTCAATGAAACAAATGATCAAAAAAATAAAAAGAAAACTTAAGTAATGTATTATGTTGGCACACACAGACATCAAGAATTAGCGTATGAATCTCAATGGCGTATGAATCAAAGCAATGGTGACAAACAGATCACCTCTGATCATAAGCTCATTATTTATTCATGCAGCAATGCATGATGGGAGCCATGAATGAGTTTTGATTGGTGGCACCCAGAATGCACTGCAACATGCTTTATAATTGTCACCATTGTTGAGATTCATAGTCTGTGTGTCTAAAAACTCAACCAAAACAAAAAAATATATATTATTGTATGAGCTCTGTATATGAATTTCTTTGGATTACTTTTTAAAAGTTAAAAACACTATGCTGTACCAAATAAGTGCTGCTATGATTAATAAAGTAAACATAAATTGGGCTCTACATGAGTACAGTGATTCAAGTCAAATGATTAGAAAATAATGATTATGTTAAAACACAACCAACACCATCAGATCACCTTTTCTATTTGTTCATCTGGCTGTTTCAACTGAACAGCAATCAAACAAAATGTAAAGTTAAACATTAAAGGGTGATAAGCCAAACTAAAACACACACTGATCACCATAACGGTGACTTAAAATGATGGGTTTTCTCCTTCAGTGATTCTGCTTGTTAACATCAGGTGTCTTCAATAATGCCCAATGATCACTCAATTATCTCATTAACTTGAACACTGCTTCAGTGTTTATATGAGTCCACATTGGGCCAACTAAAAATTTTAGGTGCAACAGGTCACTAGAAATTTTTATGTTGGAGAGGCATATTTTTTTCACAGTGTACCTTAAGCTACCTACATGGCACTGCTATCATGCATTTTTGTGGTCAGGGGGCATGCCTGTTTTGAGAAATAAACATTAGAATTGGTGCCCTTTCTGGTACCAATTTTCTGCCCGCCTCACGGACTATCTTTAGAATATTGTCTTTGAACTTCCGTTTTTGCGGTCGCTCTGTATATTTCTATGGCATCGCTGTCGAGGAGTAATTAGCTGGTGAAGTGGATTTACTTATTGTAGAGTTAACTCCGGTCAATTTTAACATTGAGCTCATTTTTTTGTACATTTAGAGTGATGTCAATACAGAGAACAACGACAAAAATCGGCGATGCCTACACCGGCATCATTATCATTATCGTCTTTTTAAAATGTGCACCCTGTTGACGTCAATGCTGCAAGTTTTATACCTGCTTTTAGCCTCTTAACATCCTTGATATGTCATTAAAAGTGCACAGCCATGTAAGTGGTGTTATTAAGAGTGAAAACGGTCAATCTGACAGCAGTAGATGTGAAAGATATTAATAAAAATGATGTTAATTCAGCCAGCTCACAAAGCTGTATTTATTTCCTGTTTTCGGTCGAAGTCCACTGTAGTCGATTGTGGAGTTCGCGTGCGTGATCATTGGTAACTAAGCAACAGTAGAGACTCAGACTGTCAGCTGTCAGCCGATGATGGTGCTGTGTGGTGTTCGAGAATATCAGCTCAAATGGATAGTTCATCCGAATCAGATGTTGAACACACGGAGGAGGTTTTTGAGTTTGATGATCCCGGGCGCGAACTCGACAATCGACTACTGTGGACTTCGACCGAAAACAGGAAGAAAATACGGGTATGTGAGCTGGCTGAATTAACATCATTTTTATTCATATCTACTGCAGTCAGATTGACCGTGTTCACTCTTAATAACACCACTCACATGGCTGTGCACTTGTAATGGCAAATCAAGGATGTTAAGAGGCTAAAAGCAGGTTTAAAACTTGCCCCATTGAAGTCAACAGGGTGCACATTTTAAAAAGACGATAACACTGTGTAGGCAACACCGATTTTTGTTGTTGTTCTCTGTATTGACATCACTCCAAATGTACAAAAAAAGGAGCTCAATATTAAAATTGACCGGAGTTCTCCTTTAACAAAAGTTATCATGAGCATTGTAATGTTTATCATAAGCATTGTAAAGCAGATGTCTTAACAAATGTTGACCGGGAAATTTTTTTAACTAGCCGTTCATTCATAACTACGCAAGATCGCTGTGAAAATACAGACCGGAAGTCAAAAGACAACGAGAGCAGCGCTGAAAAGGGGCGGGGCTACATAAGGTCTTCTTCTTCTTGGTTGTTAAACGCGGTTAGCATCCAACATTAATGGTCCATTACCGCCACCTACTCTACTGGAGTGTGGACCGGAGATAAATAAATAAACCATCAAAACAAAACAAAACTAAAATAAAAAAATAAAATAAAATAAAAAATTAGAGCAACCTAAATCATTTCTGCCAGTCTTGTTTCCTTTAAGAATCGAAATAACAGTGTATACTCATACAATTTATTGATTTCCCCAGCAATTCCCTAAGTGAATTCCCTTGCCCCCTAACCTTCTTATGCCCGCTCTCATCTTTTCCCTTTCCCTCTCATATTTCTGACACTCAAAAATCACATGCTCCACAGATTCAATATTATCACAAAATTCACATCTACCTGATAAGTCCTTACCCACAATATGTAAATACTTATTTAACCCACAGTGTCCTATTCTTAACCTAGTGAAGATCATTTTCTTCCCTTCGTTTCCTTCCAGTGACCCTCTCTGTCCCAACCTTTTGTTGAATGTTATATAAATGTCTCCCTTTCATCCCAGTGTGCCTGCCACTTTTTATTCATTTTTGACCAGATTTGTGCTTTAGCTTCTGCTTTACTTATTGAAATTGCTATTTCAACATCTCGTTTACTGGCTTGTTTTGCAAATCTTTTTCATTACCCTTCACCCCCACATGTGCTGGGACCCATGTAAACTTTACCCTTATCCCCATCTGACAAATCTGTGAGTGAAGTTCTAGTACCTCATATATTATGTCATGTCTTGCTTGTGACTTAAATGATTGCAAACTCTTCAGAACTGAACTGCACCTTCCTCCCAAACTCTGTTGTATAGCCTAAGCAGTCTTCCTAATGCTACCTAACCCATACATAATATAAACATAATATATATTATGTGCTGACATTTATAACATCTAAGGGGTTTAGGCATGTACGGTCTCACAAAGTAGCTCATATATCTAAATGTTACTTTCACTGGAAGGACCCCTCCCTCAAACTGTAACAAAACTGACTGACTTTCTTCCTTAACGCCATCTCTTGTTGTTTGTAGTTTTTGTGCACTCATTAAATTCCCCCCCTCTTATATTATTCTTAATCTCTTCCGTCTGTACACACACTGGAATACCTGTAATCACCCCCTTACTCCCCCTTTTCCCTCCCTGAACTTTTACCACCTGAAATTGTCCCACCTTTTCCAGCTTCAGTACCCACTCTCTTTGAACCCTATCCTTACATGTAACCACTAAACCTCCATTTCTTAGCACCCTTGCTGCAACTATATCACCTATCGCATTCTTTAATGCCGATGTCAATCTGTCTGGATTTACACCTCCTACTCTGCCTTCATCTCGAAAATTGATAACTACTTTATACTCGTCAATCTCATGATCCTCTTGTGTAGATACCTCACTCTCCTCACCACTCATTTCCGAACTACTACTTACTCCTAGTGTGTTAGCCTTCCTTTTCTTAATCAGACCTTCATTTCCACTTCCTACCTGCTTTCCCTTTCCACCTTTGCCCTTTTCTCATCCTCCTCCACCTCCTTCCTCCATCTCCGGTCCAGTCACAGTACAGCCGTACCGAACCGCCGACACTCCTGTTGTGTTTGCAATTATTTCCGTTCAATCCGAGGTTGTATCGATCCTTGTACACGTTTGAAATTACGACCGCCACCTGCCGGCTACATAAGGTCTATAGGCTCAGTGCTTAAATAGTCCATGAAATGGGGAACAGGTGTGTGTGTGTGTGTGTGTGTGTGTGTGTGTGTGTGTGTGTGTGTGTGTGTGTGTGTGTGTGTGTGTGTGTGTGTGTGTGTGTCAAGTCAAGTCAAGTCAAGTATATTTATATAGCGCTTTTCACAATACAGATTGTATCAAAGCAGCTTCACAGTATCAATCAAAACAACATAACAATGTTTGTTTATTAGTGGAAAACAATAAAATAAAATAAAAAGACATCCAAGTTTGGAAGGGCTGATCAATGTTATTAATGATTGGTTAATTAATTTGAATATCCCCAACTGAGCAAGCCAAAGGCAACAGTGGCAAGGAACCGAAAAACTCCATCAAGTGACCCAGTGGTGTCCTGAAACTCCATCAAGTAACCCAATGGAGAAAAAAAAACCTTGGGAGAACCCAGGCTCAGTCGGGGGCCAGTTCTCCTCTGGCTTTTATGAACTAGAGGCCGGATTTACAGTAACTGTAAGTTTTAAAATTTTATATGAATGCCTGGCTGAAGAGATGCGTCTTTAGTCTAGTTTTAAACTGGGAGAGCGAGTCTGAGCAACGAACAATATCAGGAAGGCTATTCCAGAGCTTCGGAGCTAAATGTGAAAATGCTCTCCCTCCTTTGGTGGATCTGGATATCCTAGGTATGACCAGAAGCCTCGAATTTAGTGATCTTAAAGAGCGCGATGGATTATAGGGCGATAGAAGGTCCGTTAAATAGACTGGAGCTAAGCCATTTAGGGCTTTATAGGTCAGTAGCAATACCTTGTAATTAATACGGAACTTTATAGGTAACCAATGAAGTGATGATAAAATCGGTGTTATATGATCATATTTTCTTGATCTAGTAAGAACTCTAGCGGCTGCATTTTGGACTAACTGTAGCTTGTTTATTGAGGATGCAGGACAACCAGCTAATAAAGCATTACAATAATCTAGTCTCGAGGTCATGAATGCATGAACTAACTTTTCTGCATCAGAGACTGATAGCATATTACGTAGTTTAGCAATGTTTCTAAGGTGGAAAAAGGCTGTTTTTGTAACATATGAAATATGCTTTTCAAAAGACAGGTTGCAGTCTAATATAACACCCAGGTCTTTTACAGTAGAGGATAAAGTAACAGGGCATCCTACTATGTTAAAGTCGTGTTGTGAGAGGTTTTGTGGACGGTTTTTAGAACCGATAAGTATTACTTCTGTCTTGTCTGGATTTAATAAAAGAAAATTACGCGTCATCCAATCTTTTATATCTTTAACACAGTCTGTCAATTTGGATAATTTAACGTATTCATCTGGCCGTGATGAAATATATATTTGAGTGTCATCGGCGTAACAATGGAAACTAATTCCATGTTTCCTTATAATATTACCAAGTGGCAGCATATATATTGAGAATAATAGAGGGCCTAACACAGATCCCTGTGGCACTCCATAGTTTGCCGAAGTTATGATCGATTTTTCTCCATTTAAATAGACAAAATGGTAGCGGTCGGATAAGTATGACCTGAACCAGCTTAATGCTTGTCCTTGAATACCAGTATAATTTTGTAGTCGATCTAGGAGTATTGTGTGATCTATAGTATCGAACGCTGCACTAAGATCAAGTAAAACTAGTATTGAGATACAGCCTTGGTCCGAAGCTAAAAGTAAATCATTTGTTATTCTAACCAGCGCAGTTTCAGTGCTATGATGCGGTCTGAATCCAGACTGAAACTTTTCATAGATGTCGTTTTCTTGTAAGAAAGAGCCGAGTTGAGCGGACACAACTTTTTCTAATATTTTAGACATAAATGGAAGATTTGAAATGGGTCTGTAATTTACTAGGTTATTTGGATCTAATTGTGGTTTCTTAATAAGAGGTTTTATAACTGCCAGCTTGAACGTTCTTGGAACATGACCTAAAGATAAAGATGAGTTAATAATATTGAGAAGAGGCTCTTCCACTATAGGTAACACTTCTTTCAGTAGTTTAGTTGGTATAGGATCTAATAAACATGTTGTTGTTTTAGATGAAGTGATAAGTTTGTTTAACTCTTTTTGTTCTATAGTTGTAAAGCATTGTAATTGCTCTTGCGGAGCGACAATTGAGGCCGAATCATAAGGCGGGAGCAAGGATTGAACATTTACAATTGTGGTTCTGATGCTTTCAATTTTCTCGTTGAAGAAGTTCATGAAATCATTACTACTAAACTGTAACGAGGTATTTTGTTCAGACGACGTCTGTTTATTTGTTAGTCTAGCCACAGTGTTAAATAAAAACCTTGGATTGTTTTGGTTGTTTTCTATTAGTTTGCGGAGGTGCTCAGCCCTGGCCGCTTTTAGGGCCTTTTTATAACGTGACATACTGTCTTTCCACGCGATTCTAAAGACCACTAAATTAGTTTGTTTCCATTTACGCTCTAACTTACGGGTTTCTCTCTTTAGAGCATGCGTAGTATTATTGTACCATGGTGCTATACTTTTCTCTCGGACCTTTTTTAATCTAATGGGTGCAACAATATCCAATGTTCTAGAGAGAATGGTGCTCATAGTGCTAGTTAGTTCGTCTAGTTCATCTGTTCGTTTGGGTTCAGGCCGCAGCTGAGACAGATCAGATAAGCTATTTGAGAAATTATCTATGGTGGATGGAAGGATTGTTCTGCCTGGTCGATAACATGGCGCAGCATGACATATTACAGACGTACGTAATATGCAAGTTACCATGTAATGGTCAGTGACATCATCACTTTGTGGAATGATATCTATATCGGTTGGATCGGTTCCATATGATATAATTAAATCGAGTGTATGATTAAGACGATGAGTTGGTCTGGTGACGTTTTGCTTGACCCCGAAGGAGTTTAATAAATCTATAAACGCAGCCCCTAACGCATCATTTGAATTATCGATGTGTATGTTAAAATCTCCAACAATTAATGCTTTATCGACGTTGACCAATAGATCTGAGAGAAAATCTGCAAACTCTTTTAGGAAAACAGTGTAAGGCCCTGGAGGTCTATATACAGTAGCCAAGGCTAGAGATAATAGGGATTTTTTTCTTACATCTAAGAGCGTAACATTTAGCACAAGTACTTCAAACGAATTAAACCTATGACGAGTTTTCTGAGTAACGTTAAGGATATCCCTGTAGATTGTTGCAACACCGCCGCCACGACCGATTAGACGGGGCTCATGCTTATAACAGTATCCTGGCGGAGTAGACTCATTTAGACCGAAATAATCATTTGGTTTAAGCCAGGTTTCAGTAAGGCACAGTACATCGAAATTATTATCTGTGACCATTTCATTTACAATAACCGCCTTAGGTGTGAGCGATCTAATGTTAAGAAGACCTAGCTTTAGAAATAGTTTTTGTTCACTAATAGCGTGTTTTTTTGTTTTAATAACAATTAGATTTTTTCTAGATCCCGCAGTACATTTATTATTTGATCTCAGTAAACGAGGAATAGACACAGTTTCTATGCAATGTTCTACACTAGTATTAATATAAATTAAATTGGTGCAGCAGAGACTGTGATTTGGATTTTTGGTTACTAGTCAAACGGTGTTTAACATCTTAGAGATGTTATCCGACAGAAGATCTGCCCCGATTCTACTTGGGTGTAAGCCATCAGCGCGGAAGAGCCTCGGTCGCTCCCAGAACAGATTCCAATTATTTACAAAGAGCAGTTTCTGCTCATTGCACCATGACATTAACCATTCATTTAGCGCGAATAATCTACTGAACTTTTCGTGCCCTCGTCGGTACGTGGGAAGCGGTCCAGACACAATGATCGTTGTTTCAGGCGATGTGCTGCGAACCGTTTCGATCAGGCTCCTGAAGTCTTTCTTCAGAACCTCTGTCTGTCGCAGCCTAGTGTCGTTAGCTCCCCCGTGCAACACAACAGCTCCGACGCGCTCGTCACCGTTCAAAATCTCAGGTACCCGCGCAGCGATATCAAGAACACGAGCACCAGGAAAGCAATGACTGTGCACCTTACTTTTACCTAACGTAGCGTGGACGTGTCGGACGGTGGAATCGCCGATGATCACAGCATCGCGTTCCGTTTCGCGAAGAGAGGAGAAGCGGTTCTGGGTGGAGATCTCGAAAACCGGGAGGGGTGAAAAGATTCTTGTCCTGGCTCGCGGCTTCCGCGGAACCACCCAGGCTTCGTGGTGTTGTGTCGGAGCCGGAGTGAATGAAACCATGGCTGATCGGGACCTGGACGCTCGGGACCAATGCTGAGAAACGCACAGAGTAGACGCAGCGAGGGTCAGCGGGTTACTAACGTTAATCACCGATCCGTGTGCATCGGTGCGTGATGTTTCAAGAGCTAAACGCCGGTCTCTCAGCTCAGCTTGTCTCTCTAAAAGGTCACGGATCTGTTTCTCAACAGCTTCTAATTCAGACTGCACCGCGAGCATCTCAAATCTGTTCTCATCTGCACCAAAAGGTAGATATACATCTGATATATTCGCCATTTTAACAGATGGACAGTAAGTTAGCAACGATGCAACCAGTGATGCTATTAATATTAATACTAATTTATGACTGAAGTCTTGGGTATAATCCGTCTTTTTAGTGTGTGTGTGTGTGTGTGTGTGTGTTAGGGCTGTCAATCTTCCTCTGTAATTCTATTCAAATTCCATTCCTTATTTTATTTAATATTCGAATACTATTTGAATATTAAATGCTCAAATTCATCCTATTATTAATATTTATGACATTACACAGGCTTATGGATCGCCAATGCCACTATAGCATGTGCTTGTTGTTACACGCTCTGTCCACTAGAGGGACATCTAACATTACAATAAACATTTAGAAACAGGCGATCGCTTTCTTAATAACAATAAAACAGCTGAACAAAATGAATGAGTTTAATTTGTCAACTTTAATTTGTCAACTAAGGTGCCTTGTGTAATGTCCGCCAAATATTCAATTCATACTCCACATTCCATACCAGATGGGGGCAGTATACCTCCAGAAAGTGAGTTGGTCTACTCTAGAGTAACAAACGAGAAACAGCATAGTCTCTATGCTCCGCTCCTACCTTCACAACGACCCTAGAGCCATAGCCGAAGCCGAGCCAACTCCTAATAGAGGACGCTTTTTGACTCCAGAGGAACGTTGGTTGATGTCAAGTGTTAAGGGTAGACTTGACTGAGTCGTCGTGAGCAGATGTAAGCACTCAGGAGAGGTTGGATGAGTTTGAACAGATGGGATCTTTTTATTTATCCCAATTAAGGCCAGTGAAAGGCAAATAAAAATTTACGAGAGAAAAAAAATTAAATAAAAATAAAACAAAAAAACAATCAAACTTTTACAGCTGTTTAAAAATTTACCTTTACACAAGTCACTAAACTTACAGCAAGGACAGACTTATGTCCTCTCGCCCAATGCTCTCTCAAAAAAATTAAGATACTAGGCTTTATAGGCCTGAGGGCACCCCTGGAATTGGAACATACCAACACATAATTACAATACAGGGGTGGCTCAGATGACAAAGACATGAATGCTTAAAGGTGGGGTATGTGATTTGCAAAATGGCCCGCAGATTTTGAAAATACACAACTCAAATGGTCCTACCTTCTTTCCTCCAACGCTGGCCCTGATTCGCGTGAGGGGGAGGGGGGTATGGTACAACCGTTTGATTGACGGACTTACTTTCCAATGATTCTAGGTGGTCTTGGAAATGATTGGCTGGAGTTTTTCGAGTCCTGCCCGTTCCACAGATGATTAAATTGCTTAAATTTAATTTCAGTGCTTCTAACTCAGTGGCTGTAAGTGGGTTATGAATAGGATTTCAAGTGATTTTGAAAAAATGGACAAAAAAGAGAATCACATACCCCACCTTTAAAAACAGCCTAAATACTACCCCTATAAAACTAGAAAAATTACAGAATATTATTTCTATAGTTTCAGCTAACAATTGGCAAGCCACAAGTCATATTTAACAGCTAAAAATTAATAACTCAAACTCCGGGTCACTTCCTATTGACCCGGAAGTCATAGCGTCATATAAACCCCACCCAACCTGCAAATATTCCTTTACACAAACAAAACGGAGACGCCAGTAAGACTCAAAGATGGTATGTCAAAGCTATGTTTCTCTTATACTAAATAAACAGATACATAATTAACAAAGACATGTGTTGCGTGATTATTGTAACTGGTTATGACTATAAAGTAAATGACATGGTTTAAAACAGCAAGATATTTATAGATCGAAGTAGCTATAGCATATAAATCACCGTAGTATTAGATGTTAAAAGTGTGCACACAAAAGCTACGGGATATATGAGATTTTGTCGTATGGCTAGATTAACCGCTGATTTGAAACAATATGAAGATTAATAGAAAACACTGACACGCTAGACAAACACATACAGGCCACATTTGCACTCAGTCTTTGTGTATTAGAATAGGTAGCGTATCGCTGCCGTGATGGTAGCTATGCGCCCCGTCACATCAAGTGATTTTTAAATATGACATCTTCAAGCTACTCCCCTTCACCTTTACCAGTGAATATGTTCATATTCGTTTTGTTCATATTACATTTTTATTGTTAGTTTGAATTTCGTTAATTTGACAGACAGCATTCGCTGATGTTGACCAAGCTAGCGCCATTCAGAGCTGCCAACTCTCACGAATTCACCATGAGACACACGCAATTTGACAGTTTTCACACGCTCTCACGCCACACATCAATTTTTTCACGCACAGAAAAATCGCAAGGCAAAGAGGACACGGAGACCGTCAGACTAGACAGAGCAGGTTAGCTCTGATATTAAAAAAATCTCAGCTCTCAGATTCTGTCAATTTTATTACGCAATTCAAACAATGAATACCGTTTTGACGCTTGTAAATGTTACACGACAGATCCCTAGCGCACGTGAACCGATCACCTCTACTAGCTAATAGTAAAAAAAACACGAACACTGTTGAAAGATACAGTAGGCTACAATTTACTAAAATTTATTCCTCATACATAATATCGACCAATCATTTTTTTTTTTATCAGCGTGCAGAGGTCAATAACATAGGTGGAGAACAAATATGTCAGATTTACCTCAGGAAAGCCATTTAATAAACATAATATAGGTCACGTAGGCAAGAAAAAAAGAGAAATGTTGCAAGTTCGGAGTCGAACCTCCTTTCTTTCAGGTCCATTAGTTGTGTCCAGCGATGGAAAGCAGTGCCAATGTTTACTCTGGTTCTGCTCCTTTTTTTCCCCCAATTTTATTTGTGATTCCGAGTGCGGTTTTTTCCCTGCAGCGTGTGGTTGTGGTGGTGGTGAGGGTCTCTTGACAAGGGCTTCAGCCATTCTTCCGCTCTCTTCCCTGAACTGAAATGTAGTAGTGGGCTGTACTTTCCACACGATTGACATCAGGTTCAAGTACGCCCACAAGCCGTGCGAGTTATTCGTGTGTTGCAGTTTGGCTGGTGGTTATGTTGCCCGAATACCGCCTCCCATGGCCGAAACTGGTATTATGACACCTGTCGGGCCGTGGCTAGTAATTTTGCATGCTAATTCAGGTTGATATCTCGGCAGCACTATAACGTGTCATTTTTTTAATGACATCATCGCCCTTATTTCTTCTCATTCTTTTGATGTGTGTAGCTCATTTTTTGGATATTTTTACCTCAATTCTGACATATGGCACCTTTAATGGACATTTTTTTCTATAAAAAAAACAAACAAATTTACAATGGCTGCTGAGACTGCATCAATAATTGCACAGCTTCTATTGAACACAACCGATCTTCACAAATTTAAAAAAATAAAATGAAGATGCCTAAATCAAAGTGCGTAACATTTGTACAAAACAATGTCCAAAAAAACTTTGGCAGGATTTAATCCTTAAGGTCGTTGGCCAAAAGCACAAAGACGATCAACGTTTTCTGAAACGTTGAAAACGTTTGAAAAACGTAGCCATGGCTGATCGCTCCGCAAACACTGGCAGCTGACTTATCTCTCCTTTTATTTTCTCCCGTACCTCCTACCGTTGGTCTCGTTCCAAATGAATTAGCCGATGGAAACGCGGGTCAAGGTAGCTAGCCGTATTAAGCAGCTTGAAGGCATCTTTGTCTCGACTGTATCGATTGTAGAGGTCCGTCTTTATCTTCGTTTTCATTTCTTTTAGTGCTGACAGATCACCGGTGGATGGCTGAAGATGTGACAGAAGTACATACTTCAGGGGGAGAACAGCTGATGCTGTTGGAAATCGGTCAGTGGATAATGCCTCAGTGGCCACTTTGAATGGCTTAAGCACTGCTCTCACCTAAGAAAATACACACAAACATAATTAGCATAACTTTATGGCTAGCAGCTTAACGTAACGCAGCTATGCCCTCTTCGTAGCCTATTATTAATGAAAAATCTAGCCTATTAATTGGTCAATCAATATCACCTGGTTATTACTTGTAATGCATACAGTACATCATTTTTGTCACCCACCTGCTCCATAAGGGTCCACTCGCTGGTAGTCAACTCGAGATGACCAAGTTTCTTTTCCATGATGACCGCTGCTACCGGAGCTTGTTGCTCGGCTGCCCGACACACCATGTCGTAAGTACTGTTCCATCGGGTGGCGCAGTCGTTTATTAGCTTCGCAGGTTTAAGACCAAGCAGCTCCTGCTTGGATTTCAAAAGGTAGCCGTCGGTAGTGGATTTGTTAAAATGCAGTGCTGTGGCCTTCAGTCTGCTGATTGGAGTTTCTATAGCTCGCACTGCCAGCCCTTTCCTCACAGCCAGGTTAATGGTGTGTGCCATGCATGGGACATTGACGGCCTGCAGGTGCTTCTCGACAGTGTTGATATAATTAGCCGCGTTGTCAGTGGTGATGGAAAGCACTGACTCACAACTAACGTTGTACTCTCCGAGTATGTTTGAGATGCACTCAGCAACGTTCTCGGCGGTGTGGCTTTTCTGCGCTTCAGCCGTTTTGAGAATGACATCTTTTAATTCCCAGTCATTATCTATAAAATGTGCGGTGACCGTCACATATGCCTCTGTGGCAAGTGATGTCCAGCCATCTGTGGTCAGGGCGATCTTTTTTCCACTGATCATTTGTCTGATGTTGTGTCATAGAGTTTCACAACTCTGTCAGTGATTGTTGCGCGGCTAGGAACCGTGTACCTTGGCTCAAGCTCGTGAATAAAATCTTTAAATCCAGACCCCTGCGTGATGTTGATCGGTCTAATATCTTTACAGA
Source organism: Semotilus atromaculatus (assembly GCA_031834385.1). Classification (NCBI taxonomy): domain Eukaryota; kingdom Metazoa; phylum Chordata; class Actinopteri; order Cypriniformes; family Leuciscidae; genus Semotilus; species Semotilus atromaculatus. Next base: position 317,503 of record JAULUF010000008.1, on the reverse strand, counting down.
TAAACCGTTTCAGTTTGTCTGTTATCGCCTTCTGGCGGACAGCTGGTAAGCCCTGTGATGAGGAGAGAGGCAGAAAAGAATTAATTCTTGCTTGTTTTAGTGGCGGTTCCTCGGACAGATCGCCCAGCTTGTCAGGGTGTAAGATGGTCAGGTGTGCCCTCAGGTTGCTAGTTGAGGAGTGATATTTCATTCGGATTTTGCATATTCTGCAGATTACCACTTCTTTATTCATAATTTTTCCATTTATGCTAGGAAATCCGAACACCTTCCACACATCGCTTCTCAAATTGTCAGGAGTGGTGATCTCCGTGGAGCCATTTTGACAGTATTGTTATGATAATACAGCGTGGATAACGTGCACAATTGTTACGATTCAAGAACTTTATATATCAGACGAAACAAAAGCATTTAATTTACACATGCGTGTAAGCCAAGGTGGTGAGAAAGGCAAGATTGCATATATAAAAAAATAAAAAATATACATAAAGTAATAGTAACTTCAGGATTCGAATAGTATTGATTTTTTAAATATTCAAATTATATTTGAATTTCGGAATTCGTTCCAACAGCCCTAGTGTGTGTGTGTGTGTGTGTGTGTGTGTGTGCAATCAGTCCAGCTATGTGAGTTCTGGGATTTGTATTCCAATTGCTAATGTTTAGGTGAGAGAGACCTCTGGTGGCAGATGGGAGGATTTTCAGAGGTAGCGTTCATGACAGAATCTGAGGACTGTGAGCATTGATGTATTTCACACAACACAACAATCATTTGAAAGATGCAAATAAATTTTGGATACCCAGACAAGTCAAAACTGGTTTTACGGACATTTATATCTCTATAAATACATTTTTGACTAAATATTTGGTTGTCAGGAGAGATGATATTTTGTAAAATACGTTTTGTCTTGCATGACACGTTATATGGCATATGTACCAACATATGTACTGAAGAAAAAAAAAAAAACTTTATGCCGAGTTCTAAATAAATGTATATGGTATACAAAAGTGTGCAATAGGTCAAATGTAGCACTGAGGATGAGGGACAGTTTGTGACCTTATTAAAAGTAAGGTTTTATCTGTTTAGTTCAAACGAAATGCAGTAAAGCAGTAAAATCATTCTAATATTTTTATTCTTGAAACATGTAAAGAATATGTAATTTTCAAATCAAATATTAAAATGTTAAAGCTATATGGCAGATCTTTAAAAACAGACATTGTCATACTAATTACAGTAGGAAACTACACTGTAAAAAATATCCCATTAAAAAACGGTAAATCTTCCAGACAGATTCCGTTAAATTACAGCAAATAACCATTTCACAAAATTACATGCAAAAAAATTTAAAAATACAGAATTTACTTTACAGTATACAGTGTATTACTATTGATAATGGCTTATTAAACCGTGGAAAAATGGATACATTTTGTCAAATTACATTAAAAAGACATTTAACTCTCAGGTTTAACTTGTCACATACCTGTCCTGTCTTGTGTTGCACATGGGTGTTTGTTATGTTGTGCCATGTGCTGTTGTGATTGTTGATCCCTCCCCCTCGTTACCTGATTAGTGTTTGAGTTGTTCCACCTGTCCCCTCTTGATTTGTTCCCTATTTAAGTCTCCTCTTGTTTGCTGTCTTGGTTGGATCTTTGTTTTATGTTGTTCCAGTTCCTAGTGGTCATATTCCTGGTTCTGTTCTGTGTTCATTTGATATGTTTTCCCCCTTGTGGGTTTTTGCTTTGTGTTTTGTTTTCATTTATTAAATATATTCCCATTACTGCACTTGAGTCCTCCTCTCCACTTTTTGTATGCGTGCCGTGACAAAACTGTAAATTTAGGGTTTATAAAGTTATTTTATATAATGCTGTCTATCTACAGTAATTTTCTTTTAAAGGGCACCTATTAAGGCATTTAAAGTGTTCCTAATATTGTTTTGGGAGTCCCCAACAACAGTTTTACAAGCATGCATTGACAAACACTTTTGTTGTTTTATAATATGCATTTAGTTTTACCTGATTTGCTCAGTGACTCCCATATGGATCGTTCAGAGATTAATTTTTCCAAACCCCGCCTTTGCGTGACGCTAATCTGCGGTGATTGGTCAGATGACCCAGTCAGTTGGTTAACATGGAGTCAACAACCAGTCAGTTGGTTAACATGGAGTACAGTGTACATTGTGTTATAATAATGATTATAGTACACCGCTTTGTAGTAAAAAAATTCAAAATAAGAGAAGGAATTTAAGTTGAGTTACGTTAGCGACCATAGCCCAAAGTTCAGTGGTAAAAGCACATTCAGTCTTTGTTTGCGTTAGCCCAACACATAAACATATTGATAATGCAGTACTACGAGGTATTGCTCTATCCTTAATGACAATGACAAACACTTCACATATTTCAATACAATTGACATTGAAGACTATAGAAGCTGCGCTGTGCGTACACCACACACAAAATAATTATTGAGCATGCTACATAAAACTTAAAAGCAACAATTATACTTACAGGTTGTGATTCGGAGGAGGAAGCTGATCCAAATAAACTTGGTACTGAACCTTCCTTCAAAATCAGCCGGCTCGTGAATCCATATTTGATAGCATTTATGTTTGTGAAGCAATCATCTTCAAAATGACGCAAAAAAAGCACAAGGTCCAGGCTATACATCTGTGGTATAGTTGTATATATGAACTGTAGCCACTTAGTCTTCAAATGCTCCTCCCTGGGCAGATGAAAAAAGTTCGCTTTTGCGTCGCACTTCAGAACACAACGTCTCGTCGCCATGATGTTTTCAAGTTTTCCCTGGCGTCTACGAGTGCAATAAGTGGGTGTATCTGACTAGCTGCTGATTATGACACAGTATATAGCCTATGTCCCTCAGGCTTCCCTAATGTGATTGGTGCCATAGACTGCACACATCCCATCAAGGCCTCAATGAAAGGGATTTTGAGAACCGAAAGGGGGATCACAATGTAAATGTGTAGACAAGTTACTATAGCGATTCTATTCCAGATTATTAATATTATATCAAATTGAAAAAAAAAGGCAGTTGACAGACTGAAATCTCTTAGATTATGTGTGACTATGTTCCATATCACAAATGTGGAAGCAAAATGGCCAGGATCTGTGTATGACTCAATAATTTTCAGAGATTCCTATTTATGCACAATATTTGAATGTGGTAAGGAAAAATATAAATTTCAAGCTCACTGTGTTATATACACAAAGGCATACAGGTGTTTTATGACCCCATTCCCTGACTCAAACCCCAGACCAGTTACATTGCCGCTCTAGCCAGGACAAGGGCACACGAAGTGAACTTTAGCCAACTAAAGTGTCTGAAAAGTCTGAGGGTTGCACCTGACCAACACGATCTCATGAAAGTTTGTATCTATACCACGAATTGAATTTCTCGTACCATTTACACGCCAAAAATGTTTTTTGCGTGTATACTGTATGCTACGCACTGCAAACCCTTGGGTAGGATTAGGGGTGTGGAGTGTGTGTGTATTACATGCCATAAAGTGCGTATCATATGCACGCGAAAACTGCGTATCATATACACGCAAAAACTATTTTTAGCGTATAAATGGCACGAGAAATTCAATTCGTGGTATAGATACGCACTTTCATGAGACTGGGCTGACCTGACAGGGCCTGTGACATTGGATGCGCCATATTACACAACATTGCCACCTTAAAAAAACTAAAACATTTCATTAATAAAAGAGAAGACAAACATGCTTAGTTCCTTGAGTTTTATTTCAATTGTTCTTTGTAAAGAAAAGCCAGAGATCAAGTCATATTTTGCCTGCAATAAGAGATATTATGCAAGGTCAGATTATTTCTGTGTGAAATAATAGACCAATTTCGAGCCTACGTTACAGTTACGTCACAGCGTTAGCTGGTGGCAAAACGAACGGAAAACTGGAGGCGGCCAACACAAACCAGCACAGATTCGGCTACATAATAAGGAGCTTACATTATTATTATTGTTATTAAATGTCATCTTGTTGTGTTGTTTGGTGAAAGAATCGATGAAAAATTAATATGCTGTATCTGGAATTTTTATTTCTAGAAAATATTCACATCATTAAAATTATACCGTAATGTCACGTCTTCTTGGCGCTGGCTAGGCAGAACTGCGGATCGTACCACACAAGTCTTGTACATGAGCACTGGACATGAGCATTCAGCACATAGTTATAGGCATCTAAAGATTTATATGCCCTCTTTTTCCACTCGGTTTCTCTATCAGGTAGATGTAGAAGTCAGGCCACTCAACCGGCGGAAGAGTTAACGTTAATCCTGTCAGATCGTCCATCCATTGAGTGAGTGTGTACGGGTCGGCCAATCTGGGTCCGTCCGTTAAAATGAACTTTTGCAAATAACAAATAACGCGGTCCTGGACAGTGAGTGACCTTGCACATTAAGATAAAATCGGATTTTCTCCAGTCATTGTTAAAAAACAAACTAACAAAACTTCTAAACTAACGTTAGTGAAGCGGCCAGAGGGATTGTTCTGCCTCCACCTAAGCTCCGCCCACAAAAAAACGTCACTTTGTTTACCAACTGAAAATTGTTCTATATATTAGCACTTACTCTGAAGTTGCTTTGAAGCAACTCTATCTCTAGTGCCAGGTTTTTTTTTTCTTTAAGTTGTCAAGTTTTTTTTTTTTAAATACTCTATTTCCTAGGGGTGGGGTGGTGGGGCAGGGGGACTTGGGGTAAATCTGTCAACACATGCCAACAAAAATTAAAAGGAAAAGTACAACACTGGCCACTTCCATATCACTGCTTTGTGCAGACTCTTCTAGGCCTTTCTGGACTCCTGCAACTCATATTGCATTCAGAAATAATAGGTACTCAAGTGTAAATTAAGTAAAGTTATTTAAGCACTTACAGATACTTTCTCCAAAAGAGAAAGTCATCTGAGAGGGTTTCTTCACTGTCACTGGAAAAATGGGCATTACAAAGTGTTGTACTTTCTTCCCTTTTGATGTAAATTTAGAAAAAGTCCACATAGTGCACATGCTTCAGCCAACACTTTCTTGGGAACAGATAAAAGTGTTGATGTATTGTTTAAAACTGCACAAAAGAGGAAAACACAATTTCATTACAATGAAATACACTGGGGGGAAATGTGATCAATGGACCAGCCATTGGGATTATAGGCCTAATTATTTAATGCAGCAAAAAAATATTTTACAGTGTACTAGGATCATTTAAAGCTCATTTACCAGTAATGAAGGTGTTGCTGCGACTGGCCTCTGGGTCTGAGGAAGAGCTGAACTCATTGATGCCCTCCACAATGGGTCGGTTCTCGTTCAACCCAAGGGCCAGCTCTTCTGCCTGGGTATAACGGAGGTGCAGGACCACCACGTTTGTTTTTCTTTTCTTTTTTTTCTCAGCCTTTTTCTTGGTTTCTTTTATAAACAAGCAAACATTTATTAACAGTGCCTTTTTAAAAGAGACTACAAATTACCATTAGAATATTCTAGTACTTCACTTTTACTTGTTCCCATGTTCTAGTAGTGGGTGGTGACTCTGACATTACAATGAACAAAGTTATTAATTATTTAGAAATTATTAAAATACAAAAATATATAGGCCTACTCTGTAATAAGTGATAAAAACATCTAACATGGGTCACTACAAACCAGCCCTCTCTCCTGGCTTTTGCACATTTGAGGTGAACATTTTTAATGAAAGGTCCAATATGTAAGAATTTTGTAATAAAATATCCAAAAATCACTTGCACAGTGTGATATATTTCCTGCAGTTGTGTACTTACAATATCCCAAAAGTCTCCAAAGTTTTTTTATTTCAGAGAAATTCCAATTTTAAATAAGTGGCCGTCCCGGAAAAAAATGTCGCCTGTCAAAGACGCAATATCCGCGCTATCCTCGGTTTCCGCTCGTACTGCCATAGCCACGACGTAACCATGGCGACAGACGTGGACAACTGCGTAATGCGTAACGTTTAGAGGCACGCATTTCTTGTTTCGTTCAAACATAGACCATGGCAAGCAGACTTTGGGACAAACAAGGAGAACTAAAATGAGGATCAATATCAGCGTGGCGTTTTTGAGATGCCGAGAGCTCCACGAGAGACTGACTTCCACTCGACAGAGAGCTAGCGTCCGAGACTAATTTGGACTTGACAGAGCTTCATGAGTCACGACTTGACAGCTTCATTAGACAGGTGAGCAAATATACATAAAACAAATCAATGTTATAACATTAGCTCGACATGATGAAATGTTAGAATATGGTCAGTATGTTATTCTTATGTTGTCTAGCTGCTAGTTTCGTATAGCAAACGAACTAACATGTAGAATAACATTATAACTTTCAACACACATTTAAATGCCATTTAGTGTGATAGTGTAACATTATACAAGTGAAACAGCGCTGCGTTACCTCACAAGTTTAATTCGTCTAATAAACTGACCTGTGTGAGTAATCCAGCACTTGCGTGTAGTTCGATAGGATGAAATTTCCTTATTCCTTTATATCCGCGGGACTCGCGTGTGATATCGGTCTCTTATTAGCAATCGTGACCTGCTTCATACCACTGTAATGTTAAAAAACATGAGTGTTTTCACTCATCCATAAACATTATTAGATCCATCAGCTTGACAGCAAGTCCCATCATTCAGCTCGTCACTGTGTCATAAACATACGCCTTTGTTATTGTTGGAAACTTCGCCCTCTTGTGGCCAAAAAAAGCTACAGATTGTAGCTTTTAAGTTTTCAAATTCTGCATATCCTTAAAGCAATAACTCTTGCTCTGCTCTTTGGCCACGGTGAGCAGCCAATAGCAGCGTTGCTGATCAATGTTTCTACTATCAATACATATCCCCTTTTAACCCAGCGCATGAATGCGCAATTATCTCAGATAACTCAATCCAGCGATACTAATCATAACCGGCAGGAGTGTTCGAAGAACCTAATTAGCCGGATCATGATGAGCACGATGATATTATCTTGGATGTCTCATTTGATCTCGGATGTTTTAAGCAATGTACGAAGAACGGGCCCCTGACCAGCTAACCGTTGTGGGCGGGACTAAGCAACAGAAAGTAATGGCGGATCATTTTTTTCACACAAAGAAAAAATTCATAAAATAAATAAAATATACATGAAATTAGGGGAGAATAATACAAATGATTTTAGTTATTTAAACTATAAAACTTTTTATTTTAATATAGCCTAATAACAGAGAAAATAGGCTAGCCTAATAGAGAAAGCTGAAAACGACCGGATCTAAAACAAAACGTAGGCCTACCCTACCAAGAAGGAAGCGTAGGCTAGAAACATAAAGACACTAGCCTATATTACAAATTGTATGTTAACTTTTTAAATCAATAATAGTGCTTGGCTATATAAGCTTCACAGTCAAGGCAAGTGACCTCTCTTCTCCTCGCATAATTTCCACACACGGGTTTGCGGCATTTGCGTCAGGTGTCGTGGGTTTTGTTTTGACTGCAGATTCTCCGAACCTGGCACTGCCTCCGCTTTGGTGTCTGGTGCGGTGGTTGCTACAAATTTAATCGAATATACTTTTTGTTTGTAAAAATTATATGCAAACACTCAGGACCGCTACTCTCGACAGTGAGAGAGACAAAGGTCAACCGCGGGAAATGTAACAAAAGAATTCTGCAAAATCCAGTGCGGTCAATATGACCGTCTATGGCCGAAATAGGTAAATATGTTCATTTGTTTTTTTGCTTATGTGTAATTTACATGAAAAACATTTTAAATTAAAATACAGACACTTTTAGGAAAAGTCAGGTACACAGCAAAAGCCCCAGAGTTAAATTAACTCTGCTCAGAGAACATTTGGTCCCTCTCTACAGAGAGTTAAAATAACTCTGAATCAGAGTTAAAGTTAATGAGATACTTAAGTGATTAATTAAGTGATCATTTGGCATTATTGATGAATTCCTGCTGTCAACAAGCAGAATCACTGAAGGAAAGAGAAACACAAGAACTACAACTGACTTCTAGCCACAGTCTTAGATGAAATCAAATGAAGACAAAAGAAGACCTCAGATCTCAGTAAAGATTTCAGAAGAGGAGGATTAAACAACTCCACAAACAGCATTACCAGCTTCACTTATTTTAACCAGATTGACTTTATTTCTGTCAGACGTCTACAGAAGTTCTCATTGAGAATTAACAGAGGTTTAGATGTTGACGATTTATTGAAAATGTTTAATCACCATTATGGTGATGAGTGTTTCCTTTAGTTGGGCAGTTTGACTCTAAACTTTATTTTGTTGAGTTTGTGGTTTTTGTAACAGATTTTACCAAAACACGTAATTTGTTGCAAAGAAAGCCTGAAGCAAAGATGATCAGGTTATATAGTTTTCAACAACAAAAAATAGAAAAATGCACTTATCTCATCTCTGTCCAAAAGTGGTTATATGATGTTAATACATTATATTCACTAACAATACTCCCTTGCCACAGATCGGACATTCTGAATTTCGATTTTTAAAATGCATTATGGGGATTTTTTTTTTTTCAAGACACAGACTTCAAGATTCAGCATATGAATCTCAACAATGGTAACATGCTTCATGCTGCAATGCATGCTGGGAGCCACAATAGAATAAAACGTATGGCTCCCAGCATGCATTGCAGCATGAAGCATGTTACCATTGTTGACATTCATATGCTGATTCTTGATGTCTGTCTTAAAAAAAAAAAATCATATCGGACATTCTGAATTTTGATTTTTAAAATACATTATAGGGATTTTTTTTTTAGATACAGACATCAATAATCAGCATATGAATCTCAACAATGGTGACGTGCTTCATGCTACAATGCATGCTGGGAGCCATAGGTTTTATACTATTGTGGTTCCCAGCATGCATTGCGACATGAAGCATGTTACCATTGTTGAGATTCATATGCTGAATCTTGAAGTCTGTCTTGAAAAAAAAAAATCCCCATAATGCATTTTAAAAATCGAAATTCAGAATGTCTGTCCTGTGGCAAGAGAGTATTGTTAGTGAATATAATGTATTAACATCATATAACCACTTTTGGACAGTGATGAGATAAGTGCATTACTCTGTTTTGTTGTTGAAATCTATATCACCTGATCTTCTTTGTTTTTGGCTTTCCTTGTAACAAATTATGTGTTTTGGTAAAACCTGTTACAAAAACCACAAACTCGCCAAAAAAGCCAAGAGTCAAACTGCCCAACTAAAGGAAACACTCATCACCATAATGGTGATCAAACATTTTCAATAAATCGTCAAAATCTAAACTTCTGTTAATTCTTAATAAGACCTTCTGCAGATGTATAACACAAATAAAGTCAGTCTGGTTAGTAATAAGTGAAGCTGGTAATGCTGTTTGTGGAGTTGTGTATCCTCCTCTGCTGAGATCTTCAGAGATTATGGCCCTGTCCCAAATGGCACCCTAAGCACTCGCGGTCTTCCTCTGAGTCCGCACTTTCGTGATGTAATGGAGCTTTGACTGTCGGGAAGAAGTCTGCTGCGGAGTACGCATCAGTGTGGGCTCTGCAAAAGTGCGCATCGAGGGCGCAAATCGGCCGCAGTGGAGGCGCTCGCGAGCACCCTTCTGAAAGCTAAAATGACAAATGGGACACCCTACGGTCTCACGGACTTAACGGACATGCGCACGTGGCAGCCATTGTCCACAAGGCAGAAAGTGCATATGAAGTATGCCATTTGGGACAGGGCCTTAATGTCTTTTGTCTTCATTTGATTTCATCTAAGACTGTGGCTAGAAGTCAGTTGTAGTTCTTGTGTTTCTCTTTTTTTCTGTTCTTTGTTGTTTCTCTTCCCTTCAGTGATTCTGCTTGTTGACAGCAGGTGTTCATCATTAATGCCCAATCATCACTTAATTAATCACTTAAGTATCTCATTAACTTTAACTCTGATTCAGAGTTATTTTAACTCTCTGTAGAGAGGGACCAAATGTTCTCTGAGCAGAGTTAATTTAACTCTGGGGATTTTGCTGTGTACCAGCAGGATTTTATTTATTGCAGATAAATTTTAAGTTATTGCAGATATAAAATTCAAAACGGTCAAAATGACCGTCATGGCCATTCTAGTGTTAAATTACAGGCATTCAGTGCATAATGACAAAACGGCAAATTCTGTAAAAAAACAACAACAAAAAACAACACATACCGTTACCTGTAAATAGTATTTTCTTGAAAAAGTAATCAAAATTACTACAATTTTAAAATGCAAATAAAAAAACAAAATGTGTTCATTTATGTATTTCACTACTGTTTATTTGAATGATTCATATTTTAGATTTTTTTTTCACAGTACAGTTATGGTACATATGGAGACTTGGAAAAACGATTTTAAAGATCTATCTAACCAGTCTTGGCAAACAAAAGATTATTACATTAATTCTACAGTAAGAAGAGAAAAATGTGTTGCAACCGAAATATTCCGAATCTTCTGGATGCAGGAGAGTCCTAGGAATCTGTAAAAGAAAATAAAAAAATCTGAAGCATTCATAACTTTTTTACACTAAAGTACAATATTGGATAAAGGTGATGTCCGGAAGTGAAGTTTGATATACAAGATGAATACATGGTGTCAGTTTTCCTAAGCCGGAAATCACTTTTGGCCACTACTCTACAAAGAGGAAAGAGAGTATAAGATCCGTATTTACTCAGGAGACTGTAAATTCACACTGTTTCTTTAAGAAACAACATTCGTTGTTGCAAAACATTTGTAAAGAAGGTAAAATCCTATTTTGTGTCAAGTTCACTTTGCACATAATTGTTAAATCCTCAGATGAAACAGAATAATATTACATTTATTGCACTTATAATTGAATTAATTTACTTTAAATGTACATTATTAAAAATAATCATTATTAATTGATATTAATACAATACAATACATTGTATGGATATTAATTATCATTAATACATTAATAAAACATTTTTGGTACGTGTACCTCTGTCACTCATTCTCAAATCTAGGAACAGAGGAAGCTGAGCTTATCGTTGCAGTCTCTGTTCTCCCACTGCGAAGTCGCTATATTGCGGGCTCCACAACCATAAGGTACAGCTGGGCACCATGGCAGTGACACGTCGTTCCCAACAGGCTCTGTGTTCAACCAGTACCATTGTCCAGCAACAAAGCGCAGACCCACCCAGACACTTGTTTCTCCCCCTAGATTATTATATACAGTCTGTAGCAGTTGCTCATTAGAAGTCAGACTGGCCAATTCAGTGTAGTGATCTCTGCAGTGCTCCATAGCTTCCTCCCATGTCTTCTTGTCTCTCTCCAAAATCATATAGCAAAAGAATGGCAGCCCATTATCACAACCATAATCAGCCCATCCTGTTCCATCAACTTCTACACAGTTTTGATTACCGTTTATATCACCAGGTTGATCTGACTTCCAATAATAGAAGTTTGTTTGTAAGTCCCCATCAGACCATATAAACTGGCCCATGTTTGTATGGTTCCTGTACATCCCAATCCAAGCATGATTTCCCCCCAACATTTGTCGAAGACGCAAGTTTTCTTCATCATTTGAGACGGTGGAAAGGTCTATGTACTTCTGCCTGCAATAAGACTGTGCATCATTCCAGTTTTTGTGTTCACTCAAATGGATATGTACTCTTTGGATTGTTGAGGATCCACCATGGATAATCAGAAGAAAAAGCAGAAAAAGGTTTTCCATTTCTTCTTTGATAAATTGCTTGGAGAGGAATATCTCTGAATGAATTCTAGTGGTTCTTGCATGGAATGCACAAAGCTTTCCGAGTTTCCTTTGCTAATATCCACTGATCCTCCAGTACCTAGTTAAAATGTGAATTCATTCAAAACACATTCAAATGAACACAACCACAGCATCACTTCATCATGGAAAATAAACCTCACATGAAAGACATGTTTTTTCTCCCAGTTACATCTTTAACCAGTTCACGCTGTTTTTCGGTCTTACTCTGCTATCAAAAATATGTTCTAAGAATGTTGTAGCGTTCCCGTTAAGTTATGAAAATGTTATGTCTGAATGTTCTCAGAACATTTAAAACACCCAGTTTTTTTTTATGTTTTAAAACCTTTTTTTTCTTGGTGTCTTAATGTTTTAGAGAAAACATTAAGATAATTTTCTATATTTTAGCATTTTGCAAGAATTATGGGAAATTTACTTATGAATGTTCTCTGAACCAAAGTAAGACATTAAATAGCATTCAAAATGTTTCAGAAATGTTAATGTTATTAAAGATGCTAATATGTTATTAAATATCAGATAATGTTATTAAAGACAGATAACTTCTATTATCAAACAAACTATTAAGGTTACTGGAAGAACGTTTGTTCATAACTTTGAGAACTTTGCCAGAACAATAGCCAAATTTCTGAGAATGTTCCCTGTTAGCTGGGTAGTTAACGTCACAGTCTGCTCAGACTAGTCTATTGGCTTGTTTTAAAGGGGTTTGGGGTCTTTTTCAGCTGATTATACAATAATACAATACACATTTTATTTCTGATGCACATTTTAAAACAACTGCCATTGACCAAAGTGATTGCCAGCAATACAACAAAAGCAATTACATACAGTCACACACACAAAATGTAAACCTGTTCACTCAATCAGTTATTTACTGTAGTAGTAGTACAGCCTACTGCGTGTACTAAAAAGATACGACTTCAAACTAGACTTAAAAGCATCCACAGATGGGGAAGATTTAATATGCATTGGAAGAGGGTTTCATAAGTGTGGGGCTGCCACAGAGAAAGCCCCATCACCCTTTGATTTTAATCTTGATTTAGGAACATGTAGAATCATCTGATCTCATATTTCTGGTGTTTTGATAAGGTAATAAAGTATCAAAAGATCAACTATATATGTTTGGGCAATACCATGCAACGCTTAAAAACCATCAACAAAACTTTAAACTCAGTTCTGAATTTTACCGGCAGCCAGTGTAAAGAAACCCAAAACTAGAGTAATTATCTCTCTCTCTTCTTTGTACGAGTCATAAGTCTGTCCGCAGCATTTTGTACTAATTGTAGACGAGATAAATGACAATGTGAGATATGAAAAATTAAAGAATTACAGTAATCAATGCATGATGATATACGAATGCATGAATAACTGTCTCCAGGTCCTTAAAGAAGAGAATTGGTTTCAGCTTAGAAATAGTTCTGAGTTGATAACCAGCCTTAACAGTGACCTGTTTATTTAAACCAAAGCCAAATCCATGATAACGCCCAAATTCTTGACATGATCTGAAACATTTATCGACATAGAGTCCAACCTACTTAAATATTCCGTATGCCATACGGAACCGTTGCCACTGTAACTGCTTTAACGCACCAGTGGGGCTCGACAGCCTTAGTCAATCGGGTTGGCGCGTATGGTTGGGTTGCGGAGAGATAGTGAGATTGTGGTTAGGTCTCAGCAGCAGGAGGGAAGTAGAGGTCAGTAAGCTGGGCTGAGTTGAGTAGGGGACGGAGGGGGGTGACTCTGGGACGCCAGAGTCACTGTCGAGCCCTCTTGAGGTGCCGTGGGCTAGTCGACGAAACACTGAGGACGGAAGGTGCCCACTTGAAGACCCTAGAGATGTCCCCTACTCGGCTCAATCCAGACGGTTGTCGTGCTGGTCCACTAGGGAGACCACACTGTAGTTGCAGCCGTCGTGTGTGCTGACGCGCCAAGTACACTGCAGCCGTTAACGCCGGACAGAAGGGGAGTCACACCCTCATATGGAAAGAAGCGTAAATGGATGGAGAAGCATAGTTTACTGTAAAGCTACGTCTTAGTGTTGCTTATCTTGGCGAAAGCCGAGTACAAATCAGCATGAAGTTTTAACATCTACTCTCGTGTAATGGAAATCATGAAGATCTGGATACGTCCAGTGACTGCGGTGAATAGTGCTGCTGGCAACAAGGGAAAGTCCTTGTGACAGCCTGGAGAGACAGCTGACAGGAGGAAAGAGACCCCAATGGGGCTGGTAAGGGTTAGCTACCCTTGTCGGCAGTATCCAGCTTCGTGTTTACAGGATGCTGGAGACACCCGCCCAAGGCTTCTAAGAAATTAAAGAGAAAAATACCCCTAGAGTCTGCGAGAGCAGGGGCGGAAGATGACTCAATGGTGGACAACATGGTTAACGACTTAGGAATGGAAACGGATATGAGTATGGAGAGTAAGACTAGTTCAAGATCTGCAGTTAGTAAAGTCATTGAACTCCAAGTTTGTGTCTGTGGCTGGAGCAAGGCGACAACGGTCAGGGGTTTGAAGGTTCATCAAGGGAAAATGAAATGCTTGAGGGAGAAGGGACAAGGGCCTCGCATTGATCAGTACTTCTTACGAAGTCAGTCAAGTCAGTCGAATGAAATCCAGCGACAGGAAGCAAACCACAGCTCGCAGGATATCAGCACCCCTGTCATAGAGGAGAGGAGGGCTTGCACAGTTAGTGATGAACATATTCATACTTGTGAAACCGGTCAGACTAACCAGCATAAGAGAGAAAAGAACCTCAACGGGCATAGGCCTGGAGTTAGATGGCCAAGAGCTTGCGAGAAAACTGCATGGGATACGGTAAACACAGATCTATGCTTTGCATTGGAAAGATTAACTGGTACAGTTGAAAAGAAGTTGGATAAATTTGGGGACATCATTTACGCATATGGAAGTGAGAGGTTTGGTGTGGAAAAAAGGAAGGAAAAAGTACAAACTGCTCCTGGAATGTCTAGACGGCAGCAGAAAATTGAAGGGTTAGTTAGAGAAAGGAGACAGCTGAGGAAGCAATGGAAAAGAGCAGAACAAAGTCAGAAGGAGGGACTCAATCTCTTACAAAGGGACATAAAAGATAAGCTGGCAACATTACGCAGAGCTGAGCGTCTACGGAAACGCTACAAAAAGAAGGAACGTGCGAGGGCTAATTTCTATAAAGACCCATTCAAATTGGTAAAGAAGTTATTCACCAGTGAGAAGAATGGCACTTTAAAAGCATCTAGAGTTGAGCTAGAGAGATATTTGGAGGAAACGCATACAGATGCAAAAAGGAATGAGCATATGTCAATTCCATCAGACATACCACCTATTAACCCACCAGAATACCAAATGGAGGTCTGTGCACCTAAGTGGAAAGAGGTAGAGCAGGCTGTGAGAAAGGCAAGGGCTTCATCATCTCCAGGGCCTAATGGATTTCCGTACAGAGTGTACAAGAGTGTTTCAGGAGTTCTGCGAGTTCTGTGGAAATTGTTAAAAGTGGCATGGGAAAAACAGGTTGTACCTAGAGCATGGCGCAGAGCAGGTGGAGTCTTTATACCTAAAAAAAAGATGCTACAAGCATCAGTCAGTTTCGTCCTATTTCACTATTAAACGTTGAAAGTAAGATTTTCTTCAGCATTATTGCCCAGAGATTGTCCACCTACCTATTAAAGAATGGCTTCATTGACACTTCAGTTCAAAAAGCGGGCATTCCAGGGTTCTCAGGATGCTTAGAACACATCAATGTTATCTGGCAACGAATTCAGTCAGCAAAAAAGGAGAGGAAGGAGCTCCATGTGACATTCCTGGATTTGGCCAATGCATATGGTTCAGTGCCACATGAGCTTCTTTGGGCAGCATTTGATTTTTTCAGAGTACCAATGTCAATAACAAATTTAGTGAAAGCCTATTTTGGAGATTTGCAATTTAGTTTCTCAACTCCAAAATTCAGCACTGCATGGCAATGCTTAGAGGTTGGAATAATGGCAGGATGCACAATTTCTCCACTGGCTTTTACCATGGCAATGGAAGTAATCATTAGGGCATCAAGATGGGTTGTAGGAGGAGAGCGCTTGGCTTCTGGGATGCGTCTACCACCAATCAGAGCATACATGGACGACATGACAACCATGACTACAACAGTAGCCTGCACTAATCGGTTATTGGGGAAGTTAACAGATAATATTGAATGGGCACGAATGCAATTTAAGCCCTCTAAATCAAGGAGCATCTCCATAGTTAAAGGAAAGATAGTAGATAAAACATTCTTCATTAATGGTGAGGCAATACCAACAGTTTCTGAGAAGCCAGTGAAAAGTCTTGGGAGATGGTACGATGGAGATCTAAAGGACACAGTTAGAGTGGGAGAAGTTAGACGACAAGCAGTGGAAGGGTTGAAGAGCATAAACAGCTGTGCTCTACCAGGCAAACTAAAACTCTGGTGCTTTCAGTTTGGTCTACTGCCGAGGTTGCTGTGGCCACTGACTGTGTACGAGGTTTCTTTGACAACAGTGGATAAGCTGGAAGCGTTAATAAGTTCATACATCAGGAAATGGTTGGGAGTTCCACGCTGCCTCAGCAGAGTGGGACTTTATAGTAAAGGAATATTGCAGCTGCCAGTCTCTGCTTTAACCGAGGAGTTTAAGTGTGCCAAGGTCAGACTGGAAATTACATTAGTAGAGTCACGTGACAAATGTGTAAGGGAGGCAGCCCCTGTGTTAAAAACTGGTAGAAAGTGGTCAGCAAAGAAATCTGTAGTAGAGGCAAAGGCTGACCTTCAAGTAGGGGATATCGTGGGACAGGTACAGCATGGAAGAGGGGGTTTTGGGCTCAGTTTAGCTCCTCCTAAATGGCACAAGGCAGGCCCAGCTCAAAGCAGGAGGAGAGGATGAGGAGTATAAAGGCCATTTCCCAGGCCAAGCAGGGAGAGTGGATGAGATGGGAGAGTGTGGAACAACGCAAAATGGGCTGGCAAGACCTTTGGTCAATGGAAGAGAGTAGGATCAGTTTCCTTATTAGGTCAACATATGATGTTCTCCCATCACCGCAGAACCTAAACCTCTGGGTAGGAGAGGATCCCTCTTGTCCTTTGTGTTCATCACCTGCCACATTAAGGCACATTTTGACAGGATGTAAGGTGGCTCTTAGCCAAGGTCGGTTTACTTGGCGCCATGACCAAGTACTGAGATGTTTGGCTTTAGCATTGGAAGGCAAGCGTAGTATGACCAATAAGTTGCCGCCTGTTCTAGCAAAACATTACACGCAGAAGACAACATTCCTCCGCCCAGGCGAGCAACCACCAAGAAAAGGTGTTAACACCAATTCTCGGCCAGGACAACTGGAAGCTGCTAGGGACTGGAAGATGCTGGCTGATCTTGATCAACGGCTTATTTTTCCACCTGAGATTGCCACCACTAACCTACGACCAGACATTGTTTTGTGGTCTGGATCAGCACGCATTGTTCAACTGATAGAGTTGACAGTACCATGGGAGGATGCTGTAGTGAGATTGTGGTTAGGTCTCAGCAGCAGGAGGGAAGTAGAGGTCAGTAAGCTGGGCTGAGTTGAGTAGGGGACGGAGGGGGGTGACTCTGGGACGCCAGAGTCACTGTCGAGCCCTCTTGAGGTGTCGTGGGCTAGTCGACGAAACACTGAGGATGGAAGGTGCCCACTTGAAGACCCTAGAGATGTCCCCTACTTGGCTCAATCCAGACGGTTGTCGTGCTGGTCCACTAGGGAGACCACACTGTAGTTGCAGCCGTCGTGTGTGCTGACGCGCCAAGTACACTGCAGCCGTTAACGCCGGACAGAAGGGGAGTCACACCCTCATATGGAAAGAAGCGTAAATGGATGGAGAAGCATAGTTTACTGTAAAGCTACGTCTTAGTGTTGCTTATCTTGGCGAAAGCCGAGTACAAATCAGCATGAAGTTTTAACATCTACTCTCGTGTAATGGAAATCAAACCTAATTAGAAGAGGGTCCAAAGACAACACACTCAGTCTTTTTGTAAGATGAAGAAAATTGCTTGCCAACCAGGGCTAAACACTGTATAAGTGCATCAAAAGATTGAGAGCCTTTTGGATCTATTGGAATAATGATTAGGCTGGAAGACCAGCTAGACCAGCTGAAGACTGGCAAGGTATCCTGAATCCAGTTTTGTTTAAAACTTGCCCCCAAACATGCATTTCTGTTTAATCCCTTGACTATAGGTAGCAAAACCAGCTGCCTTCGTAGCAATTTAATGAACATTCATGGCACAACATAGCTAACTGGTTGCAGTATAATAAGTCATGTAATATTAAGTCCATGCGCGTAATTTGCACGGGGGTTACGGGGTCATGACCCCCTCAAAAATCAGATCCAGCTAATATAACCCCCACAAATATCATCACATCATTCAGATGAAAATAAATATGAAATATTTCGAATGAATACTTTTTTTTTTTTTTTTTTTTTTTATTCATTTGCCAGCAAGAAAGATAATATCATATTTTTAAAAATCTGTAATACCCCCGCCCACCGCACCGACTACTTGGTATTACCCAAGGGGGTAATCCATCAGCCGGAAGTTGAAGCTGCCTCCGGGGGCTGCCATTATAGCTGGCTATCACCCCCTGTTAGCATCCCGTTGACTCCCATTCATTTTGGCGTCACTTTGACAGCAAATAACTTTACATCTGAGGCGTCCAAAGACTCTATTTGTCCATTATTTATTTCTAAAGAAACACGACCATGTATAAAAGGCACCATTACTTTGTATCTTATGTTATGGCCCCGTAGAAGCCGTTTTTGTAAAAATAGGCTAATGATTGCGTCATAACCACGGGACTCTCTGTCGCACAGTCAAGAAGTTACCGTATAGACAGAAGGAGAAGCTCGTAGCAATCTTTTACTGTCTAAAGTCAGCACATACTTCGACCTTGGAAACTTCTGATCATCATTCAAGACAAGTATTGTGTTATAGTTGGTTGTTGCTCCAGGTCACGCTTCGCCGTCTCTGCAAGATTAGGTGATTCAGATTTGTCTTGGCACAGCTACTAGAAGATGTACAACTGTCAGTCAGGTTGCTCACGTCACATCTCCGTCGTCCAGCTCAGTTTGAGCCTGCGCAGAACGCTTGGCTATCAGGAAGTGAGTGCCCATGTTGGGCTTCAACTCTCTCCGTTGAAATCAACGGGGTCGCTGTGTCCATTTCTTTTACTGTCTATGGTATTACCCAACCCGCTTTCTCTACCAAGTTTGTTCACTATTTTGCGCAGTCGCTGGATGAATGTTTGGATAAAGCTGACGGTGCATGCTAACGGGTGGAAAGATGAAAAGGACACTGAAAGGCAGCCAGACAACGATTTTTCATTGTTGGTCGACACCAGCCAAAAAGAGGAAAAATCCTGACCAAACGGAGGTACCCCATTGCTAAGTTAGCTGTTAAGTTAGCTCAGCGTTTCTCAAAGTGTGGGGCGCGGGCGCAACCCACTGGTGGGGAATAGAGACATGACAAGTGGGGCGCGACAAACAGGTTTTGTGCCCATCTTTTTAATTCCTTTATTTATTGACCATACACTCAAAACAAAACAAAGACACATTTAAATGTAATAAGCCTTACTTAACTTTTTCACACGTTAGTTTAAAAGATTTTCAAGGCGACTGTTATTGATATCACTTTATGGTTCCCATGGAGACGCGTCATTCATTGCTTGTCACACCGCAGCCACAATAGCTGAATGACTGATGATCTGCTTTTATTTCCTTTTTTATTCAAAATTTCACATATTTGTTAGCTACCAGGATATATCTAATATTCCGATTGTCAAATATGTGCAAGTGGATGTGTTTTGTTGTTCAAACACCTTTATAACTATCGCGTTAGTTGAGCTGTTTGCACAACGTATTTTAGGTAATGTTATCTTATTAAAATTACGTATATTATGAATTTACCACCTCCGGCTCAAATTGAGATTATTATTATTATTTCAATAATTTGTTATTGAGTTAATTGAGTTTGCAAAGTGACAAAATGAATCAATGAGTTGAATTGTGCATAATACATTTGCTGCATGTACCAGTACAGTGATGCAATTGATTAATCTTTATGTTCTTGTTTTGTTTTTTTTCCCCATAATATATTGAACACGCTCAAAAAATCTATTAAGTGGAAGCTGCCACTGCTGGCTAGTGTTTAAACACTTAATTTAACTACTGTGTCATTATGGCATAAATAGTCAAGTGAACAGCTGCATTTTTACGTCGTTACGTAGCCTAAATCAGTAAAAGTATCACAATGTATTTCTAATACAGGAATGGCAAATAAGCATGTTACCTTTTACACATTAAAATTATTCAATAAATTAATAAATATGCCACGAGTTTAACCCCCCCAAATGGTAGACCCAAAGTTACGCCCTTGATTAAGTCCATAAAGTATGGGGAAAGTAAAGATTTACATTACATTTACATTGAGTGTGATGTTTGCAAATTGATTTGAAAAAATGCAAAAAAAGATAAATAGAAGGAATATGAACTTAGATACGAGAATGTAAATCTTCAGTCACAACACACCTTAAGTTTTTACAGGTTTAATTCAAGTGTAACATTATTTAAAAAAGATGCAAATAAATACCAGAAGAGAGGGCTGACATTCACTTGAGAAACCATTATTCAACATCCAGCATCCAACCTTTACTGTGTTAATTTGCCTCAATGGGAGGATTGCAAAGCACAAATATTTGCACCTTGCTGTGGTAGGAACACTGCAGTGGGTTTAGTATGTGTTTTGAGTGACAAAACCACAGACTTAAGTTACGTCTTGGAATTGGCACATTATACAGATCCAGCATTTCTTTGTTTTGAAGAGTGTGCATCATTGTTATTATAAGTCACTCTTGCACAATATATTTTTGCATTATTTCTGCATAATGATTTGCATGCCATTTTATTACACACACACACACACACACACACACACACTAAATAAATAAACAAACAAACAAACCGACAAATAAATAAATCCCAGAGTAATGTTGCATTTATGCAACATAATTGTTTTTGACTGTACAATTATCAAAGAAATTGTGCACATTATAGGGTAGACAGAGTACACTACATTAAATAACACATTAAATAACTTGTGCTGATAGAGGCCATAACTGTCAACACACATTACAGTTTTTTTCAATCGCTAACAAGCCGTTGCCCATACTTCAGATACTTTTTCTAAACTCTTAACACAGACTCACACCTATAAAACACAACTGGCCAAATGGATAATTTTCTTCTCAAAAAGACATTTTGTTAAATATATACTAACTCTTCATTTCAAAATAGAACACATCTTTCTCTGCACACACTAACTTTACCAAAACACTGGAAATCTGACTAAAAATTAAATTATTCTGTCAAAGAATAACACTTGTTTTCACTTCACAAGGTACATGCAGTCAATCAGGAAACCATGTTTCAAAATACTGGCTATCGTTGACATTACAAACACTGCATAGACTTTTATGTTTCGGTTTTATAGGTATTTGCATGCAAAACATGCAATCCACCATTTTTACACTAAATTTCTTGGTTGGGAACTGTATGTCCACATGTACAGTAATGTTCACATTCAAAAGCAATCCAGTAAAAGGCAAATCAGTTTTTTTTCTTTACTGTTTTTTACAGGAGGTACAGTAGATTTTTTTTTACAGTTTTGCTTACAGTGAACAAAATGTCAAACACACAAGAGCATTCTGAACAAAAAAGCAACAGTAAAAAGCCCAGATAAAAAAACGGGGGTATCTAATCTCTGCGATCTTTTGGTATCTAATCTCTGTGATCTTCAGGGTTAGGCCACATGTTTTCATCAACATCACATCTGATATTATCCAAGGCGATGCACCTGGGATAAAACCTCTCACTGCACCTCTCACTGCATCTCTCACTGCACCTCTCAGTGAATCTCTCACTGCATCTCTCACTGCATCTCTCAACGCATCTCTCACTGCATCTCTCACTGTATCTCTCACTGCATCTCTCACTGCACCTCTCAGTGAATCTCTCACAGCATCTCTCACTGCATCTCTCACTGCACCTCTCAGTGAATCTCTCACTGCATCTCTCACTGCACCTCTCAGTGAATCTCTCACTGCATCTCTCAACGCATCTCTCGACGCATCTCTCACTGCATCTCTCACTGCATCTCTCACTGCACCTCTCAGTGAATCTCTCACTGCATCTCTCAACGCATCTCTCAACGCATCTCTCAACGCATCTCTCACTGCACCTCTCAGTGAATCTCTCACAGCATCTCTCACTGCATCTCTCAACGCATCTCTCAACCAGGGGCGGACTGGGAACAAAAAGTGGCCCTGGACTTTCTGGCCCACAGCAGCCCACCACATCCCACATCATAACACATTGGCCTATTAATGTGCAGAATATTTTTTAACACCACTTATTGCATAAAAATATAACACAAAACAAAAATAAATGGTATTTAAGCATTTATTTTAAGAAACACAACATATGTTAGGTCATATTTGTAAAACAAAGGGAAACAAACAGAAGAACATTAAGTAGCCTAATATAAATATATTAATATATAACTATCAAGACAGCATATCATCTAGTCAGTGGAGCCAGTTTTTTAAATTTGTCCTGAAACTCATTGGCTTTTTTTCAACATGTCGGTGAAATAGGGAACTCTGATTGGCTGTTCAGCTTAGTGAACGAGTCAGTGCACTGCACGATAATATTAGCAAAACAGCGAGCAAAGTCAAAACGGCACAGATGGAAGGCTGTTCTGATGTTACGTCATCTTACCTGAGTGTTCCTTGGCGAATATTTCAATATTAACATGTGCGGAGTGGAATAAAGAAAGTGTTTAGCAGGATTGATATTCAAAACGGTAAGCACGCACTGCTTTGTTTACGGTATGTGTCTGCAGCCGACAGCGTTGGTTTCTCTTTTTGAATGACGAATATAGACTAATATATCTGCAGAAATAGACAGTTGTCTCATTTACACGCAGGCGCAGAACGCGCATTAGCTATAGCTGACAGTCGGCTGTAGTTCTCTCGCCGTGTAATGTTACAAGTGTAGCTTTTTTCCCGCGACGTGAGGTGACAGCACAGTCGGCTTTCATCAGGGCTAGTTCACCGGCGCTGGCTTGGTGTGTTCCAGGACGTAAAAGAGGGCGTGTTTCAAGAAAGATAGTTACACTTGAATACGCAAAGATCGACTCCCTCATCCATTTGCGTAGAAAAGAAATGTAATATTATGATTAGTGGGGGGAAAAAACAGGTGATGGCTGCGTGTGTGGTGGGCCGGCCCGCCGGCCGTCCTGGAGTAGCTAGCCTACCGGCCGTTCTGTGATTCTCCAGATCACACAGATGGCCAGTCCGCCCCTGCTCTCAACGCATCTCTCACTGCATCTCTCACTGCACCTCTCAGTGAATCTCTCACAGCATCTCTCACTGCATCTCTCAACGCGTCTCTCACTGCATCTCTCAGTGAATCTCTCACTGCATCTCTCACTGCATCTCTCACTGCATCTCTCAACGCATCTCTCACTGCATCTCTCACTGCACCTCTCAGTGAATCTCTCACTGCATCTCTCACTGCATCTCTCAACGCATCTCTCACTGCATCTCTCACTGCATCTCTCACTGCACCTCTCACTGCATCTCTCACTGCATCTCTCACTGCATCTCTCACTGCACCTCTCACTGAATCTCTCACTGCATCTCTCACTGCATCTCTCAACGCATCTCTCACTGCATCTCTCACCGCACCTCTCAGTGAATCTCTCACTGCATCTCTCACTGCATCTCTCACTGCATCTCTCACTGCACCTCTCACTGCATCTCTCACTGCATCTCTCACTGCATCTCTCACTGCATCTCTCACTGCATCTCTCACTGCATCTCTCACTGCACCTCTCACTGAATCTCTCACTGCATCTCTCAACGCATCTCTCAACGCATCTCTCACTGAATCCGAACCCGAGTTCGATTTCTCCCCCCTCCCCCGATGGACTGTGTTCACATTATAATATTTCTATCCGAACCACGCTACGCTTGCGTCATCAGGCTGCAGCTGGCGTAATGGTGTTGCTTGGTAACCGCGAATGAAAAAATGCACAAATGTATAGACTCGCTCGGTTGACATTAAATTTGTTCTTCTTTTTTTTTTTTTACCTTTGGTTTTGTTTTCAACATAGACATACAGAAACACACGCGTCTGTCTGCTGCAAAAATTCTGAAAACGAGACAGCAGGCTGTCCGCCGAACAGGGGCGTAGGAAGGAGTTTAACATTGGGGGGGACACCAGGGGCGATTTTAATTTTAGGGAGGCTCAGCCCCCAATGAGAACACACAGGGTTTTTCCTGGCTCAAAACGAGGTGGAGGTGGTAAAATTCTGACCATGCACCCCCGGAAGAAAATTTTGTACATTTTAAAGATAAATTCAATAATCTGGTGCACTTTGAGTCATCCAAATCAACTGTTGAAAATGAAAAATCTCCCCGCCAATCGCAGAAAGAATGCTCATATTGACCGTTTAACCATTAACCGAAAGTAAAAAAATGGACTGATTAATACTAACAGTTAAACGTTTTTTTTATAAAAGATTTTATTATTATTTTTTTTTTGCTTCATGGTTAAAAAAAAACCATTTGTTAACTCACTGAGCGCGTCGACATGCGCAATCACACGCGCTCATCCCAAGGCGTAATATACTGACGCTTTTGCCAAAGCGTCTATATCGAACGCGCATGGCACCCTTTAGCGTCAATATGAGACGGCGATATATATTGGTCAGAAGGCGCCTCCTAGCGGTCTAACCCTAACCCACCATACCTAAACCTACCCATCTCTCTGCGTGTTATATTGACGCTAAAGGGTTCCATGGGCGTTGGATTTAGACGCTTTGTCAAAGTATCAGAATATGACGCCTTGGGATGAGGATGCGTTGGATATTCTCCCTGAGCAAGCAAAATGAAGCGAGAGAAAAGAAGTAGCCTAGCTAGGCTACTATATGTGGGACCATTTCGACAGAAAGGGCGACGAAGTTACTTGCAAAATATGCTACGTGGTATTAAAATAAAGCAGTCGTCCAAGTAGCCTACAATGCAGTATCACTTGCGAAGCAGCTTCCCGAAGCTGCCATAGCGAGACGTTATCTCTGTATTCCCGAACATCTGTGCCATCGGAGACTAGAGGGTGTTTTCTCTCTGCGCTCCAGACTTAGGCTACCCAACAGCATGTAGACTGTAATGCTACTTTTTAAAATAAAAACTAGACAAGCTGTGGATTGAGGTAGGGCTGCTATTTTATTTGACGGAAAAACTTCGTCTGATGGAGAGAAAAAAATGCCGTTTTTTCAACGCAAACTGATTCAGTGTTTTCTTTTTGTCATCGTAATTTGTTAATTATTTAAGCTATAATATATATATATATATATATATATTTACTGTAGTCATTATTTTATGTTTTTTTATTTATATTATTGTATTCTGTTTTTCTCTGTTGTCACTGTCAGAAATGCTCCGTGAAAATTTTATCTGAATCTGTTCTGTGTGCTGCTGTTTGCACTTTGCACGTTAAATTAAACACCTTGGATAAAAAAAAATTCAAATGCCAATTCAATTAAATCTTATCAGTTAACCGTTAATAATCGATTAACGAGCGGTGGTTGTCGGTCGGGAATATTAACCGAAATGAGCATCCCTACCCGAACCTATGAATTCTCTGATTTAGATATTTTCTAAAAAATAAATTCTAGTGAAATTCACCTGGTCGCTAAGGGATAGGCTATGTCAGCCAAGGATATTTACCATTCATATGTGCCAAATGTCTGTCAGATTTCGCGCTCCTTAACTCTTCTTCTGTTTGGTTTTTCCTAACTCACTGACGGTGCACGAGCTACTATAGCTACTATAGGGAAAACATGACATGGATTTCAGGAGAAATAGGTTTTGTTAATGTAGCCTATAGTGTAAGGCAAGTCGAATGGATTTGGGAAATGGACCGGCCGGGATTTTATATTTTCGGAGCTGGAAAGAAAGACGTATTATTTTGCAATCACCCGCATAATCATACAGTATGATCAAATATTGGGGGGGGACAAATTGTCCTTCTTTGAATATTGGGGGGGACGTGTCCCCCTGTCCCCCCATAGGATTACGCCTATGCCGCCGAAGATTCCGAAATTCTCTCTCTGCTTGCAGTGTGTCAATCCCGCTTTTCATCAAGTGTATATACACACACACACACACGCACGCAGGCACGCATGCATGAATGAAAGAGCTAACGTTTATCAAATATTTGACCACATTGTACGTCATCAATAGCAGTTCACTTCCGAGGTTTGGTTCGATTGCGTTCATATCAGCAGCGAACCGTACCCGAGTTCACATGAACCGTACCCCAGACCACCTTTTTAATCGGACTCGAGTACGGTTCGCAGGTGCGCACCCGAGTTCAGAAGACAGTGTTCACATCATCCAAACGTACCGAACTCTGACGTCATTTGATCCCGGGTGCACACCAAAAGTGCTAGTGTGAAATCGCCCTTACGCCGCCTTCACACTGGCAGTTGAAATCAGCTCCGATACGACTCCGAAACGACCGGAAGTCATTCATTTCCTATGGAGATTCGCAGACCGCATGCGAATGGGTCCAAAACGGGTCCGACCGAGTGCGGTGCGAAGAAAATCGGTCCGTTGGTCATCCGGATGCGTTCAAAAAATTTAACTCTTGCGAAAAGCTACGGACGGTTCCTATCCGACAATTCCAGCGGAACATTGCTATGGTACTGATAAAACAAACCTTCCGACGCTTTTCACGGTGTAGTACGACGTCCGCCGGGGGCGTATTGCGAATTACGGAGCTGATTTAAACTGCCAGTGTGAAGGCAGCGTTAGACTGGTACATCAATATAGCAGCCTACTAACATGAAATGCATATAAATATCAGTTGTCACTATATTTCCTGTTTGTTAACACCTGCTGTGAACAAGCAGAATGACTGAAAGAAAGAGGAACAACAAGAAGAGGGAAAAAAAGAGAAGAGATGAGCAGAAAAAGATCTACAACTGGCTTACAGCCACACAGCCTTATGTAATAAACTGCAAATAAAATAACATATTTACACTAACAACAACTTACCAGAGGATGATTACATAGGGGAGGACTCCAGGTCCAGGGTTATCAACCACTGTAGCTGACAACTTCAACTAATCTGCTTCTTTATTAATATAATTCAACAATGTTTATGTCTCACTAATTCAATTGCTGAAAAATAATTCATGTAACAAGTCAAGGGTCAATTGCCCAAGTAAATGAAAACCTAATCACCATAACCACCATAATAGCTACTTTAAACTTAAAGCTGCAGTCCGTAACTTTTTTGGGTTAAAAATTATCCAAAGTACATTACTAGCCAGTGTTCAAAACAATCTGATTGCTGTAGCTCAATTCAAAACGGTAAGCTTGTAATGATGTTTTTAATTCCAGTGGTACTGGTGGATTTCCGCTGGAAATTCAGGCATGTCTTTGCGTCATTACGTCACAACCGTACACATACAGAAGGAGTCTCGGCTAGTAGGCTACATTGCGTGTGAGGATGTTGGAGGTGGAGATTTATAGCCTTTTCTCACAGCACTTGATATAATTGTATAATTGTGATTAATATAAATAAAATAAATAACTTTTCAATTTGATGGCTGATCCAGAAAGGTTCAAACGACAATCACCAGTGACAACTGCAGAATCACCCGTTGTAAAATGCAAAGGTTTTCGGAGTGGCTACAAAAAAAAAAGAGACTGCAACCGACGCCGGCCCATGCGAAAACTAGGAAATCGAATGGGCTTTTGAATTGACATTGATACGTTGTAACATGAATATACCAAAGCACATATTTGATGTTAAATGCTTTACATATATTTTCTTATTTGTTTTAGTTAATATTGTTATTGAGTTTTATATCTCTCACTAGCAAAGCAGAGAAAAGCTACGTGGCGTATGACATCGTTAAATTTGTAACAACAATCAGATGGCCAAATTCTGCCAGTTGATGAAATTAACTAGATTCTAATTATTAAACACCCCTCCCCTCCTCTGGACTGTTACACAAAGGAACAGTGTTTGGATTTGATTAGGTTACTGATGATAGCGC
This sequence comes from Semotilus atromaculatus, assembly GCA_031834385.1. Lineage (NCBI taxonomy): Eukaryota > Metazoa > Chordata > Actinopteri > Cypriniformes > Leuciscidae > Semotilus > Semotilus atromaculatus. The sequence continues at coordinate 289,608 of JAULUF010000008.1, read as the reverse complement.
AGACACAGCATTTTTCTCCAATGAGTAAACAGAGGAGTGCCTGTTCGTATTGACATGTGACAAAGGCCGCCAATCGATCTAGAGATCCCGTGGGGAACCTCGAGATCCTCGCATGGCCGAAGGGAGTACACCTCACAAGCGAACATTGTATTCCGGTGTTAAACTCATCAACTCAAAGAATACGCACATACATTTAGGAGTCCCCGCAGGGAGGGGTGAGCAAAGTGCCCGAACTCTGAAGGAAAATCACATACACACACATTAACGCACACACAACACGAACTTTGAAAATTAAACTTAGAATATAAGCATGTCATGTTTTCATAATACTCCTGTGTGCTTCCCGGTTTATATTCACTTCATGTATGACGTTTGTTTGAAGGAACAACTTGCTTTGAAGGAACTAAATGCTTATAATATGCATATCGTATGTAACTCTGTATTTCTATGTATTTCTGTGACATGTTTGATATCTCTGTAATTCTCTCAATCTAACGGAGCCGAATTCCGATAGCAGAAGGCAGTAATGTGCGTTCTTTTACACATTTCATGGTTCTGGAGCCGAACGGCTCAATACAATCTCCTCAGTCCAGTGGGCATTCCCCCCCACAGGACAAAGAAAACTTTGTCCGCTTCAGATACTCGGACGGTCATGGGGGTTCGCGCAAACAGAGGCGTGAACCCAGTCTTTCCATAAAAAGACTGACTCCTGAGAGTTCCTACAGAGAGCTTTTTCCCTGTGAGAGGTTTCCGGTTCCATGGCTCCTTAGGGAGCTTTACGCCATGTTCTCTTCTTTTTATTTTCTTTCGCTTAAGTTTGTTTTTCCTTTGTTCATTTCCCCAGAAATGAACTTAGTCTGAATTATTTATTTGGTAATTTACGTCAAAGACTTTTCAGCCTTCTTTGAAACTGAGCGCTCCAGACTGCAGCAAACCACGTGACGCTCCAACGGAACACACAAAGACCAGCCGCTCACATACGCAGCAGAGCTCAGACACATGAGAACCATGATCCTACGGATCTCTCTCTCACTCTCCCTCTCGATCTCTCTCTCCCTCTCAATCTCTCTCTCCCTCTCGATCTCTCTCTCACTCCCGTTTGTTATTCATCTGTCGCGTTAGTTTACTGTTTACTGTACATACATGTATCCCGTGTTTAAATGTAGAATTCTGTATCTGTAGTTTCATTTTATTAAAACTATTATATTCTTGATTGCTTCTGAAATGCTCATTTTTACAAAGTCAATGAAATGTTTGATCTAGCTACAAAGCTTTACAATGTGTTACTATTTCAGTAACCTAAATTTTATAATAACAAGAAGGTGAGAATATTTTCCATGGCCAGAAAATAGCTTTTTGGAATTATAAGAAAGAGACAATTTTTGTTGGGAAATTGATAAGTTAATCTTACGGCCGTTTGATGGACTGACAGATTGTTTGATAACTAAATTAATTCCTTTAAAAGTTATCTCATATAATCGATCTGTAATGAGACTATTGATATATTAATGACGAACCATAACTCATTCTGGAGATCATTCATGTATACAATCGATCTATTTGCAACTTCGATAATTTAATTTTACTGTAATATGCAATTTATTAATCATATTCATGATTAATTATTAGAATTCCCTATATATAATTTGAGCTAATTTAATGTAATACCCAATGTTGCTACAAATTATATTTCTAATATAATTAAATGGTATTTGACATTGTTAAATTATATTTCCTTAACGTTATATATCTACAAAACATTTGAGCAAGCTAATGGTAAGTGAGGTGTGACCATATATTATAATATAATAATTGTATGTATCTAATTTATGGTCACACCTCACTTACCATTAGCTTGCTCAAATGTTTTGTAGATATATAACGTTAAGGAAATATAATTTAACAATGTCAAATACCATTTAGCTTTTCTCAGCTTTGCTAGTGAGAGAAATGTATAGTATAAGTTTAGCATTATTTATGCAATTCAAACGTATGACTTTTGTTAAAAAGAAATCGCAAAATGTACACTTTTCAAACATGTTTTATTAAATGTAAGGTAAAACAAATGTCAGTGTTTACTAATATAATTACAAAACCAATTACAAATATATTTACAATGAATAACAATCAAAATAGTATCATCATAAACAAATTCAATAAATATACTCTGACTTTTTACAGGCTTAAAGGAGCCGTATGTAAGATTGTGGTTAAAACTGGTACTGCAATCACTTTCAAATTACTGACTCAAGGTTGCCAGATAGGCTGCAGGATCCGATTACGACATGTTATTAGCTGCAGCTGTGGTAACTAGAGCAGAGCTGGCAACCCGAATGCCGCAACACTACTGACTTCGTGATTGGTGGAGGGTGGCACTCAGACCAAAACACAACATGACATCAACAACATCAGTTGAGGGCTGCAACTTCACTTTTTAAATGACAATATCCTGGCCGGACTACTGTTGTCAGTGATATTATGTCTAGTGACATATCAGGGAAAATTTATGATTAATTGAAATAAATTTCTTACATACAGCTCCTTAAATAATGCTTCAGTGTGTGGTACTCCTGAAAACATGGGACAGCACACAAGGGAGTGTTGCATGGCACACACATGTGCTTGGTGAGGCGCCTCTGCTTGCTCTTGCGTGTGCTGGAGAGGCAGACCTTGCAGTGATGCCTAGTCTTGCTGCCCTGGGAAGTGGTCTGAGGGACTTCAGATGGGAAATGCCTGCCTGTAAGGCGCAGTGGAGTGTCTAAGGCAGGGCGTCCTCCTTTGGCTGGACACCGCAATGTGCTGTACTCCTCCAGCAGCCCTCTCATCAGGTTCGTCCTGAATTGCAGGAAGGTGATTTCTTTTCCTACTCATAGTAGAGCACATCAATAGGGAGTGAGGAGAATAGAATAGTATGTGACAGTGTGGTCTGTTTATTATTGTCACATTCATTTAAAATTGTATCACTTTTTATCTTGTTTATATTTATTATTAGATGATTTGTATCCATTTCTTATCAGTAATTTGCCGGTAGACGATGTGGCTGTTGAGTAAAACAGTATCAAGTAGGTGGAAGAAGATCTTCTTGTACCACTTGGTAGACTTTCTGGTGCATTCATGAAAACCAGTCATCATGTCAGCTTTGTCAACTGCCCCCATCTTTTTGTTTTACTCCAGCACACAGACTGGCTTCATCTTTGGTTGCCCAGTGATGTGATCGAGCTTCCCTGTGGCTGCCATACCAGTTGGGTGGACTGTGGTAAGGACATGAACATCCCTCTTGTCATGCCATGTTACTGCCAACTGTCATCTTACAGGTGAACTTTGGCATCCGTTTCCTGTTTGCCCGCACAGTCCCACAAGCTACAGTGGCAAGTGACAAGAGGTGCTGGAAAAGTGTGGGACTACTGTATCCCTGTATGGGACAAAAATGCGACGAAAGGAGGAGGTGAGAGCAGTGAATATGTTTCTGATTTTTTTCAGCAGGTCGTTGAAAACTGCTGTCGCATTGTTTGCGAAGTGTAGACAGCGGAGGAGCAGAAGGAAGCGGTCCTGTGAAAACAAAGACCCGAAAAATGGTGTCAAGAGCATGGGGTCTGTGCTCCAGTAATCATGAAGTGATGGTTTTTATCACCCCCATTAGGAGAACTGACACTAAAAATGTGTACATTTCAGGGATATTTGTTGGAACCCATTTAACTAGTTTTCCTTTAATTTCCCTTTATTGCAAGTCAGAGGCATAGCGGTTTATTTCCTCCACAATTTCTCCGATTACATCTTCTGTGAGGAACAATTTAAAACAATTGACCTCACTAGGCGATTCTGGTGGATTTTGCACACCACACAGCTGGTTGTCAAAATTGCCTGGGCCAGGAGGATTAAAAAGGTTGTTTGCCTTCCATGACAATGAGCTTACCTCTTCTGCCTCATTTGACATAGGTAAAACATGGACTGGTGTTGTCTCTTCACCTTCAATGTCGTCAAGAGCTTCAAGGTTTGGGGGAAGATCTTCATCGCTGTCACTTTCTGCCTCGCTGTCAAAAATCTCCTCATCAGAATTATAAAAAATGTCCTCAATTTCCTCATTTGTCAGTTGTCTTCTTTTATATATATTTTCTGTCATTTTCCCAGAAAGAAGTTAAAAACTGATGAACTTGAAAAAAAGTTGTGTCTCAAATTAGAAAAAAGGCGAGTGTGAGGTAACGATGACGTCAGCTCTACATCACTTGTCAGCGGGGGAAAAAAGACTCGCAATGCATGACAGTTACAATCTCTTTTATTTTTTATTGTTACGTTCCCTCTCTAGTCTAGGGGAAAAGAGGGACTAACAATAACTGAAAGATGTAAAAATAATAAATGTGAGAAATCTCCTTTTCCTCTATCCCAGCTCTATCTGTATTTCACTTTTATATTTAACAGATTTACACAACACCCTTTTATTTTTACCTGATCACAAAAGGAAATTGAGAGAAAATGATTAAGTAGTTTTTATTTTCTTGAATAGAGGCCAACAAAGGCTTGCTCAATATATTTACAAAATAAGCAAGGATCAGTAAACAGATAAACAAATTTAAGTAACCAAATCGTCAGGAGAGGGCCAGGCCAAAATAACAAACAAAATGGGGGCTTCCTAAAGTTTAAACCCAATTAAATTTCCTAACAAAAAAAGATGAAATCAAAGACAATTATCTTACCTCTCTCCCTGACTAACACAAAGAATAAACAGGATAAAAGTTCAGGAGTAGATACTCCAAACAAATTTGCACCCGTCTCCCTACACGGTTGAACAACTTAAACTCACACAGTCTAAGTGCTGGTGGTACTCAAAACACAGATCACACAGATCTCACAGACAAGGTTTTTAACTTTTAACAAGGTAACACAACAATGTCTGGGATAGCCGAAGAGGGATTCCTCCTGAACACTGTAGCTGTGTCCCAATGTGAAGGCTGCGTCCTCCGAAGGCCGCATTTGAAGGCCGATTGGCCGCATTTGAAGGCCGATTGGCCGCATTTGAAGGCCGATTGCGTCACAGTGGCGCGACGAAGGCTGTCCCAATTCAAAGGCTGCATCTTCGAAGGACGCATTTGAAGGCCGATTGCGCCACCGCGGTGCGATGAAGGCTGTCCCAATTCAATTCCGAATCCTTCGAAGGCCGTATTCGAAGGCCGGTTGCGTCATCGCGGCGCGACGAAGGCTACCCTGATTCAAAAGCGACGCCAAATGCACCCTTCGTTTCCCCGTGAAAGAAAGGATACATAAATGGATCCTTAGCGGCCTATCCTACCCTGATCCTACCCCATAATTCATTGCGCGCCGGTGACGACAGCATTTTTGGTGCAGCATTTGGTGTGTAGCCTACAGTTCAAATTCAAATGTTGGTGTTCAACTAGGCCTATGCCTTTTAAAAATACAACAACCGTTCATTTTTCGTTTTTCAATTACGGGTTAAAAAATTAAAAACGAATGGACGCAAATTTACACGGACTATTAAACTAAAGATAGTTTAGTGATAGTTATCACTATTGATTTTACTAGTATTTTGATTGACTATCAAACCTTTCTACAAATACATTATTTGAAATATTTAATAATATAAGGTAGCTTACTTTTGCGTCCATTCGTTTTTCTTTTTTTAAGCCGTAATTGAAAAACTAAAAATGAAAGGTTGTTGTATTTTTAAAAGCCAAAGTTGAACACCAAAATTTTAACAGTAGCTAGGCTACACAAATGCTGCGCAACAAAAAAAAAAAAAAAGACTTTTTGCCCCTTTATTAAACATTTAAAATATTCACAAATTACTATGGGACAAATGTCGATTTTACTGGTTTTCTAAGGCCAGATTAGAACCTGGAAATTATATTTTTCCCGCAATGCTGAATGAGAAGAGCCATGTCTGGAACCATGATTTATAGGCTAATGATAATAAATGTGTCTGAATAAATAATGAGGCATTTTAATTGTTCGTTTAAAAGTGAACATTTCAAGCTTTAGGCTAGGTATATTTTGTTTCACTTCATTTATGAGACGCGCTCTAGTTCACGGAGATCATGACAGCGCGACTGATTGTTTTATTTTATTTTACAAAAGCACAACGTTTTCTTGTTATGTGAGTTGGGACAAATAAAAGTAGTTGCGAATGATGTATTATTCTTTTCTGTATGACCAGAAATTATTGAGTATTTTTTTAAGTTGTTTCCACTGTTGATGGGAAAATGCAAGTGTTCGCGCCCGCGCCTCCGTGCCATGCAGTGCGCGCTCACGCTCCCACACACATTTGCGTCAAAATCTTGTGTTTATTTGTGATAATCTTAGCCCTGTATTATGATTGACATTTGACGAATTTCTTTGTTCCTTTTTTGGATAAAAGCGCCTTCTAAATATGTAGCCTAAATGTAGGCTAATAATAATAATATTATTATCATTTGCGTTGAGTTCACTGAAGACAGTAATATGTTAATCATAAAATAAATTATGAATGTTTTATTTTTATATAACCTAACCTTGTGTTTGTGTTATATTTCTTTTTTATATGTGAAGTCTTTTTTTGCTTATAGCCTACTGAACTTTTTCCTTCTAAAAAATTTACTTTAAAGACAAGTGGCCTAAATGTCGTTTAGAAAATTTATGTATTTAACATCCTCAGTAAAATATAAAACATAAAAATGACAATAGCCAATTCTGGCTCCATAGCTGTTTACTCAATTATAACAAATTAATCATCAGGATGGCAGCTCCGTCTCGCACTGTTGCTTGGCTCCATGGAGCGGTAATCGGGAACACCTGGATGCGCAATTAGGAAATCCTACGAAGGCTACAAGGTGCGTCCTTCGAAGGACAAATAGGCTGCATCCTTCGAAGTCCGCGGCCTTCGGAGGATGCAGCCTTCACATTGGGACACAGCTTGTGTCTTTGGTGCTTTATACCTGCTCCTGTTAATCAGCACCAGCTGCAGGTGATTTGGGGTGCTGCATGGCAGAAAGAGAGAGAGAAAGAGAGAGACAGAAGGAGGGGGGAAAATATCACCAGCACACAAACACTAAATATTACGTCATGGGACGTAACATTATACAAAATATTTACAAACTTGTTAACTACATTGTTAAATATATGTAAGGGAACTCCTAATGTGGTTTTATTACTTGGAGGAAAAAAAGATAATGTTAGTTGATCAGTAAGTTATCACGGGCTATGGGCGCACTGTTTACAACACTGAACACTGATGGAGCTCGACAATGATGGAGCTCGACTCAGAGACTGCTGGATTTACAACATGCACGATCATCCATGTCTCCCCAAATATATAACAGTAACCCCCACTTCACTGCTGCTCACGCGACGCTCCTGCTCGACGCTCAAGTGCTGCTCCTGCTCCCGGTGTGATGTGATTAACATGCACGGCGAAAAAAATAAGCGCCGCTGACGCTTTGGGTGCTGGTAAAGATATTAGTGTGCAATAACAAACTGTTTAGTTTTTACTAGTATTTTTGTTGTTGTGTAATGTAATTTAAAGTGTATGAAACCTGAAATAAACATTAAAATACACTGAACAGTTGTAATAAATGATGAGCGCTGAGCATGTCTGTCTCTGCCTCAGTGCCCGTCAAAGCGCCAAAGCAGATTTTACATTTTGAATTTAGCAGTTGATCATGTGACTCACTGAACGTTCTAATCACACCGGTGTGATCGTACGCTCCAGGGACCAGCCAAGACTTATCACACCGGTGTGATCGTATGTGTCAAAGGGTTAAGACATTTCAATAGTTCAATTATGTAACAGTAGCGCACTTTGTTCGCTTAATTCATACAGTTAGGGAGTACTGAACTACAGGGAGACCTAATACACATTAAATGTAGTCACGCAATGCTGATGTTGTTAACATTAACAATTTGAGAACAAAGTATAATTTGCACGGTTTGACGTGATATGATAAGCGATCGTTAGATTTAATCAGCACGATTTACTGCAAGGCTTTTCCCCCCTTAGTTGGTCAGAACAAAAGTGGATGTTACTTGTTCAGATTACATTTCCCAGTGAAAATTCTTATGTTGGTCATACTTTCAAAAAGTAGAATCGGTGATTCTGAATGACAGTATCCACACCAGCGCGGTGACTGACAGCACATTCTCAAAACACTGGATTCATGTGCCGTGCCGAGGCACAACCCACTGTTACAGCCGGCTCTAAAGCTGCAACAAAAAGGAGACCAGACTCGTCAATTCCCAGCAAAACATTTATTGTAGCGCAAGGCAAAACAAACATAAGCATAACATAAATAAAAAGATGTGTCAGGGTCGTGAGGGACGCTCAACAAAACGCAGACCAAACGACTCCATATTGGAGACCAACGCCCAAAACCAGCCTCCTCACGAGCAGTCTCCACCGCATTTCATACTGCATCCAACAAGTGTCAGGTGTGTTGGCCACGCCCCCTCCAGACGGCACCTAAAAACACACACACAAACCACACACACGCACATACATACAGCCTAGGCTGAGACGTCACACACACCCCCCCCTTGAAAAATCCCAAATCCATAAAAATAAACCATAAATCAAAACACATAAGACATTGAAAATATCAAATAACATTCCTGAAGAACTTCTGACCTATAATTGGGAAAATGAATTCGACCCACTAACCCTTCCATCTCACCTACCCCACATCTTCATCCCCAGCAATCCGGATCCTGGAAGCAATTTTAAGGTGGTAAATAGTCAAGTAGGGAGCAAAGGAAAAATCAGCAGCATCGTAGTCAACAATTACATAGCCACGTCAAACGTACGCAACAACGCATCAGCCATGACATTATCAACCCCTCTGATGTGTTGAACCTTCAAATTATACGGTTGCAGAAATGTCAGAGGATTATGATCCGAGTAAACCAGCACCTCTGCGCTTCCCCCCACATAGACATCAAAATGCTGTAGCGCCCAGATCATAGCTAAAGCCTCTTTCTCGATCACCGAATAATTCCTCTGATGTACATTAAACTTCCGCGAAAAGAAACATACAGGGTGATCCATTCCATCTTGATCTGACTGCAACAAAACTGCCCCAGCTCCTACGTGACTTGCATCAACCTGCAGTTTAAAAGGCTGATCGAACTTATGTGCCGCGAGGACTGGGGCTGTCGTCAGTAACAATTTCACATTATCAAACGCTCTCTGACAATTCAAAGTCCATTAAATTTTTGCGGAACCTTTCAACATATCTGTCAATGGAGAAACCACAGTGGAAAAATTAGGGCAAAAACAATGATAGTAGCCCACGAGTCCCAAAAACCGCATCAGCTCCTTTTTAGTCGATGGAGGAGGGAAACCTTCAACAGCAAAAATTTTAGCTTGGAGTGGACGTACCTTGCCCTGTCCCACCTCCTTTCCCAAGTACTTCACTGTGGCCTGGGCAAATTCACATTTTGATAAATTGACTGTAAGGCATGCTCCAACCAGATGATCAAACAATGCCCGCAAATACTGAAGGTGCTGCCTCCAAGTTTCACAAAAAATAATAACATCATCCAGGTAAACAGCGCAACCCTCCAAACCCAGAATCACCCGATTCATTAATCTCTGGAAGGTTGCCGGCGCATTTTGCAACCCAAAACTCATAACGGAATATGAGTATAACCCTGAGGGTGTAATAAAGGTTACCCCTTGATTTGTTTTCAAGGGGGGGCGTCTTGGCCTCAGCCTAGGCTGTATGTATGTGCGTGTGTGTTTTGTGTGTGTGTGTGTGTTTAGGTGCCGTCTGGAGGGGGCGTGGCCAACACACTTGTTGGATGCAGTATGAAATGCAGTGGAGACTGCTCGTGAGGAGGCTGGTTTTGGGTGTTGGTCTCCGATATGGAGTCGTTTGGTCTGCGTTTTGTTGAGCGTCCCGCACGACCCTGACACATCTTTTTATTTATGTTATGCTCATGTTTGTTTTGCCTTGCACTACAATAAATGTTTTGCTGGGAATTGACGCGTCTGGTCTCCTTTTTGTTGCAGCTTTAGAGCCGGCTGTAACACCACGTAAAGTTGATAATTCCGCGAATAACTGCAATTGCAGATTTCGAACAGAGATGGCGACAAAGAGGAAAAGCTACGGACTGCAGCTTTAACAAGTTTCAAAAGTGCACGTTTTTGAAAACGGTCTCTGTGTAAACAACAAAAACACGAATCTCTGAAAATGTTGACGTCATGCACATGCGTAGGCCTATTACGCGTTCAATCTACAGTGTTTTTAACTGGCACCAGAATACAGCGTTATAGTCGTTTTCGCGGATCCGTGTGAATGGGGATCGTTTTGACAATGGTGTCGTCTGTGCACGGAAAACTCAAAGGAAATACTTCTCTGTTCCCTTGTTCGCAGAACTCGAACTGCGTAGATTGACGCATTGGGGAACACCTCAGGCCTGACAGGTGTCTGAAACTACAATCGAATCACGGCAATCCTATTGATTGGCAACAAGCCCATGACATCATCAACGTGCGACCCGGAAGTATATAAGATCGCCTTGTAAACATGACATTCACCATTTCGTCTTCAGGGACTGTTCTGTCTGTAATCGCTCAGAGATTAAAAAATGTAATGCACTGAGAAGGCTAAGGAATGCTTCCAGAGGAGTGGAGACCCATGTCCAAGATACTTGACGCTGGATGATACACATGAACTGTGCGTTTTTTGTCTGGGGGATGAGCATGCACAGGCAGTTCCCGAGGGAGCTGTATGTGCAAACTGTGAGTGTTTTCCCTTGAGAACGCTCCACTCTCGTATGGCCCTCTTCTCAAGTGAAGGGTGGGTTCGTCGTGGTTCAGGTCCCACTCGTGCTGAGGCAGAGAGGCGACATGCATCATGGGGCTGCCAGATGGAACTCACTGATCGCCTTGAGAGGGGAATAACCCTCTCAGACGATTCGGCGGCTGACGAGGGTGAGCTGCAGGTGGAGGATTACTCTCCTCCTCCTCCTAGTCCAGCAGCAAGTGCTCTTCAGGATGAGCAGGAGATGGCACTCACCAGGTCCGCCTCTGTAGCTGGCCACCAGAATAGGCTCCACTTAGCTCGCTGAGCTACTGCTCAAACGACGGGTTGTAGGTTGGTGGCTTGCAAACAAGCCCCACTCCCCTAGACTGGGCGCAGATAAATTATGTCACCTCTAGAGCCACTGGCAGGCCCGCACCCTGTTAAATTCTCAGGGGCAGGTGGTTGGTACTCCCCTGTTGATACAGGGTAGGACTGAGTACTCCACTTTCAGTTGGATCACTACCTTACAACATTATGGCTCAGGTCGAGCGGAAAGTTCTAACCTTCACTTCTTTTTGGTTTTCGAAGTACGCTCCTGTGAAGCCAGAGCATTGCCATGAGCTGATGCCCATGCATATAGAGGGTAGGCCCCTGACTCTGGGGCCTCCATTGAGGCAGAGTGGTGTATGTTGTACTCTCCTTGCTTAAAGGGTGTTGCGCTCTTGCTGAGTACACTGCCGTGGGGAATGTGAATAGGTATCAGGATGCTGTAGGCACTGTGTAAACAGCTTATCTGCCAATGAAGGCCACACTGTTAAGTAGTAGGCCTCAGCAAGCCTCCTTGAAGGAAAGCCCCCAAAAAGGGCTCTTTAGGCCAGCTTGCCTCAGGTGGTTGGCCTTAGTAGTTCGAGCAGTAGACTCACTGAGAGGTAGTAGGTCTTAACAGGCCTCCTCGGAAGAGAGTCCCAATGTTGTGGGACATACAGTATAGCTGCGACCAGGTAGCTAGCCTCAAGAGGCCTCTTGTGGGTGGCCCTAATATTTTTGTTGTTGTAGTACGGTTTTCAATGGTGTTGTGTTCGTGGCAGAATAGACTTGCCATCAGCTAGTAGGCCCTACCAGGCATCTCTGAAAGCGAGTCCCCAGAAGTATGGGTAGATGGCTGACAGCACTGGCGTGCCTCAGGCCAAGTAGGCCTCTCATGAGTTTTTGATTGAGGGGGTTCACAGCCAGAAGATAGGGTGCTTGGCTGTTAAATTCACTGGCCAACGTGGGTAATCAGTCCCCAACCTTACTGGTCCAGGGCAGTCAATTTCTTACCTAAGAAACTTTCAGGCGGCCGGCCTTAACAGGCCGCTCCGAGACTGAACCCCAGGACTGGGCAGATGGCCTTAGCAGGTCACTCTGGGACTAACACCTGGAATCTGGGTTCATAACAACCAGTTTTCTAGCTTGCTATCAGGTAGTAGGCCTCTCCAGGCCTCCCTGTAGGCAGGTCCCCACATGTGGGCAACTGGACAGCTAGCCTGACTGGCTATCAGGTAGTAGGCCTCACCAGGCCTCCCTGAAAGTGAGGTCCCAAGTATGGACACTAAGTTGCCAGCCTACTGGTTATCAGGTAGTAGGCCTCACCAGGCCTCCTTGTAAGTGGTTTCCCAGCGATACTGGGTTCTGGCCGCTAGTGGCTATCAGTTCAGCTGGCCTTAGCAGGCTGCTTTTGGAGGCAAGCTTGCACCCTAGCAAGACTAAAGTGTTAACTTTCTGCTACTGGTTCCCTCCCGGAGCCTTTTTTCTATATAGCCTACAGCTTGGTTTGCCGACCAGACAGGCCATGTCCTCCCCTCAATTAGGGTCACTATGAGTACTCGGCCTCCTGAGTCTGGTCAGACTGTCGTAAGCCTCTTGTGAGGCCTCCCAGTGAGATCAGCCCTTAGGCCTTTTCAGGCCTCCTCAGTGCTTTGAAAAATAACTGCTGGGTAGATCCGTGAATTGGGTCTACGCTGAGTCATGCTCTCCAGGATACCCCGTCTCTGAGATCCGGACCGAGTGGTTCACTGTCAGCTTCGCAGTCCCTCGAGTTGGATGCCTTACCTAAGGCAAGTGTCCAGAGGCTCTGTTTACTGACAGACAGGAAGTTGGCCAGACTGAAGTGTCCCATGTAAGTGACGCCAGGTCAGGCCTTCCTGGTGGCATTTCGGGTGAGTATGTTCCCCTGAATAGTGATTGGCTGGGGCTCCTTCAGGTTCCCTAGCCACATTCCCTAGAAGGTACCCCTTCTAATTGAAGCTGTGGTCCTAGGCCCTTGAGCAGGCCCAGGTAGGCCTTTCATTAAACAAAGTTTATGGAGGTTTTCCTGTGAAGCATATAGCTTGGGCTATGACCGTAGGGAATGCTGTCACTGACAGCCCAGTGTGACCTGAGGGTGAGTGGTTCTGGCATTTCATTTGAATTTTGCTGGTTCTGACAGTTGTCACTGCCAATGGGCATGCACTTCCCCTAGCATGGCGGCGTGGGTAAATCATTCCCCAATGCGTCAATCTATGCAGTGCGAGTTCCCTTTCGAAAGGGAACATCTCAGATTACGAGTGTAACCTTTGTTCCCTGAGAACAGACACTGCGTCTTTCTGCCATGCCTCTGGGCCTGCTTGCCAAACAGTCCCTTCAGACGAAAAGGTGAATGTCAAGTTTACAAGGCGCTAGGGGTGTGATGAGATCTCGTGTTATGAGATCTCGCGAGATTAAAACGCGACAAGATTTCTTGTTGAGGTGAAAAGTTGTCTTGTGAGTTGTTGTGATGTCAGCGTGATGGAGCGTGAGGGTGAAATTAGTATTAAAGATGCCCCTGCCACTTTTAAATCATTTGTGTGGCAAAATTTTGGTTTTCCTGCGAAAAATAAGAAGCGGCGAAAGAGTGACAGACAAGACGAACACAATATGTAAACATTGTAAGAAAACAATGCCGTACACCGCAGCTAACACGAGCACTATGCAAAAACACATACAGAACCACCACAGCTCTCTACTAAAACTAGCTGCACCTGTGACGAAAACATTAAAAGGGCAAACAACTCTAAATGCCTTTGCAATACTGCCCAAAGGTCTCAACTGCTACCAGAAATCGTCGACATGCTTATATTCTTGAAAAAGAACATGACCATATCTTAGGCTGTTCTGTGTAGTTAATTTATCTCTTTTTCATGCTTGAAGAAAAAAATTGTTTCTGTTTGCACTTGAAGTTTTGAGAGAGCAATACTTTGATTATGGATACACTTACTGTTTGCATTTAAAATGTTATTTCTGTTATATATATTTTTTTATTTATTTACACTGTTATTTTTTTTATGTTTGATTTTTGGAAAGGAGTTAGATTTCTCATGTGAAATCATACAGGGGAGAAGCCAGTCGGTAGAGTTTATAGCAAAACATGTTGCAGTGTTTGCATGTCCTTTACTGCATAGAATTAATTAAAATAGAAGTAAAATAACATTCATTACAAGTTGATTTCAAAATGCACCTAAATTGTTTTGCATTTTGTCATTTTCAGTTGAATAAAAGACTATTTTCCATTAATATATTTCATCATTCAGGATTTCTTAAAAATTGTGTAAAAATCTCGTCTTGTCTCGTTCTCGTGAACCCAATCTTGTGTCATGTCTCGTCTCGTCACACCCCTACAAGGAGCCCTTATATACTTCCAGGTTGCACGTTGATGATGTCATGGGCTGTCTCCGGTCAATAGGATTCCCATGATTCAATAGTAGTTTCAGACACTTGTCACGCCTGAGGTGTTCCCCAATGTGTCAGTCGACGCAGTGTCTCATTCCCTGTCCTCAGAGAACAAAGGTTACAGTTGTAACCTGAGACGTTTTAAACATATCATATAAACAAGTGTTACCTTCACAGCTTTCGTGCTCCGAACCGTAGTCAAGAGCGAGCTGATATCAATATGAAACTTGGCTCGTAACAGGTAACTTGTTGCTAGTGGTCCTGAGACAGAGCTCAAACAGAGCTGAAGTACACACTGTAGTCGTCGGTTGGTTTCAGAATGAATCCGGGCTTTATTGTTCACAGCAGTAATGTTGCACATTCACTGGGATACAATGCATTTTCCCCGTTAGCATCTAACTAGAGCATAAAACTGCGTCACATGCTACGTTTTCCCTGCAAACTCCGACTGCTTCCGCTATATCATTTGTTTTCACTCCCAGCACTCAACTACCCGCTACGTCACACCTACGCACTTCCCCTAACAAACCTTAAAGGGGACGCAGCGATGATAACACAAGGGTCGTGTAAACGTGCCCTCAGTCTTCATTATAAACACATGAGCAGTGTTAATTTATGATTTTAATTTAACAATTGCTAACTGCTATCAAAAATTTCCTCAGAGTTTGACTGTTTTGCGATTGCTGGAGATTTTAACATTCACATAGATAATGCAGAAACCAATATGGCAAAAGAAATCAAAACTGTTTTAAAAACTTTTGATCTGTTTCAGCATGTACATGGACCGACACACAATCGTGGACACACTCTAGATTTACTTATCAGTAAGGGTCTAAACATTTCATCAATTGTTATTAAGGATGTAGCACTGTCTGATCATTTCTGTATTTTCTTTGATATATTGATCTCTCCTGCTATTGAAGCTAGGTGTGTGTCTGTCAAGAAGAGATGCTTAAATGAGAACACTAGTGTACTATTTATGAAGGCTATATCTTTAACACCAAGCATATCTGCTGACTCTGTTGATTTTCTCCTTGATTCTTTTAACTCAAAAGTTAAAGGTGTAATTGATGACATTGCTCCTGTGAAAGTCAGGAAGAGTGGTAGACAAAAAGCACCTTGGAGAAACTCAACAGCAGTGCAAAATATGAAAAGAAAATACAGAAAAACAGAGCGCATGTGGCGGAAGACAAAACTTGTAGTCCATTATAACATCTACAAAGACACCATCCATGCTTTCAACATGGAACTAGGCAAAGCTAGACAGACTTTCTTCTCAAATATTATAAACAGCAACTTAAACAACACACGCACTCTTTTTGCTACTGTAGAGAGACTGACAAACCCCCCAAGCCAGATTCCCAGTGAAATGCTCTCAGACAGCAAGTGCAGGGAGTTTGCTTGTTTCTTCTCTGAGAAAATTAATAATATCAGGAAGGTGATCAGCACATCCTTGAGTTGTGCTGGGGTCAGACAGATCAGACCACAACCTGAGAAAGTAGTTACTATGTCTGATTTTAAAGAAATTGATTGCAAAATTTTAGAAGAAACCGTACAGCACCTTAAAACATCAACCTGTGCCCCTTGACGCACGTCCCACATCTTTCTTCAAAAGTGTGTTAAACAGCTTAAAAGCAGATCTTCTAGAAGTGGTAAATGCCTCACTTCTCTCTGGGAGTTTTCCAAACTCCCTGAAAACTGCAGTTGTCAAACCCCTCCTAAAAAAGAGTAATCTGGATAAGACTATATTAAGCAACTATAGACCGATCTCAAATCTTCCTTTCATAGGCAAGGTAATTGAAAAAGTTGTCTTCAATCAGTTGAACAAATTCTTAAGCTCGAATGGATACTTTGACAATTTTCAATCTGGTTTCCGATCGCATCACAGCACAGAGACAGCGCTCATAAAGATAATTAACGATATTCGCTTAAATACTGATAAAGGCAAATTATCAGTGCTGGTACTACTCGACCTCAGTGCTGCATTTGACACTGTCGATCACAACATACTTCTTGACAGAAGGGAAAACTGGGTGGGGCTTTCTGTGATAGTCCTAAAATGGTTCAGGTCATACTTAGAAGGCAGAGGTTATTATGTGAAATCTGAGTGGACGTCCATGACATGCGGAGTCCCTCAAGGCTCAATTATTGCGCCACTCCTATTCAACCTGTACATGCTCCCAATGAGCCAAATAATGAGAAAGAACCAAATCTCTTACCACAGCTATGCAGATGACGCACAGATCTACTTAGCCCTATCGCCTTGTAAGGACTGAGCGGAATGAAGGATCATCCAAATAACTAAATGTATTTCTTCCCATAAACCCTGGGACTTCAACACACACGCACATACACAAACTGGTTTGAATTTCCCCATTAAGGACATCTTAATGAGATATATGTTATATGTTGTTATGTGGGTCTGAGTGCCCAGAAGATACCTGACTGCATGGTAGTTCTAAACGAACGATAAATGCTTGTATTATGCATTTTAATGAATAATCCAGCATTTTCACTCCTAACAAGTCTGTGAAACTTCCCCACAAATCCAGCTAACACTGGCTGAAAGTGTCCGCTTACAGGTTTACGACCCCAAAGGAATGTCCAGGGACTGGAGTCCTGGAGAAGGAGAAAGGAAACCTGTTCAATCCTATATGTTCCATGTATATATATATATAGATATAGATATATAACCATGTGATAAATGTATTAACATGCACCTAATGTTCCATCACATGATTTTTCCTTTTATGTGGTTTGTTTCATGTAAGCGCTAATACTTAATGTTTCAAACTCTGCCAAGTAGGGTTAACCAAATCTCACCTATAGCGTGTTTGGTTTTGCTAAATTGGTACTTTGAAGATTTAACAGACTGTGTATATGATACGTTGGTAGATATGAAATATGATACAACATATTAGTATTACAAGAATAGTTCATGGTTCTTTAGCGATTGACAAACCCAATCCCCCCCCCCAGCATGCAGGAGCTCCCTCTTTGCAGACAAAGAGCAATAAAAACCAAAATCCCGCCTGTGAATTCCAACCCTCTCATTGGACAAGCCCAAAGGAAGAGGCTGGATTTCGCCAAGGTGATAAATGGCGCTTCTGAGCTCCAAGGGGCTCTCTCTTTTTCGCGCTCTGAACTTGCTTGCCTATGTCTGTTTTAGTCATGTAGCTAGTCCCCGATCAGAGCATGTGAGCGGAGTGGAGCGGGAGCGAGCGGGGAGCGCGAGCGGGCGTATCTTGGACAGAGCGCAGAGCGGCATTTTTAAAAGGATGGAGCTTCGCTCTATTTCCCGCTCCAATTTCGTTCAGCGCTCACACCTCGTGTCTGAAGCATGCTCAGTCAAACCTGACCCAGAATCCATCATACACAGTAGATTATTTTCAGTCAAAACTATTAATATAAAACTAAGTCTTTTCCCCCGCCTGGGTAAAGTAGCTTGCATTGTGTTTAGCGCCCAAGTGGGTCTGCGAGCGCAGAGAGGGTTTTCTCCGCTGCTGGCCTGCTGTAAAGAAACCACCTGAAGCCTCAGACTGACATTGTCCAAACTTGTGTTCTTTAAGGTGAACTCAAAAGAACTGTAGATAAGGAAAGCAATTCATTTTTTTTATTTAGTTTTTTAGTTTGACAACATAAGCCAATTTAAATTGTAATCCACGTGCGCACTGCGCAAAAGTTCAATTATAAGAATTTTGGCCTAATAGTTAATTTACTTTTAAAACTTTGTTTTAGGTCTATAGCCTGTATATTTTTATTTATATAATTAGGCATTGATTCGTTTAATTTTACAGCAGTTGTTTTGTACAATTGATATAAGCCTATTTAAATTTTAATGCGCGCTGCAACATTTCAGTTATCAAAATGTTGGCCTAATAGTTAATTTAGGTTATACTTTAAAACGTTTTCTATATATTTTTTTTATATAATTTTTATTTATATTATTAGGCCCATTTATTAGTTTAATTTTACCTCAGGATCTGTGTAGCTACAATGGATATAAGCCAATATAAATTGTGCCCGTTGCGCGAAAGTTCAGTTATCAAAATTCTGGCCTAATAGTTGATTTACTTTTAAAACTTCTATCTATATCTTTGTTTATATAATTTTTATTATATTATTAGGAGATTATTTATTCGTTTTAAGTTTACAGGACTTTTTTGTAGGCTATTTATTCCTTCTTTAGGCTAGGCCTAATTTTTAATTTGAAATAAAACATTTATATTTGGAAAATGTTGTTGGTGCTCTTTAGTTCTTTGGGAGGTAAGGCTGTGGTCTAAGCTAAAAGTGAAATACATGCAGATTTTTTACCTTTTTTGAAGCGAGCGGGGGGAGATTTGAGTGGAGCGCGAAGCAAACTGCGTTGAGCGCTGAGCGATAATGAGCGGAGCGGCCTGATGTGGCTTTGAGCGGGGGAGCGGAGGGGTGAACAGTTCCGTGAGCGAGGAGCGGATATTCTCACCGCTCCACTCCGCTCATATGCTCTGTCCCCGATACGATTTCCCCTCGGGAAATCCTTTCTTTCTTTTGTTTGTTTAAAAGTTTTGTTTTCTTTAAGTTTCCAACCTAATTCATCTCACAGGAGAGGAGATGAATTCAGCCGAATTTGGTAATGCTACCTTAAAGACGTTAATCCTCTATTCAGCGCGCGCGCGCCGAACGCCACGTGACGCGCGCACACGGAACAAAGAACGCCCGCTCCTGCACGCGGCCTGGACAGGCCGTTTTAGGAACACGCAAGGAGAGACCAAGAAACTTTGCAAGTATCTTTCAGCTTCTAGGAAGCATTAAGATGATGTTTTTCGTGTTGTTTCAGAGAGGTTATTGTCTGGGTGAAGATTTCCAATGCGCTCTCTCTCTCTCTCTCTTGTCTTACTATCTCACTCTCGCCTGAATGTGATTTCTTCGGGAGATCCCTTTGGGGATCTCTTTCTTTTGTTTTGCTTCTAGTTTAGGTTATGTTTTTCAGTCTTAGATAAGTCTCCGTGTAATTCCAATCGACGATCGAAAAGAACAGCGCGGAACATGTCTTTTCAGCAAATCCATCTAACAAGAGACATTTAAACGAGCGCGCGCTCGCTTTGAAGGAGAAACGCGCGCAGGTGACCGCATGATGCGCAGGGCCGAGAGACACACCCAGGCTTCTTCACCAGCCATGCAAAAAGTTTACCTACCTGTGCAAGTACCCGTGTTTGATCACGCTTTTAAGATGTGTTGAAGTCTTGTTGTCTCTCAAAGTCCCTTGTCTATGCGAATTTGCTATTTAGTAAGATCTTCGGGTCTTTATAAAACTCCCTCGTGCATAACTGCACCTTGCTAAAAATTCTCTCTCTGTCTCTATGCATTTCTCGTTCATCGATGCCTTATTGTGTTTTGTCGTTTATTATGTTTGTAACGTTTGTGTGTTTCATTGTTTATTATGTTTGTAAATACATATATCCCATGTAATTTTAGTAAATGCATAGGCTAGTTATTTCTTATTAAATTTCATGATACTCATTTGATGGATTGACTGTCTGCTCATACTTCGGGTCCCTGAAATGCCTATCCAAAAGCTACGAGCTTTACAAATTAAAGATACTTTAAAGAGTATGGGTTTATAGGGCGGGAAGACTAATTCTTGTGGCCACAGAATTGATTTTCCTAAACTCTATAAATTAATTGAGCTAATTAATGTTACCCATTTGTAAAACGTGATCTGTGTAGCTAATCGCAATCAACTTGCGGTTGGCTGCCATACACATGCAAGCATGCAGTCTTGTATGCAGGTAAAGTAACGTATCATCCCTTATCGGGAGATGTATTAACATGTAAGACTGATCTGATACAAACCTGTATGAATAATTATTAATTATGAATTATGAATTATGATATGCAAATTCCCCGTAATCAGATCCACCCCTGAGTCATTACATAAAATGGTGGAGAATTGCTTAGCACATTTCAAACTTGTTTTACGAGCATTCCAGTCAATCTGTGTATGAGTATTGTTATTTAATATTTATGCGCGCGGATGTTGAAATTGTAAGACAAGCCGCAGACGCGCGCACCTCGAAGAGTGAGTGAACTCACTGCCTGACTGACTAAAGGCACAAGCCGTCTCAGTTCAGCACAACTAAAAAGAAACTGCGGTTTCATTGTATTAAAATTTGTCCTACAAAAGATGAAGAAGCCTCTTTTGAATTATGACACTTTTAATGTTAAACTCCCCTGGCGGAACGAGATTCTTCGGCCAGGGTGAAGACGAGATTTAGTGAAACGATGCTCTTTCACTATTCTTAAACAGGCCTGATATTAATTATAATCGTTAGATTATCGATAACTCCTGGTTAAAACATTGACGTAGCTACTCAATTGTAAAACCTAACGCATATTTGATCATAAGTGCTATTTGATAATATGTTATGGGAGTCGAAAAAACAGACGAATAATCCCTGTTTTATTCACGCACAGCGCAGCGAAGCAATCCTGCCAAACGTGTTTGTTAGAATATAGCACAGAAACAATCCAAAACCTAAAAACATTTTAATCATAAGTGCTATTTGATAAATGTTATTTGGATCCAACTGACAGACGTATAATTCCTGTTTCCTTCTACACAGCGCAGAAAAAAATTCCTGCAAGACGTGTTTGTTAAAATATAGCACCAAGAGAAAAATCCAAAACCTAAAAACATTTTAACCATAAAATGCTATTTGATAAATGTTATTTGGATCCGAAAAACAGACGTATAATTCCTGTGTCCATATTTATGTGTGTAGCGAAAGAAATCCCGCCACACGTTGTCTTTGTGTGTTTATATGCAGTAAACTGGCACAAACAAACCCTCCGAGGTTTAAAATTTATAAGCAAACACATGTGAATCATGGTAATAATTGTTTTATGTGGGAATCGAAAAACAGATGCCTAATTCCTGTTGCCCTATTTGTGTGTAGCGAAAGAAATCCTGCCACACGTTGTTTGTGTGTGTTTATATGCAGTAAACTGGCACAAAACCCGCCGAGGTTTAAAATTTATAATTGTGATTTTTGCAGAAAATTAACGTATGGAACCGTTTTAAAACTGAATTACATACTAAAACAGAGGTTGTAATTCCGCTGACAAAACACGAGAGGGCAACCTACATGTGTTGCGGTGTCCAAATCATACCAGCCTCTGACGTCATTCAGCGTGAACGCAATTACGCCACCCTGTGGACGTTTTGTAGATCGTCATTCTCAACTACCTCTTTTCTGTTTTTTTTTTTCTTTTTCATTTTCCCTGCGATTATGAATTCTGAATTGTCTAACTTTCAATACATATTCCAGTTAAAGCCTTGCTTGTGCTGGCATTTGTTTGACGTTAGACAATTCTCCTGCTGACTGTTTTATGCTTACTTTGAGTTTGTTTCAAACTAGATTTGAATTAAGAAATTTAAAGTTAAGTTTCAGTTTAGTCATTGATATCCACTTAGAGGGAAAACGCCCCTTGTGGCAGACATGCTAAAGTCAGCTTATTCTTTTACTCCTTTCATTCTGTGAATTGGTCTATTTCCATCTCTTTTTTTTTTTTTTTTTTTTTTTGTTATCACTGATAACGTTACAGCAATCATGAGTCGCATGAGATATAGTTCTGATCTTTGATTTCCTTACACTTATTTAAATTGAATTTAAACCAGTTTGAATTGAAATTTGAATTAAGTGCCTATCCAACCAAACAGGTTAACCACAGGAGAAAGTACGCCCCCCCTTTGTGGCACAAACCAGCCACTACGGCCTGTCTTCTCCAGGGTTTCATCCTACTTTATTACTTTTGATTGTTAATTTTTATTAATAATGAAAGTAATAATAAATAAAATAAAATAAAAAAATTATTTTAAAATTTTTTTTTTTAAGAATTTTTTTTTTTAAAGTTGATTTGACAATTACATTGTCATAAATCCCTTTTATTTTTATTTTTATCAGTGTTTAGTGAAGCCTCTTGCCTTGGTATCTCTGCATGCATAATTACTCAATTTGGTTTAAACAAGGAAACCTTAATTCACCTTAAGTTTCATCTGTTTCTCCTCTTCTGTGTTTATGTGTTAACCTGTGTTAACCAGAACACAACGTGCAATACACATCTTTGATCACTGGCCTGTCTAAATGCAGATAAAACGATAGCTGGAATTGACATCTCTACTCTAAGTAAAATAGCCTTAGATTTCCAACTAAAAGTAAAAATAGCATGTTCAGCAGTAAAAGCGTAAGTCTGTTTGACAAAGAAACCTCATCTCAGCAGCTTGTAAACTGTACCGATATCTATTATGCTTTGATTAAAAGGAAATCCAAATGGTAGTATGACTAAACCTGTGTCTAACAAAGAAAGCTCAGGACAGAGTTATATCTAGGTAGACCTGGGTGTCTACAAGCAGAGAGCTACCTAGCGATCAAAACTGTTACTCGCTGAGAAGTCAGCATTCGTGCACGAGAGGGACGTAACCATATATGCTTAGACAAGCTTTGACTTACAGCAAATCTATTTCCTTACTCTGTAAACAAATAGAATAAGCTACGTAAAATAAAGAGAAGAGTTAGCTAATTAGCTAATGCCAAAACTCATCTGCATTTTACTTAATGTAACACCAAGTCCTAGAAAGACTTAAAATACAGTTGCATCCTGTTAACCCGTTTAAACATGCATAATTCATGTAACATGCAAAGACATTCTTTAGGGACTGTTGAATTGTCTGACATGCTCTGGTTCCCATGACAACGCCTTGTCACAGGAAGTGCTAACTTGTGATGTCACTTTGTAAACAAACCAGCCTAGGTGCCTAAGCTAACCTAGCATCCCTCCAGCTTACGCTAAGCTAAACTAACATGGCATCCAGCTAGCTTGCGCTACGCTAAGCTAACCTAGCATCCTTTCAGCTTACGCTGAGCTAAACTAACATAGCATCCAGCTAGCTTACGCTACGCTAACCTAGCACCCATCCAGCTTAGGCTAAGCTACATAATAACTTCTACAGTTAGCAGTTAGCATAATTTACTTGAGCCTTAATCACCACTTGTGTTCACACAATGCAAAGTATTCTAGAATACTTTCCGTAACACCAGCTAGGGCTTCTAATTATTCACTTCCCGTGGTTTTGATCACGTTTATTCCTTTTTACTTTTAATAAAAAAAAAAATGTAAAAAAAATTTCTCTCTTCTTTAATTTTATTTTTTTTCCATTTCTTTGACTTGGATAATGATAGCAGTCAGTTATTCGGTCATCTATATGATTTAATTTAATTTCCTCTCTTGTTCAAACGTGGTTCCATTTCCCATAGGGCCCAGAAAGGAAACAGAGACGCCTTTATTTGTAATTTCTTTATTTTCAACAAGTGTACTCATTTTTGTGACCCTGCAACACAAGTAATCTCGACAATTTACTAGGGCACAACTATAGTCCAGAGGATTGATAATAAGCATAATTTGAATAAGAAAGCTGTCCTTTTCCCCCCTATCATTCACTTCGTCAAGCCGTAGTGAACCACTAGTTAAGTCCAGAGAAATAATTCAGTCATAAGAACCATCTTAAGTCATTTATTTCATCTCGGCTATGCCCTTTTCAGGGAATAATCTTGGAACCACATAACTCTTAGCCTCCTAACACTCACAGCTAAGATAAGGATACAAGACACACGTCACTAGCTGGCTAAACATGAACACCTAGCTTTATGCTACATACCTAGCGAACCAATTAAACCATGGTTCTGAACTTTTAGGGTCATGCATTAGTCACTCACCACAAGTGTGCCAAAATGTCACAGAGCCCCTGCTTAGCCTGACCTCAACAGCCCAGAGAGGAACGAACCCCTCTCGACCTGCCACTGGTCAGCACAAGTCTGAACACACATCAGACGAAAACAGTGCTGCCATGTCCGAGACAGCCAAGAGCCTGAAGTTGCTTAAAGAGCTTCTTCACAAAAGACTTTACAAAGACAACAAGAGGGACGAACACGACATCCTATGCCTCAGCATAAAACCTGCAACAGGCACACAGAACACTGCTTGTCAACAACAGACCACAGAGCTAACACAGCTGACAGAGCTGACAACTTCCCACGACTGGGACCAAAATCCCAAAAGACCAAGAAAGCTGCTTTGTCTGTCTCCGCAAAGAACTACACAAGACCGGTCCTAACCGCCCGTCGATCACCACACCAGCCCCGACGCCAAAACTCCTCGGGCACATGATCAAACAGGGTATGGCCCGGAAACTCTTTGAAAGACTCTGAGAGACAAAATCGAACTCTTACATCTCAAACATGCGAGCTGACTGTGCAGTCATACAGCCAGAACGACATCCGGCTCAAACAGGTAACTCACATTCACCTGACAATTGGTTCTTTTAGTCTGAAACACCCGGTGTACATCTCACAAATGGACACTTACCCCTTTCTGATTGGCAAAGATCTGCTAGAGCGCTTTGAGCCTTTACTAGACTTCAAACACCTGACAGTCTGGGCCCAAGTTCAAGAACCCTTCCCCCCCCTCCAGTCAAACAGGTTACCAAAGCCAGACTGGCCGGTCATAGAGGTAACGAGAACTACAACAAAGCCAGACTCTAAGGTCACAGAGTTCATAGAACTCCAGCAGCCATCCATGGGTACACAGCCTCGACACCAATTCAAGGTTCAAGTTCGCTACCATGCACCTTCCAGCTCGCCAAAGACCATAACAACTTCATGAACATTGGGAGTCACCACCACTTAGACCCCTCCAACCACCCTAGCACGCTGTCTAGACCCACCGACAACCGGTGCCCCAAACACCCGCTATGCACCTGGCACATGCTGCGTGCACAAGACAACATTCAGCGTTCTGCACTTGATGCCATCACTGCGCCACAGCTTGTGGTGCCACAGTGCAAAAGGGGGGTCATGCACATGTGAATGTATGCTCATGACGCAGCACCAGAGACACTTGCAAGTGGCATACAGGCATCCTCAAAGCGAAGTCCCAGCCAACCAAGGACGACACTCGCCAAATTATTTTTATTTTTTTTCCTCCCTTTCTCTCTTTCTCTCTCTCTTTCACTTTTACCAGGATGCTGCTGTGCTTCGCCATCCTGTACCTCCAGCCAACCAGAGAGCAGCCGCAATCGGACATCTCACCAAATCCGGCATCAGTCATCGTCCTAAAGGAACAACCGGGACTCCTCATCACCAATGGCCGGACCCACACTCAGAAAGTGTACGTGCCACCTGATCCTCGCAACGTCTACAGAGCACACTACCCCAGCGCAACGACACAATACAGCTGGGTAGGTGCCCGATGGACAGAGGACTCCCTCACTCACGCTGAGGCTGATGTTGAACACATGCTCAACCAACTTGAGAAAATGACTGTCACGCTAGCGGAGCCAGGTGGCCACAACCGCCGCTCCCAACGGTTTCTACGAGCTTTGCTCGGAGCCGCCACTGCCGTCGGAACTCTGTTTAACATTTGTATGCCAAGTGTGAATGCAGTAAACCTAGCCACCGTGAGGCGGCATGTAGCCGAAATTCAGGCTGAGATTCCACAGATAAAAGAGCAACTCACGACACAGAGTGCATCCCTACAGACCATCGACAAGACACTAAAGGGAATTGTGGTAACTTTCAACACTCACAGCGTTCTGCCGACCCCAACAGTGAACTCCATGAAAAAGCTGTTACTGTCTCCCAGAATGACGGTGCTCAAACTCAGCTGGTAACAGCCCTGAGGACAAACCCGCTGAGGGGAGTGAACCCCTCCATCGACAGCCTCGCCATGGGTAGAATTCCACCGCACCTGATACCCTTAGGCCTCATGCAAACCGTGGTGGTGTCCACCATCACCACGCCAACTGACTCTTTACAAATACACCTTGCCTACTCTCTGGGTAGTGCCATCCCACTCTGCGTCGACCACAAGCAGAGAAAAGGGGGGGCTTTCTCTTGAACTTGCCCATCCTAGAGTCAAGCCGAAGCTCAAGAACATTGTCAATGTCAGATTTTGAAAAGCAACACTCACTTCAAGATATGCACGCTGGACGTGGATGCCTCACACGACAGCGACACAAAGCTGCCCCAGCTCCGAATCCGCACATGTGCACATTGACCAAAGACGTTCAGTATCTCTGCCCCTAACAAACCTTTCCTCACAGACAACACTGACGGAATCTGCGGGCTGCAGATCAGCGGCACACGCTGCCCTGCTAAAGCCAAGCCTCGCACTCAGGTCACCGAGACCCACGCAGAGATTGTAGGTGAAAGGGGGACTCCTTAACACTCCTGTGCGCACAGCCGCACTCACTGACGACCAAAATGACACTGACACCTGTGTCACCTTGCTCGACCAGAGCGTGTAATCCAAGCATCAAAGGTGCCATCCTTCACCTCGACGACCTGGCATCGTATCCTCTTCCAAACGAAGAGCACCAATCAGAACTGACCTTGTTCCCATCGACGTAGCCCTCCAAGCTGTGTCTCAACTGCCCGCCTTAACTGCCTCACCTGTTGTCCAATCCTGGACTGCAGCTGATCCTGCGCTGGGTACCTCTACGGTAATCAACCACACCCTGACACTTGACTTTCAATCAGGAGGCTCAACGAGATGCGAAAATCTACAGCCAAGCTCACGGGACCCTCAGGAAGAGGGTACCACGCCGGAGGCTGCGTCGAACCTCATCAAGCTGAGCCCTCAGCCTCAGCACTAACAGCCACCTGCTACCCGATCATCATGATTCACCTGTCATCCGTCCACTGTGATGGTTGTTGTCCGATCAAGTCCACACAGGGACTTCATCAGACAAAAAGGGGGAACTGTAAGGACTGAGCGGAATGAAGGATCATCCAAATAACTAAATGTATTTCTTCCCATAAACCCTGGGACTTCAACACACACGCACATACACAAACTGGTATGAATTTCCCCATTAAGGACATCTTAATGAGATATATGTTATATGTTGTTATGTGGGTCTGAGTGCCCAGAAGATACCTGACTGCATGGTAGTTCTAAACGAACGATAAATGCTTGTATTATGCATTTTAATGAATAATCCAGCATTTTCACTCCTAACAAGTCTGTGAAACTTCCCCACAAATCCAGCTAACACTGGCTGAAAGTGTCCGCTTACAGGTTTACGACCCCAAAGGAATGTCCAGGGACTGGAGTCCTGGAGAAGGAGAAAGGAAACCTGTTCAATCCTATATGTTCCATGTATATATATATATATAGATATAGATATATAACCATGTGATAAATGTATTAACATGCACCTAATGTTCCATCACATGATTTTTCCTTTTATGTGGTTTGTTTCATGTAAGCGCTAATACTTAATGTTTCAAACTCTGCCAAGTAGGGTTAACCAAATCTCACCTATAGCGTGTTTGGTTTTGCTAAATTGGTACTTTGAAGATTTAACAGACTGTGTATATGATACGTTGGTAGATATGAAATATGATACAACATATTAGTATTACAAGAATAGTTCATGGTTCTTCAGCGATTGACAAACCCAATCCCCCCCCCCAGCATGCAGGAGCTCCCTCTTTGCAGACAAAGAGCAATAAAAACCAAAATCCCGCCTGTGAATTCCAACCCTCTCATTGGACAAGCCCAAAGGAAGAGGCTGGATTTCGCCAAGGTGATAAATGGCGCTTCTGAGCTCCAAGGGGCTCTCTCTTTTTCGCGCTCTGAACTTGCTTGCCTATGTCTGTTTTAGTCATGTAGCTAGTCCCCGATACGATTTCCCCTCGGGAAATCCTTTCTTTCTTTTGTTTGTTTAAAAGTTTTGTTTTCTTTAAGTTTCCAACCTAATTCATCTCACAGGAGAGGAGATGAATTCAGCCGAATTTGGTAATGCTACCTTAAAGACGTTAATCCTCTATTCAGCGCGCGCGCGCCGAACGCCACGTGACGCGCGCACACGGAACAAAGAACGTCCGCTCCTGCACGCGGCCTGGACAGGCCGTTTTAGGAACACGCAAGGAGAGACCAAGAAACTTTGCAAGTATCTTTCAGCTTCTAGGAAGCATTAAGATGATGTTTTTCGTGTTGTTTCAGAGAGGTTATTGTCTGGGTGAAGATTTCCAATGCGCTCTCTCTCTCTCTCTCTCTCTCTCTCCCTCTCTCTCTCTCTCTTGTCTTACTATCTCACTCTCGCCAGAATGTGATTTCTTCGGGAGATCCCTTTGGGGATCTCTTTCTTTTGTTTTGCTTCTAGTTTAGGTTATGTTTTTCAGTCTTAGATAAGTCTCCGTGTAATTCCAATCGACGATCGAAAAGAACAGCGCGGAACATGTCTTTTCAGCAAATCCATCTAACAAGAGACATTTAAACGAGCGCGCGCTCGCTTTGAAGGAGAAACGCGCGCAGGTGACCGCATGATGCGCAGGGCCGAGAGACACACCCAGGCTTCTTCACCAGCCATGCAAAGAGTTTACCTACCTGTGCAAGTACCCGTGTTTGATCACGCTTTTAAGATGTGTTGAAGTCTTGTTGTCTCTCAAAGTCCCTTGTCTATGCGAATTTGCTATTTAGTAAGATCTTCGGGTCTTTATAAAACTCCCTCGTGCATAACTGCACCTTGCTAAAAATTCTCTCTCTGTCTCTATGCATTTCTCGTTCATCGATGCCTTATTGTGTTTTGTCGTTTATTATGTTTGTAACGTTTGTGTGTTTCATTGTTTATTATGTTTGTAAATACATATATCCCATGTAATTTTAGTAAATGCATAGGCTAGTTATTTCTTATTAAATTTCATGATACTCATTTGATGGATTGACTGTCTGCTCATACTTCGGGTCCCTGAAATGCCTATCCAAAAGCTACGAGCTTTACAAATTAAAGATACTTTAAAGAGTATGGGTTTATAGGGCGGGAAGACTAATTCTTGTGGCCACAGAATTGATTTTCCTAAACTCTATAAATTAATTGAGCTAATTAATGTTACCCATTTGTAAAACGTGATCTGTGTAGCTAATCGCAATCAACTTGCGGTTGGCTGCCATACACATGCAAGTGTGACATAATCAGTTAAGTGATTGACAGTTGTGGCGTCCTATCAGGGGAGAGTATGATCTATTTAATGCGGGTTGGCTGTATCCGGAGGTACGTCACGTCTTTGCTCCGGCCCCCCGCGTGTGTCATTCACTTGAGTCTCAGGTATGTTGATGGCGTCTGGTTTAAATCCGGTGTTTATACCACTACTGATGTGTTGTCATCCCTTCAAATTATAGTTGTCCATCAGCACTTTTCCGACGGTGCACGTTATCAGTTCAGAGTGAGTGTCTGTTCACCCTTTAGGTATGTTCTGTCTCTGTATTGAGTACTGGGGTGCGGTAATAGTGGGTCGCTATGTTGCTGTTAATGTTTTGCTTCCTGTACCCCAGTTAATCGGCGTCTTGATCGCTGTAAACAGTAGCCAGAGGGAATTATATGTGAGGAATATTCTCTTGTGGTAAGTGTCCTGTAAGATGGATGGAAGTTGTAGTAAAGGAGTATTAGTAACATCTCGCTTCCTTTAAGGCGTGGGTCTTCTCTCTCATCCTCCGGACCGTTCTTCGCTCTCGTCTGCAGCACGAGCTTCCTCCTGTTTGTGCAGTGAAATGCGCTTAGTATAACCTGAGTGCATTTGAGAACCACGTGTTTACGCTGTGATCGCGCCGTGGGCCAGCAGCAGGATTTGCATCGTCTGTTTCCTTTTCTTCTAGAGTAATCGCTAAGTTATAACCTGACTGTTAGTTGTATGAAAGCCAGTGTATGGGTGTGTGTGCTGCATTAGCTCGATTTCTGTACATCTTTTCTTTAGTTCTATCGTGTAGAATTTGTTTAGATTTTGCTGTTGTCAAGGGTGTGTGTGTCATCAACCTTGATTATTGTGGGGTTTTTTTATTTTCTTTTGTTTGTGATATTTTCTGTGGTTATTTATTTTACTAAACTCAGTGTATTTGTTTTTTTCAGGAACTGAGGTGGCCAGGCGGAAGGACCTTCTCGTGCATGGTGATAGTGGTGTTGCAGTGGGTGACACTTTTTGAAGTGCCTGTGTGTGTGATCTAGTGCACGGTGATGTGTGTGCGTGAGTAGGATTGCGCTTTTGGAAAAGCCATTAAGTGGTCCTTCCGCCGGCAGACTCAGCCTGGTGGATTAGTATACTTGTTTGTTTGTATACCTTGTGAATTAAGATCTGTGGATCTTTTTGCTGCTCTTCCTACCCTCGTGGGTAGAGGACTGCTGATGTGGCCCTTATACATTGCCCACTGTGATTATTTCTCTTGTTAATTGTTATTAAACTGTACATCTAGCGCTGTGCGCTCTTTTAATAATTTACCATTTTTAAAGAACATTTTTGTACGTCAATAAAGACCATTTATATATTTTTGTGTACTCGTGTCTCTGACCTTCCTGGCACACACGAACCTGTGTGACCTAGTTCTAACTGCTGGGTTAGTTAGATTTTCCCTGATTTATTCAGGGTGGCGTAGTCGACAATTATCACCATAAGATAAAGTAGTATCCCAAACCGCTTATTGCCACACAAGCATGCAGTCTTGTATGCAGGTAAAGTAACGTATCATCCCTTATCGGGAGATGTATTAACATGTAAGACTGATCTGATACAAACCTGTATGAATAATTATTAATTATGAATTATGAATTATGATATGCAAATTCCCCGTAATCAGATCCACCCCTGAGTCATTACAGCCTAACGACTACAGCCCCATTGACTCCCTGTGCCAATGCATTGATGAAGTAAACAATTGGATGTGGCAAAATTTTCTTCAGTTAAACAAAGACAAAACTGAAGTCATTGCGTTTGGAAACAAAGATGAAGTTCTCAAGGTGAACACTTACCTTCACTCTAAGGGTCTAACAACTAAAAATCAAGTCAGGAATCTTGGTGTGTCTCTAGAATCAGACCTTAGTTTCAGTAGTCATGTCAAAGCAATACCTAAATCAGCATATTATCATTTGAAAAATATTGCAAGAATTAGATGCTTTGTTTCCAGTCAAGATTTAGAGAAACTTGTGCATGCTTTTGTAGCGGGCCCCAGCTAGGTCTCCGCTGGCAGATGTATAGATAATCCTGGAAATATAACAGAGAAATCAGTGACGCAGGAACACAGTTGCTCATTCTCCATTGACTCGGATTATCTTTATTAATCCAACTTCATTTCAACTTTTTATCTGCAATCACAAATTATTACTGTTATTTTTGGTTGCCCATGTATTGAGAAACAGGTTATATCCAAAATTGGATAATATGAAGTCACATATACTTCAAAAGTACATTTTCACATAAATGTATCTCACATACTTCCTCAACATTAACTCATCACAGTTTTATCTTAAACCATAAACACATTTTCTCTCTTATATTCTCTGTTATCTCTAATTAAATGAGTATTTCTGCATTCAGTATACATTTCGTAAGTGTTCACTTTATACAACAGAATAAATTCTATTTGCAGTTAAGTTTAATTATATTTACATTATATGAATACAAACTTCAATAGAAAACATGTCTCATAACTTTTACACTAAATTTCTATGAACCAAAACTGTGTTAGACTAATATTACCACGTGCGTTTAATACTACCACGTGGCGTTTCACTCAAAGCTACATCTATAAACTGTTTTTACTCTGTACATTAGCGTAATTTATCACCCGTAATGCATAGTCTTACACACACAGTTACTTTACACATGCACAGTAATAAATTCAGAAATATCCCCGAGCCATTAGGAATACATAAAAGAAAACATTAGTGCGAGCGTCGGTCGCCATTTCCTCAACTTCACAACATTGACTATTTACACACTTAACATACCTTTAGCTTCTCACACACACACATCACCGGGATTCATAGTAGCTTAATAAACATTTTTAGTCACATAAAAGATGTAAGACTAACCTGGAAATATAACAGAGAAATCAGTGACGCAGGAACACAGTTGCTCATTCTCCATTGACTCGGATTATGAGCCTATCTTGCTCTGCGCATCGCTAAATGTCCCTGTGTGACGCTACTCACGATTACTGCCACCCTGTGTCCATTTTAGGAAATACATGTCATTGTGCTTTTTCGTACCTTCTCATCATTAATATTAGATTACATTAATCAAAATAAAATAAATTACTATTACAATAGAAGGAAAGAAAACAAAAAGTAATAATCTCAACACAACTTATTTTGTGGATGTGGGTGCCACATCCACCCCGACAAACAAAAATGGCTCCCGACATTTTCCCATGAAAACAAAACAAAACTCCTACTCTGTTTGTTTTCTAATAAACGTGTGTGGCAACGGGTATGTAATATGTATAAGGCATGTACATATTAGGTGTATAAGTAGTAGGTAAAATGAACTGGCTATGCATATGTGGCATGAAAGGTATGGTGGGTGAGGTAGACTGTGAGGAAATGGACTCTACATGGGTTTGTAATGAGGGTTGGCCCAGTGCCTCATAAGTGAATATCGGCCTCGGCCTTCTCTCTCTGGCCGACCTCCTGACCTCTCTATGCGTCTCTTCTGCAGGCCAAGTCATAGTAGGGGAAGACGTCGGTCTTTCCTCCTGTACTTGCTCCTCATGTCCATATGTCTCTTCA
This sequence comes from Semotilus atromaculatus, assembly GCA_031834385.1. Taxonomy (NCBI): domain Eukaryota; kingdom Metazoa; phylum Chordata; class Actinopteri; order Cypriniformes; family Leuciscidae; genus Semotilus; species Semotilus atromaculatus. Next base: position 256,557 of record JAULUF010000008.1, on the reverse strand, counting down.
AGCTGGGATAGGTAAGTATTCTCAAGTTGTTCACTTGTCTGTGATTCCTCTCCCACTACTTCCATTTCTCTATCCGTTGAACTTTGTTTATCCTCTTTTTCAGGACTTTTTTGTTCGTGCTCTCTTTCAGGTGGGTTTGTCTTCCTTGTGTTTATGTAGTCTCTTACAGGTGTCTCTCGTCCATCTGGTAAGTACGTGTCCATCGGTCCTGTTTCCCTCATCAGTACTACATCAGGACATTCTTTGTGCGTCACGGTAGGTTTCTTTGGAGTCCGAACAGGCACTGTTGTAGGAGGTGACTTTGACACTGTACTTTGTTCTCTCTCTGAGGCCGCTGATCCGTCATGTCCCACTTGATAATTTTCTTTTCTGGCTATAGGTGTTCTCAGCCAATAACCTCCTGTCCACTCATCCTCCTCATCAGTGTCCGATGTCTCATCCTTGTCAGCAGAGTTTACCCTCTGTTGAGACTGCTTTTGCCTCTGACGGGGGGTTACAACAGAGTCAGCTGGCTGTGCTGGGATGTCAACAGGCAAGTCATTCACTAACAGCAGCAAATTTCTGTGTATGGTTCTGTCCCTTGCATTTGGGTCTCCCTCAGGATGGATGACATATACCGGATTGTCTGAGATTGACTCCTTCACCACATAAATTTTCTTCTCCCAGTATGAGCGTAGCTTGCCGGGTCCACCTCGCTCACCCATGTTTCGGACCAGTACTCGATCTCCTGGTTTGAGGACCACGCCCCTCACCTTTTGATCATAGTAGGACTTGTTCTTTGCACTTGATGACAGACTGGTTTTGTTTGCAATCTTATACGCTTCCGTCATCCTTTTTGACCATTTATCCACATATCCCTTGTGTGTCACTGATTCGTTGTTTCCCAGCAATCCAAACAAGAGATCCACGGGGAGACGGGGGTGTTGCCCATACAGCAGGTAGTGAGGTGAGTATCCGGTGGACTCGTGGCGAGTACAGTTATATGCATGTATCATTTGTGGCAAATGTTCTTTCCATCTCTCCTTTTCTCTGTCCGTCAATGTCCGTAACATTTGCAGCAGTGTACGGTTGAATCTCTCAGCAGGATTACACTGTGGGTGGTATGGAGATGTTCGTGAGTGTCCGACCCCTGACAGCCGTCCAAGAGTGCGAAACAGGTTGTTCTCGAACTCACGTCCTTGATCATGATGGAGGCGATTCGGATAACCCAGACGAGGTATATAGTCGTTATAGATCCGCTCGGCTGCAGTTTGTCCTGATTTGTTTTTGGTTGGATAAGCCTGGGCAAATCTGGTGAAGTGGTCCATTACTACCAGAATATACTCATAGCCTCCTTTGCTTTTCTCCAGGTGTAAGTAGTCTATGCAAACCAGATCAAGCGGGGAAGAAGAAGTCAGACCACCCATTGGCGCACGCACATGTGTGGTGGGTTTCTTTTGCTTTATGCAGCTGCATTTTCTGGTGACATACTCCTCTATACACCTCTTCATGTGTGGCCAATAGAAACGTTCTCTGGCGAGATGAAGCACACGTTCAGTGCCGACGTGTCCCATGTTGTCATGGAGATGCTTTAGGGCAACTGACCGATACTTGGTAGGTAAGACTAACTGTTTTCGCTCTGATGTCTGGCGATACAGGACTCCATTCTCCAAATGTAGTTGACTCCACTCATGAAGGAGCTTGCGAGTGAGCCCACCCACTGACCTTCTGACCTCGTCAGTAAGAACATTATTTGCCTCTTTCAGTCTAATTATTTCCCCTATTCCAGGGTCCTCTCGTTGGGCTTTTGCCAGCTCTTCGTGGCTTATTTTGGGCAAGAGTGAATGAGGTTGTGGTATCAAGTCAACAGAGGAGGTGTAGAGTGCAGCAATCCATGCTACATCTTTCCTCTGGGCTGCTTTACCCCCTTCCCAAGTCGCATGCAGCACATCCTGAGACAGCTCCTCCGTGCATGTCGCCACAAAGTTGTCAATGTCGAGTGGGATGCGTGAGAGCGTGTCGGCATCTATATTGCTTTTTCCAGGTCTGTATTTAATGTTGAAGTGGAACTCTGACAATTCTCCAACCCAGCGGTGTCCAACTGCATTGAGTTTCGCAGTGCTCATGACGTAAGTAAGTGGGTTGTTATCAGTGTAGATGGTGAAATGTGGAGCATAGAAGAGATAGTCTCTAAATTTCTCACACACTGCCCACTTGAGAGCAAGGAACTCAAGTTTTCCGCTGTGGAGTCGGTAGTTCCTTTCGGCAGGTGTCAGAGTTCGTGATCCATATCCGATGACTCGCATTTTTCCACACTGTCGCTGATAGAGGATTGCGCCGAGCCCTTTCTCTGATGCATCCGTGTGTAGGACGAATGGCTCCTCGAAGTTGGGGTATCCAAGGACTGGGGGATTGGTCAGCATACTGACAAGCCTTTCCAAGGTGTTTTGGTGGTCAACATTCCAAATGATGGGTGTTTTGGATGGCAGTTGTGGGCCCTTGGACTTGCAGTGATGTGGGAGAGGTTGGGGCATAGAGGACTTAACTTGGAGCATCTCATACAATGGCTTTGCTATTTTAGCGAAGTCCTGTATGTAGGAGCGGTAATAGCTCAGGAAGCCGAGAACCCTCCGGAGATCACCAACTGTTTGGGGTATTTTGTTCTTTAAAGCCCTTACTGCTTCCAGGTCTTTGGGGTCAATTCGTACTCCCTCAGCCGATACCAAGCGTCCCACATAGCGAACCTCCTTCCGAAACATCTCGCACTTTTCTGGACGTAGCTTCACCCCATGATGCTGTAGTGCCTGGAGGACCTTGCGAATCACCTCCACGTGGTCACTGAAAGATCTGGAGAAGCACAGTAGGTCATCCAGGTACGGGATGCAGTACTCATCTCTCAGAGAGCCTAGCATCTCCTCCATGCTCCTTTGAAACGCTGCAGGTGCATTGGAAAGTCCAAATGGGATCCGTACCCATTCGTAAAGCCCCCAGGGGGTGATGAAGGCAGTAAGATGGCGTGACCCTTCAGCCATAAACCCCTGGTGGTAAGCTTTACCTTGGTCCAGTATGCTGAACATCGAGTACCCACCTAGAGTGTCTATCAAATCCTGTATTCGCGGTAGAGGATGTCTGTCGGGTACAGTTTTTTGATTTAGAAGACGATAGTCTATACAGAGACGGAGTGAGCCATCCTTCTTCCGTACACATACAACTGGTGCAGAATAGGCAGATCTAGACTTCACTATCCAACCCTTCACAAGGAGATCTTGAATGTACTCTTTCACTTCTTTAAACAATGGTTTGGGAATGGTTGTGTACGCTCTCTGCACAGGAATATCGTCGTTGAGATTGATAACCATTTGCAGATTTGGAATACAGCCAAGGTCATTTCCATCCCTAGCAAAGGCGTTTGACTCCTCATAAAGCATCTTTCTAGCAGCCTCTTGCTGTCCTTCCTCCAGATGGTCGAGGTTTACAGGTGGGTTCCACAGAGTTGAATCTGAGTTGCTGACCTGAGTGGTGGTGACCTGACTGACAGTCGCCGTAGGCTGCGGTTTGTCCAGGGTGTCTGGCTCCACAACATTTTCAGCACGCTCCTGGATCCCTAGGGCAGTTTTGCGTGGTAGTGTGATCTCATGATTGGTGTTATTACCAATTGGAATGGTGACAAAAGGCTTTGTTGGGTTCTGGATTTCAAACAAACCTGGCCCTGCATCCCACTGTCCAGGTGGTAGGCCGTCCTCATCCATCTCGAATAACACTAATCGGGTCGAGACATCCATGTTTGATGGAACCCGACACTTCACCCACGACACTTGTCCAGCTGGGAGCACGATATCCTTGGCACCTGTTCTTAAGCGTCCCCTCTGCATAACTGGCTTTGTTGTCTGAATAAAGTGGACGAGAGCTTCAGCTGTTTCTTTGGGAACAGATATGGCATTGCTAAGAAGGTTAGCAAGTACTGGCACTAGTCTCTCTGGTTTGCCACAAATTAGCACTTCCAAAACATTAAAGCCAATCAATGGTTTATCCATGGGGTAGCTGCTGATGAGGAATGGGACACTAATTGACAGGTTGGGGTCCAAATTCCCTGGCAAGTTCACTGTAATCGCTACCCACCCTTCATAGGGAATGAGACTACCATTTGCAGCAATAACCTTCAATTCCTCCTCCCCTAAGATCTCTGAAACTGAGTGAATCCTGATGTCAGGTAGGTACTCTTCTTTCCAGGAGCGACTGACTATACTGACTTGGGACCCAGAGTCGAGCAAAGAAGTGACTGCTAAACCATTTAGATAACTCTGAACTAGGGCCTTCTTGCCAATCAGACCAGCAACCGCCCTAGCTTTAGCTACACGTGGTGACTGGGGGGGGAGCTGAGATACTTGGTTACAGTGACTTAATGTGCTTGGAGTTAATGGAGTTGAGGGTGAAGAACGGTGCAACTGGTCGTTACCGGCCTCACTTTCAGGTTGGGACTTATCTCCAGACCCGGCCACTAGATGTCCCTCTCCAGTGCCCGATTGGAGTTTCCCTGTCTCCTTGGTCGTTTTAAACAGCCTGCTGCACGGTGTCCTTCCTCCCCACATGTGAAACAGTGGTTACAGTCTTGTCTGTCTTGTTCCACGCAGCTTGGGCAACCATAGGGTTTTCCACGTCTTGATGGTGTCCTATTGTGACTGTACTGACGCCCATTGCGAGTTAGCTGTTGTTGGTTTTGGTTTTGCATAGTCTCAACTAGTCTGGTGAGCTCCTCGACTTTGGTTGTGAGCTCTTTCAACGGGTCCGATTTTGTTTGTTTTGATTTGGGCTCTACACTCTCTGACTTTGTGCTTAGTGTCTTTACCACATCTGACTCAAGCTGTGCGCTGTGCGCATTCGTTACAGTCTGTCGGCGGGATGAGCCAAGTCTTTTCATTCTCTCGTTTTCTTCACTAGTGATTTTCATCACATGACGCAGAATCATCTCATCAGTGACCCCACTGTTTGTCAACAAAGGTTTCAGTTCTCTGCGTATGTCACTGTGTTTGTGTCCAAAGCCTTGGTACACGGTATGTAAGAAAACATCTTGCACTGTAGCTGTAGAGTATTTAATGTTAGTGTCAGCCAGTCTTGATGTCAACAGGATGCGTTGTTTTAAACCTATCAGACGATAAAGAAACTGTTGTGGTGTCTCGTTCTCATCTTGTTTCGTGCACATCAACTCTTGAAATAACTCTGTGCTGTTTTTTTCTCTTAGGTGAGTTTGAAGAAACCCCTTGAGTTCGGTCACTGTCATGTCGTCTTTGTTTATCAACATTTCTTTGAATATGCCTGGTTTCATGATTCTCAACACACCACGAACAATCTCTGAATCTGGGAATCCTTCTTTGATTCCATCATCAATTTGTCTACAGACATTGTTGTAACTGATGTCTGACGATTGGTCACCGATCTGTCCACCTTGCACTTTGAACTCTCTCCGCGGCAGATAGCTGAGTTCCCTTAAGGACGCAATTCCCTCACGTGCTGACTGAGAGGTGAGTTCACTCTGTGGTTTTCTGTCTGGCTGTTGAGGAAGGCCTGGGGATTGGATTAACTGTGTCTGTGGTGGTACAGTATGTGTTGGTAAGCACTGTATGAGTTTCTTGCTAATTTCTTCATAGCTAGCTAGCACTTTAAGTAACTCGGTATTAGCTGTGTCAGGTGTATTTAACATTGCTGGTGCTTTTGGGCCTGGATCTAGTGCAGCAATATCACTAGGTGACGCAGCCCTAGCTACATTGACTGTGTGGTGGCTCTGTCTGAAAGTGTCTGCGGTGTTTTCAGGGGCTGTTTGGGTAATGACTGAACTTTCAATAAAATCAACATGATCATCAAGCTTACCCCGACCCTGCACAGTATGTAACTCGGAATCACCTTCTACATTTGGCATCGATACATCGTCATCACGACATTTCACCACATCGTCAATAGCATCTTTCAATATCAACAACTGAACCATTCCCTCGTCCTCCGTGTCAAGTAACCGCTTACTGTACATGAACGAGTTGATGTAATCGTAGCATCCTTCCTCGTCTCCCTCCACAAGCTCTGACTGGTCCTCGCTCGACACTGGCTCCACTGCTCTGGCGACCTGAAGAAGCTCTCCAGCTGACAGGGTGAGTAAGCTTTTCCTAATGTCCCACACTAGGCTTTTCCTCTCACCACACGACATGATGGCTTCTTGTCTCCCCACGGCTAGCAACACGATTCGGCGATGATGCAGTCAGCTCCAGATCACAGACCTCCACTCGTTCGCAGTTCCACGGCAGGACAGGGTTAATCACTGGTCAATGTTGTCATCATTCGGCTCCCGCTCGCTAGGTGGCGCCAAAGGATCCCGGACGAGCCCCCAAGAATCTGTAGCGGGCCCCAGCTAGGTCTCCGCTGGCAGATGTATAGATAATCCTGGAAATATAACAGAGAAATCAGTGACGCAGGAACACAGTTGCTCATTCTCCATTGACTCGGATTATCTTTATTAATCCAACTTCATTTCAACTTTTTATCTGCAATCACAAATTATTACTGTTATTTTTGGTTGCCCATGTATTGAGAAACAGGTTATATCCAAAATTGGATAATATGAAGTCACATATACTTCAAAAGTACATTTTCACATAAATGTATCTCACATACTTCCTCAACATTAACTCATCACAGTTTTATCTTAAACCATAAACACATTTTCTCTCTTATATTCTCTGTTATCTCTAATTAAATGAGTATTTCTGCATTCAGTATACATTTCGTAAGTGTTCACTTTATACAACAGAATAAATTCTATTTGCAGTTAAGTTTAATTATATTTACATTATATGAATACAAACTTCAATAGAAAACATGTCTCATAACTTTTACACTAAATTTCTATGAACCAAAACTGTGTTAGACTAATATTACCACGTGCGTTTAATACTACCACGTGGCGTTTCACTCAAAGCTACATCTATAAACTGTTTTTACTCTGTACATTAGCGTAATTTATCACCCGTAATGCATAGTCTTACACACACAGTTACTTTACACATGCACAGTAATAAATTCAGAAATATCCCCGAGCCATTAGGAATACATAAAAGAAAACATTAGTGCGAGCGTCGGTCGCCATTTCCTCAACTTCACAACATTGACTATTTACACACTTAACATACCTTTAGCTTCTCACACACACACATCACCGGGATTCATAGTAGCTTAATAAACATTTTTAGTCACATAAAAGATGTAAGACTAACCTGGAAATATAACAGAGAAATCAGTGACGCAGGAACACAGTTGCTCATTCTCCATTGACTCGGATTATGAGCCTATCTTGCTCTGCGCATCGCTAAATGTCCCTGTGTGACGCTACTCACGATTACTGCCACCCTGTGTCCATTTTAGGAAATACATGTCATTGTGCTTTTTCGTACCTTCTCATCATTAATATTAGATTACATTAATCAAAATAAAATAAATTACTATTACAATAGAAGGAAAGAAAACAAAAAGTAATAATCTCAACACAACTTATTTTGTGGATGTGGGTGCCACACTTTCATCACCAGCAGGGTGGATTATTGTAATGGACTCCTCACTGGCCTTCCTAAAAAGACCATAAGACAGTTGCAGCTCATACAGAATGCTGCTGCCAGGATTCTGAGCAGAACAAGAAAATATGAACACATCACACCAGTCCTCAGGTCTCTACGCTGGCTCCCAGTTACATTTAGGATTGATTTTAAAGTATTATTACTGGTATATAAATCATTCAATGGCCTAGGACCTCAATATATTGCAGATATGCTCACTGAATATAAACCCAACAGATCACTCAGATCATTAGGATCACGTCAGCTAGAAATACCAAGGGTTCACTCTAAACAATGAGAGTCCGCTTTTAGCTACTATGCCAGCCGCAGCTGGAACCAGCTTCCAGAAGAGATCAGATGTGCTCCTAGTAGTCACATTCAAATCCAGACTGAAAACACATCTGTTTAGCTATGCATTTACTGAATGAAAACTGTGCCACTGTATGTGTCCGACTGTTTGTACTGTATTTTATTTAATTTTTTATTCTAAACTGTTTTAATTATTCTTATTTCTGTTGATTATTTTAATTTCTTTATTCTAAATTGTTTTAATTATTCATATTTCTTTTGATTATTTTAAATTTCTTCTATGTAAAGCACTTTGAATTACCACTGTGTATGAAATGTGCTATATAAATAAACCTGCCTTGCCTTGCCTTTAATCATTAGACTATTAGATTATATGTTTTCAAATGCATATTATTGTCTCAAATGCTTTTTTATGCTATGAAAAATGCACATGCAGTTCTTCCTCTGACATTCTCTGGTGAATCGGAAAACAGGAAAAGGAATAAAGAAAACAACCGTACATTTATATTACAGGCTACTTACATAATTGCTGCAGTACAGTCACATTTCCAGAAGAGGTCAGCATCTCCTCATTGCTGACACAGATTGACCTTAAATCACATTTGCCTCATTTCACTCCACTCATATAAAACATTCACTTATTCTTGTGTAACCTTGGTAGGGTATTTAGTGGTACAGTTGGAGCACTTTTTGCATTTTACATTACAACACAAAAACTAGAGAAAACGTTTAATCATGTTAAAAATCATAAATCAGGTAAAACAAATGTCATGCAATATTTAATTTATTTGACTAAAAATTTAAATTAATAGTACCTATTTAAGTATTCATTTTTTTCCACAGTTCATAAAGACAAGAAGTATTTTTGTTCAAATTGTTCCCATGTTAGTTTGAAATACCAACCTACAGCTGTTGCACTTATCTTTAATTCTGTAAAGTTGCCAAACCAACCAATTTGGGTCCCACTTTATATTAGTGGCTTTAAGTACTATGTAATTACATCAAAAAATAAGTACAATGTACTTATTGTGTTCATGTTCTATTATAAAACACTTTGCTGTTATTGATTTGTGATACGGGTAAGGTTAGGGACAGGTGTGGTGTATAGATTTAAGGGTGGGTTAAGGTGTAAGGGAAGGGTCAACAGTGTAATTACAAATGCAATTACATAAATTAATTACAGCTGTAATTGCATGCAGGTATTTAAAAAAAATATATATAAGTCCAATGTAAAAACATGTATGTACACAATAAGTCCATTGTATCAAATTATTAGTTTCAATGTTATAGTACATAGTAGTTGAATCCACTTAATATAAAGTGGGACCCTAATTCAAATGTTAAAATGTCTTAAAAGATAATTCAGTAATCTACAAAAATATTATTAGGGTCTATAGGCCCAATTAAGTTTCCAATAAGTACATTTTTGTGCTCCTTCCATCTCATGCCAATATGGTTGGTTCTTCTAGTACAATACTCAAGTAAACAAAATTCTTCACTGTACAGATTAGAGCTGTCCTTTTAAAAGCATTCAGTTTATTATTAGTCACATTTAACAAAATCATCAGCCCTGACATCTCCTGGAGCAAGGGTCAGGAGTTTGTCAGAAGTTCCTGCGTGCTTGAAGAACTGGGATGCGTTTCCCAAAAGCATTGTAAGCCATTGACTGTAAAACAATTTCCACCAGTTGTCTCTACAATGACTGCTTACAATGCTTGTCACCCATGTGGCACATTAAAAATAAAAATAAAGTTTTGAGGCAGAACAAAACTCAACTACGCCACCTAATGTTTAGAGAAAAGAGGGATCGCTGAAATCATGGAATGTTAAATATTCCTATAGTTTTTAACAGTTAAATGTTACTTATGGTGTTATTCTACTACCCACCAGTAGGGGACACTATTTTTCCTTTGTTCTAAGTTTAATTACAGGTAGGTAGAAGAAGAAAATAGAGCTAAAAAGAATATTCAGAAACTATGGCAACACTATTGGGACACTGATACAAAAGGTAGACATTTGTATCAAATAGAGTCAACAGTGGGTAAGTGAAGAGTATCAGGTGGGAGCAGAACTGAGGCAAACATAATTACATGATTAAGATTGGGGTATACAAGATTGAACAGCACAATGCACTTAAAGAGCCACTATCATGGCATTTGAAATGTTCCTATTTTTGTTTTGGAAGTACCCAAAAACAGTTTCACATGCATGCAAGGACAAAAAAAACACTTTAATTGTCTTATAATATGCATTTATTTTTACCTGATTTGCTCAACGACTCTCAAATGATTCGTTTAACGATTCATTTTCCCAAACACCTCCTTTGCGTGACGCAAATCTGCGGTGATTGGTCAGATGACCCAGTTTATGTTAGCGAGTCGACCATAGCCCACAGCTCGGTGGTAAACACACAATCAAGTCATTATTTGCGTTAGCCCAACGCAGAAGCATATTGATAAAGCACTGCAGTAGTAGCTACACCAAGTGATAACAACAACAAACATTTGACATATTTCTAAACAATTGAGAGCGAAGACGTTGCTGTTAGATGGAGATCTAGAAGCTGTGCGGAGCGTACACAACACACACAACAAAATACGTATTCCGCATGCTACAGAAACCATAACAGCAAACATTATTAATTATACTTACAGGTTGTGATTCGGAGGAGGACGAAGCTGATCCATATACACTGGGTACTGAGTCCTCCTTCAGGAACAACCGGCTTGCGAATCCACAGTTGAATTAATTTATGTTTGTGAAGGATTCGTCATTAAAATGATGAGAACACAACACAATCGGGAACTGTTGTGGTATCGTTGCAAATATGAACTTTAACCACTTATCCTCCACATGCTCGTCCCTGGGCAGTGAAAACAAAGTGGCTGTACTATCTTTGCATTGTAGAACACAGCGTCTTCTCGACATGATGCTCAGCTGAAGTATTGAATGTGTTCAAGACTTCAAGTTTACACTTGCGTCTGCGCGCGCAATAACTGGCCGCGGCCAACATGCTAATGTTTTGTATCTACGTCACTACGAAACGGCTAATGACTCGTTTCAAAAACAATTCATTTCATAGACTCAGAGTCGACTCTCACTTTTGAAAGACAATAACTTTATATACGGTGCACTTTCAGATATAAAACTTTGCAGGATGTTTTCATTCACTTAGAGCTATATTACACACTACATGAACAGTCATTTAAAAAAAATCCATGATAGGGGCTCTTTAATAATCAAACATCCAACAGGTCTATGTGTATGGAGGACCAACTCTACCATATTTAAAAATAAATACCGAAATAAATAAATGCTCAATAAATAAATAAATGCTCAATAAATAAATAAGCATACAATTGCCCCAAAAAATACAATAAACAAATAAATGTAGGTAGAAATTAAATTATACAGTGAGACATAAATGTATATATCTCTTTTAATTAGCTTCTTTATTTATTCACCTTTGTAATAATTACCTTATTTATTTATTGTCCGTTATAATCTTCAACTTTATTTATTAATTACTTATTTTTTTAAGTATTTATTTATGTGCATGTTATAATATTTTTGTCTGTTTTATTCTTCCTTTGTATTTTGTTACCCTATTTATTTCTTCAATGCAATTTATTTCTGCCTGTCGTTTTTACATTTCTGTATGCATTTCTGCCTCATTATGCAAATGAGGAGGGGCTGTGTCTCAAGGGGTCAACTTCTGCCCATTGGTTGGTTAGCATTGTACTGCATCGGTCTAATCTACATGGCTTTTCCCCGCCATAAAGCATTGTTTAGTAATGTCAAACTCAGCAGGCAGACGTTCAGTGTCCGACCTCTTAAGGGAAGCTGCTAATAGACTGGAAGAATTAGAACGCTGTAAGTTTGAGATCTGAAATGTTTTTCTGTGGTCCTTGAGTTAAGAAGATGGGCCGCTTCCTCCAGATTCTGAAAAACTACATTGTCTACATCTGTGTCCATGTGTGCCGCTAACTGAAACACACGTTCTGTCAGAGTGTCCAAACGAAAAATAATAAAATCAATACTTATAACGTTAGCATTGTTTTCAAAAACAGTTGCTAAATGCCTCAGCTCACTGACAACTTCATCGTAGGTAGCCATCTTTGTTGTGACTGTGGCTGGTGGCATGTAGATTCGACCGATGCAGTAAAATGCTAACCAACCAATGGGCAGAAGGTGACCCCTTAAGACACAGCCCCTCCTCATTTGCATAATGAGGCAGAAATGCATACATAAATGTAAAAACGACAGGCAGAAATAAATAGCATTGAAGAAATAAATAGGGTAACAAAATACAAAGGAAGAATAAAACAGACAAAAATATTATAACATGCACATAAATAAATACAAAAAAATAAAAAATAAGTAATTCATAAATAAACGTCTGCTTCGGGTATGTATATAACAATTAAACACAACGAATTATTATTCATTAGGAATATACATCCTACACAGACAGATGGCTGTTGATCTTTAAAAGTACCAAAGCAATTGAAACCCCCTCTTTCAGTCCGCACGTCCGCCGTGCTGTTCTGTTGGAAGTTATCAATGACTTGTGGCCTATTTTAGCTTAACTTTACTGACACTGTTTAGTGCACTTAACAATATCAGATTGTAGCGTTTAGGATCTTTTATATTAAAGAGGCTTTGTTATGTGGTCAACAACAACAGAGGCAATAAGGTATAACTGAGGTTTTTAATAACAAAACTACACTACTGGTAAACAAAGATACAGATAAACAAAGTAAACTGAAACAAATAATAAAAGAAACGTAGAAACATAAGGAAAACACAATTGCTAGCACAATTAGACCCTCAGAGACAGCCACAGGATACACACTTTAAAGCGTCTAAATTTGAGATGGAACACTTGCATTCAGACCTGGTGTTGTGTAGAAGAGAGCGTGCGGCGTCCTGGAGATGGGAGGCGGACTTCTTTGATACTTCCGAGCGTGGATGTTTCGCGGGAAATTCAAACGTCCTAAAACAGTTCTGTATGCACAAAGACAGTCTTATCACCGGGATGCTGGAAGACTGACGAAACACACGTGAGTAACTCGGTCGGAGGACGAGAACCGCACTGAGAACAGACTAGCTATACGCAAAATAAAACAAAGACAAACTAAAAACAGGAACAAAAGAAAGCACACGAAGGTTACATCTGGGACAGGAGACACAGCGCGAGAGAGAGAGAACGAACTGCTGCACAGCCTTTTACCGTGAAGAGTCCACGCCCACTTTGGAAAGACCTCTCCAATGAGATCCTTTCTTGATTTGGCGGGGTTCCGTGGCCTTTGTCTTGTCGGAACGCCCAACTTTCGGATTTATGGCAGGTATGAATATGGTCAGAAACATTACAGAGATGGAAAAACATAGCAGAGTACATTTTAACGGAACCTCGTTTATATGGTTAGTTAGACCACGTCGGGAGCTTTCATTTGCTATCATGAAAGACGTGTTTGACGCGCATACAAGTGAATATATGCTCTTAGGCTCTTTATACAGGCCCTTAGAGTTTTAACTACACAACTAACAATCTTAATTGGCATGATACACAAACAGGAATATACCAGAATACAGGAATATATCATATTTCTCTTAGAATCACCCATTTCTCTGGGTTTTCCGTAAGGAATGCATCGGCGCGTGTCCATAGGTGTGTGCGTGCGTGTATCCGTGGGTGCGAGCGTGGATATGTGTGTGCGTGCGTTTTCATTTCACACATCTGGCTTCGTTCTCTCCGCAGAGATGGGTGTTAAGTGATAGCAATCTGTTTGAAAAACCTAGGTCCGCATTTTTATGGCCATTTGTGTAAACAATCTCGGACCCTAAACGTGTCAATAGGCGAGCTACAACCAGACACAGCGTCGCCAGAGGGTGATTTGCATCGGATGAGTCACGCGAGAAAATTAAGCTTACTTCAAAAGAAACATATACTTGTGATTATACATTTCACGATATTGATATACAGCTTAATAGATAGATCAGATTTGGAGGATTGTAACCAGGGACGTGCAGAGAGTTCCTCAAGGGCAGGGGCTCAAATGTATAAAAGGGGCATGCATATATATTTGTTATATATATATATATATATATACATATATATATATACACATATATACATACATACTGGTCAAAAGTTTGGAAACATTACTATTTTTAATGTTTTAGAAATAAGTATCTTATGCTTATCAAGGCTGCATTTATTTGATTAAAAAAACAGTCATAATGTGAAATATTACTACAATCTAAAATAATGGTTTTCTATTTTAATATACTTATAACCTTTGATACTTTTTTCAGGATTCTGAGTTTAAAAGTTACAAAAAGAACAGCATTTATCTCAAATAGAAATATTTTGTACCAATATCCACTATACTGTTCAAAAGTTTGGGGTCAGTAATTTTCTTTCTTTCTTTTATTCTGCAAGGATGTGTTAAATTGATAGTAAAGACTTTTTATAATTTCTATTTTAATTAAATGCTGTTCTTTTTAACGTTTTATTCATCAATGAATCCTGAAAAAAGTATCACAGGTTCCAAAAAAACATTGAGTACCACAACTGTTTCCAACATTAATAATAAATCACCATATTATAATGATTTCTGAAGGAACATGTGAAACTGAAGTTAGGGTTATGATGCTGAAAATTCAGCTTTGCATCAGAAATAAATGATATTTTTTAAAGTAGGCCTACATTAAAATAGAAAACCATTATTTTAAATTGTAATAATTGTTTTCTGTATTTTTAATTAAATAAATGCAGGCTTGAAGCGCATAAGAGGCTTCTTTAAAAAAACATAAACAAATAGTAATGTGTAATTTTTTTTACCGGTACTGTACTATTATCAAAAATCACCATTTCACGTGTTCAAAAATCACCATTTCACGTGTTGTTGTTAGCATCATAGCCCTGTAGGTGGCGACTGGGCTTCATTCATTTGAACCAGTTTTCAAAATAAACGGTGTATCAATATAACAACTTACAACATAGGCTAAATACATGTGACTTGAACACTACTTACGATTAAAGCGACTTTTGGTGCTGGTTTTGTGCCGTGCTTTGTAGTCAATTAACATCCATTGTTCCAACGACGCAGATCCAGATCGCTTCATAAATGTAAATTTGTCTGTAATTTTCAAACGATTTCCGAATGACTAGAAAATTGCCGCTCCGCTTCACATTGTCCAATGAAATTTGAACTTCTTGTGCCAGATGAAGATTGGTCGGTGTATTATATAACAAACAGTCATCAATGAATTATGTAATATTTTAGAAATATGTAATATGTGGATGTAAAAAACAAATCAACACACTACCTTTGATTATTGAGGGAAAAAAAGAAATAAAAAAATGTTTTGGTTTATTTTTTCCTGCCGTCGAGCCTAGATAGGCTACTCACTGAAAGAACCATATATTTTGGCTCGAGCGCATCAGTTCGGTTCTCGAGCAGACTGTGGAATACTGTGCATTTTCCTTATAAAACGCATAACTTTTGCTACTGTTATTATGCGCGCCTGCCGCGTTTGAGACCCTCGAAAACGGAGACTGACCCCTTCAGTCGAGTCCGAAGCAAGACACGCAAGTGACGCAACCCATAGCAACGAGTCATGGCAACGGCACCTCAGACCTCAGACTGACAGAAACGTAAAATAAACGCGAATTTAGGCTACTTTAGTTTTGTACACATTGTCATGTTAATTATAATAAAATGCATTTTGTTATTGAAAACAATATTATCATTATTTGTTTGAGAGGGGCACTTTCGATTAATTTTGAAAAAGGGCAGGGGCTCGAGCACCCAAAGCCCCCCCCTCTGCACGTGCCTGATTGTAACAATATCAAACATCACACGTCACAGACATAATACTGCAGAGTTACCTCTTAACGCATACGTACAGGCATTTTATAATTCTCTTACACGCATGATGACATTCTTAGGACAAGTTTACACATTACAGTTCTCCTACATGTATTTCGACACATCGGATATGTTTTAGTAACAATTTAATGTATGGAAAGTCATGTTTCCTGCATGTGTGCATGCGTGTTCTTATGTGCGTTTGGATGGATGTGTATCGAGCACACGTGGTGAGAGGAGACAATGGAAACATCTGTTTTTCGCTTCTCCCGCCCGATTTCCGCCAGGGGGGGAGTAAATCAAGGCCGGTTTGTTTAAGAGAAGTCCGTATCAGTTGACCACATGGCCGCTGGAATGTGGTTAGTTAAGGCTCTTTGTTCTTGTGAGTTAATGATTTAATAAAAGAGAATTAATGATTGTCCGTTCAGTCTCTACAGAATTCAAGGCAGGTGGGGGAAACCGAAAGGGCCTGAAGGTCACCGACTCTCTTAAGGAACGAGATAGCTAGTAGAAAAACAGTTTTCAAACTGAGAAATTTCTCTGAGACCGAATCTAAAGGTTCAAAGAGAACCCCAAACAAGCCTTCAAGAACTGTCGCCAGATACCAAGCCGGAACCCTAGTGTGAGTTGCAGGCCTCAGCCTCAGTGTGCCACGGAGGAAACGTGTAATCAGGGGGTCTCGACCCAGAGATGTACCACCCACCAGAGCGTGGGAAGCCGCAATGGCCGCGTGGAAGGACACAGACCTGACGTGAAACGCTCTTGGAGAAACTCGAGTACTGTGTTCACCGAACAGTTAACCGGGTCCCACTGGCGTTGGTGACACCAGGAAGTAAAAACTTTCCATTTAAGTGAGTAAAGTTTCCTCGTAGCAGGAGCCCTGGAGCTAAGAATGGTCTCGGCTGATAGGCCACTCTCTATGAGTTGGGCCCCCTCAGAGGCCAAACCCACAGTTTCCAAATGTCTGGCCGGGGGTAAAATATGGTGCCCCCTGCCTGAGACAGAAGGTCTCTCCTGATGGGGATCTCCAAGGGAGGACCATCGAGAAGATGAATGAGGTCCGCAAACCAAATTCGGCTCGGCTAGCGTGGTGCTACTAGCAGTAGACTTATTCCATCCTGGCGAATTCTCTCCAGAACCCCTAGAGAGCAGAGCGACAGGGGGAAATGCGTACAGACGTAGCCTCGGCCACGTCTGAATCATAGCATCCAGCCCCAGAGGGGCTGGTAGAGTGAGGGAGAACCAAAGAGGACAGTGCGTCATGTGCTGAGATGCAAACAGATCCACTTCTGCCTGGCCATAAAACTCCCAAATCTGCTCCACCGCCTCGGGGTGGAGTCTCCAATCCCCTGGCCTCAGCCCCTGCCTCGACAGGGTGTCTGCTCCTACATTCTGGTCCCCTGGAATATATACCGCCCTCAGAAAGAGCACCTTCCCTAGGGACCACAGGAGGATCTGGTGCGCCAGTTTGCATAGTGGACACGAGCGCAGACCCCCCTGACGATTTAAATAAGAGACCACCGATGTGTTGTCTGACTGGACCAGCACATGATGGCCCCTCAGGTCTGGGAGGAAGTGTCTCAATGCCTTGAAGACAGCCATCATCTCCAGGCAATTTATGTGAAACATACTGGCAGGAACTACCCGAACTGACTGTTTTTGAACCCCCCTCAGAGGGTTCACGTCTGATGCAATGTCGAGTTGACATTGCGCCAGATGTTCGCTGGAGACCACTGCGCCCCGAAGCACCGAGGGTGGCGGGGTTGGCAGAATGGCCCCTGAGGACACCGAAGTGGAACGGGCACCATATACTGAGGTGTACACCGATTCACTTCGGTTGGGGCTGTCCTCACAGGTCTGACGCCAGTGGTGTCAGGACCTCTTCTTTTGCGCCGAAGCCTTCTTAGCCTGAAAAACGGTCCTCAGATCCGGCTTCGACTTTCGAAGGCTTTGGCTGAGAGTATTGCGTCTGCTTCCAGTGTTTTTGAGGAGGTGCGCGAGACGAAATACTCTCTTTTTGTTGCGCACGATATGAGGAGCTAGACGGCTGGGGCTGCTCATGCCCAGCAGCCCCAGGGGGTTGGACACGGCGAGGGAGAATTTTTTTGAATGCCTCCGATTGCTTCTTAGCCTCCTGGAATCTATCGACGACCTCGCTGAGAGCGTCGCCGAAGAGACCAGAAGAATCAATCGGGGCATCCAGGAGAAAGGAACGATCTTTATCCTTCAACTCGGTCAGATTTAACCAAAGATGCCTCTCAGTGGCCACCAGGGCTGCCATAGACCGCCCAATTGCTCTAGCGGTCTCCTTGGTAGCCCTGAGAGACAAATCTGTGGCCCGACGAAGTTCTCGAACCTCATCGGGCCCTACTCCCTCACTCTTATCCAATTCCCCCAGCAGATCAGCCTGGTATGCTTGAAGCACAGCCATAGTATGAAGGCATGCACCAGCCTGACCTGCTGCCGTATAAGATTTGCCCACTAACGTAGATGTTGCTTTTAACGGTTTTGTGGGCAAAGCTGAGGCCTTCAGAGACGATGCTGAACCGGGCGACAGATAGCTCACGAGCATCTGTTCAGCCCGGGGCATCGACTCATAACCGTACACTTTCAACCCCCTTATGCTTGAATAAATATGAACCTGGGGGCTGAAAACTCGGGACAAGTATGGTTTATTCCACGATCTGGACAGCTCACTGTGCAAATCAGGAAAAAAGGAAAGGGCTTGTGGTGGAAGTGACACATTAGTAGTAAGAAAACGCTCGTCTAACTTAGAAATACGTGGCGAATCTTTTTCCCCCGTGTGTGTGCTTTCACTTTCGATGTTCATCACATCTAACTCCTCGGAGCTAGAGCAATGAAGTTGTCCATAAACAATCTGTAGCCATGACCTACTAGGCAGCGCTTTCCCCACAATAGGGCTTCATGTTAAAACAGTACCCTGTATCAGAATCGCACAAGATGTAGGATTTTATTCCATATTTGATGGGTTTCTGGGGATTGTACACCCTGAAAGCTAGGCGTCCACGCCACAGAAACATCCCCTCATCAATGCAAATGTTTGACTTGGGCTGATACATTTCGCGGAATTTGGACACAAGGTGATCCAAGACAGGGCGGATTTTGTACAGCCTGTCAGTACAATTGTCTGGCCTTGTTGTATTATCATTGAAGTGAAGAAATCTCCATATGATTTCAAACCTGTTGCGAGGCATGACCTTGTTGAAGTAGGGGGTAGCTAACATGTCATCCGTATACCAGTACATATCAAGTTCAGGCTTATGAATGATACCAGTGAGAAAAAGGAGCCCCATGAAAGTTTTCATTTCTGAAACTGTGACAGGCTTCCATGCATGATATCTAGCATGTTGTGAAGTGTCATCCATAGCCTGAATACACTGATCTGCATACAGGTTGGTCTGATCAACAATGTTTTGAATCAGTACATAAGAAATGAACAACTCAGTAAAGTCTACAGCACCCGATCAGATTCAGAATTATCAAATAAAGAGTGATCGGACTCCGAGTCCATCAACACCTCCAGTACTTGATCAGCCGTATACCTCTGCATTTGTCTGTCTGATGTTTTGAGCTACATTCTCACTACTCCACTTCTTCACGTTTGAGACGATCGCAGTCTGTTTCCTTGATCAAAGAGTTGCGTACTCTTTCAAAACATGCGCGCGGGTCTTCCTTACCGTATGCCACCTAAAACACGGATACCCAGAAAATTCCGTGTTTGGCGGGGAAGCGTTTTTTCATAAAACCCGGAAAATTCCGTGTTTGGCGGGGAAAGAGTTAAGAATAAATACCTTACTACATCAGCTTGATTCGTTGCTCCGGAATGAAACTACCAGGACTTCTGAGGTAAACTGTTCCAGGATTAGGACGATAGTATTATTCCTCAGAGCGCAGCAAGAGGAGGTAAAGTCCACGATTCTTGTTCAACTTGATGTGTTTTGTCCAGCTGATATGTGGGCGTTAACAGTTTACATGACTTGCCTCAGATTATTTGCGTTTGAATAGCGCGCGCTCTCTGTGGGCATGGTCACATTAAAAGATAATTAGCTGAAATGAGAACGACTGACATCTCTCTCTCTTTTTATATAGATTACGTAAACAGAGAATATTTGTTTTAGTTTTGAATTAGATAATTTAAAAGTACACACTTAAATGATTATAAAGATATATTGCTCATGCATGTGTGACTAGTATTCGCTGAGTTATGTTTAAGTTTAGAAACGTGCTCCAGAAAAAAAGTTCTCGGAGACGGAGAGGCAGAAAGCGCACCCTGTTTATTTTCTTTATTTTACAAAAGTCCAATGTTTTATTTCGATTGGAAGTGGACCCATAAAAAAGTAGACATTTAACAGTTAATTTTTTCATATTTCTTAAGTGTGTATGACAAAAAATGACTGAGTATTTTAAGTCTATTTTGCTGCTATGTGAACAAAATCGCGCAAAACGCGCCAGCGCGTTTTCAGACCCCAGAGGGTTAAGCACAACTCTTAACACCCCACCCCAGACCTCACTCATTTTTAAACCCTGGTTGCATGTCTACCCCGCAGGGACAGAGGCGACGGGCTGGCAAGAGGAAGCGCCATGATCAGAGTGAGATAATATCTCAGCATCAGTCCAAAAGAGCTGTTAATAAAGATTAATAGCTCAGGGTTTTCCTAACATTTTTCAACTTTTAATTCAAGTTTATGATTCCATCCCATGGGGTTTGTTGGAGAAAGTAACCCACTCAACTGTGATTAATTTTTTTTTAATTCATCATTTCATTTTAACTGGTGACATCATGTTGTCACAGGTGTGGTGCGGGCAGATGAAGAGCCAGCAGTCAACAGATCCAATTCCAACTATCTTTACTTCCAAGAGAACATATAATAAGGCAGGCAGGCAGGCAGGCAGTTTCTCACACACGTATACATGACGTAACATGAAACAATAACCGACCAGGAATGAGGGAAAACACAGGGTTTAAATACACAGAACAGATTAGGAAAACAAGGCACAGCTGGGGCAAATTAACTCAACACAGGAGACCAAAAACACAATGAAGGGGAAAACACAAGACCCGACAGCAGACAACTGTGACACATGTACACAAAGGCAAATCTAATTTACTCTCATTTGAAAGAGGATTGTGGGTGCACATTTCTTTGCATGCGATAAAGGACAAGAAATGCAAACAACAACTACATTTGTTTGATGCGTTGATGTTCGAGTCGATTTCGATTTCATGTTGTCTACCAATCTGTGTCTACTCAATGGTCGTTTCCCTTAAAGCTCTTCAAGAGCAATTTCCTGCTTGTTGTCCCTTCTTTAAAGGGCAAATAAAACCACAGATAAAACCTTACGCACCTGTGGTTACGGTTTAAAATCAGAACACTGCTAATGAGAAGATTTCTCTTTGATTAATGCATATGGTTAAAATAAATAAATAAACATGGAGGGGAAAAATTATGAGAAAATATACTGATAAGATTTTAGTTTTCTTTCGAGCTGAAGATTGAAACAGCAGTGAGAGATAGCATCAATCTTGATACGGATGTGAATACACCCATGAAAACGTTTGCATTTTTTTCCTGTATGCAAAGAAATTCTACATCTTCATGCAAAATCTTATTTTTGACTTCATGTATACCTTGACCTTACCAGTCATGCTTAACCTAATGGTTGTTTGATACAAATACATTACTGTTGGTCCTTTATCCTGTTAATGTAATGAATGAGGTAGTTCAATTAAAAATGTAGAAAAATCACAATTGTGCTTGCTAAGCCAGGATGCCAGCGCAAGGCACAGACGCTTTTGTCACAATATATCTAAGACAGTGGCATTGTCTTTTGAGTTTACCTGAAAATTGCTTTCAAGTGACTCAATCTAATCCAATGGCTGATCTCCCACAGCTGCGCAGCAATTGTGGTCTCCTTAAAGTTGGCATATAATAAAAAATCACCCTATCTGTTTTCTAAATTAACGTTATTGTGAATAATTCATCTGTGCATATCTTTAATTTTTTAAGAATGTTCTGACCTCATAAAGTTTAATCAAATTTGAACTTCCAGTGAAAACTCCACTAAAAACCCACCCCTGCAAACTCACCCCCTATATCCACCTTTCGGTGCAATGCCACATCTACTGCATATCAACCAAACAACAACCGACCCATAGAACCAAGTCCCCTGCATGACATTTTTTTTCTTTTTCAATAATCCGTTACACTTAGATGTACTGTACATCATAATACGGAAGAGAAGATCTCTCACTACTTCCATTTTATCGCAACTGGGACAGGCATCAATATTTATTCTACCAGACATTGCAAGCCTTTACAAATGATCTACATTACATTCTTTATCTAATGAATCCAATCCAATCTAAGATCTTTCAATTATTAGATCCTCTAATAGGGGCTTAGTTTAATTAGAACATGTAAGTAGCTATAACGTGTCTTAGAAAAAAAAAAACATTACTGGTGTGCATCTTGAGACAAAACAATGGCACTGATATATTTTAAGATATGTCAGTACAAGTTGCTTTTACTTAAAACAGCTCAAACATGTATTTTAATCTGGGACTAGACTTAAGAGTTCCCTTGCGTATACAAAAACATAAACTATTTAGACTAAACCATCTTAGTTCTTTAAGTTATGTAGTTGACTAAACCATTAACTAAATAATGGTTGGACTAGCATTGACTGAAATGCATCAGTAGATCTTGTTTTTTACCTGACAGGCTTCAATCTTTTAGACACACACAGAATATGATAATGTTGCCATTTACACTCACATTTCAAGAGAGAGAACATTGCGTGAATAACTAATAGCAGCTCTTCAACACAAAACCAACCTACACAGTGCTCCTCTCTGTGCTTCTGTCCATGTTGTGCATGTCAAATTATAATAAATAAAAGTCATTTTTATGTTCCATAAGAATATCAGTATTTATTTATTGATCCTTATTTATTTAAAATACACTTTATGAATGTTATTTACATAAAAAAATACCCATTATGTTATTCTGAAATTAAAGGCATTTCAGCAAAACTTCTGCTCATGTATTTGAAGGATACTATTGAATCACTGAGGGTAAACATCATATTATGCAACAATGCATTATACTTTATGGAGAGCTTACGACCTTAAGAACAAATGTTGCAACTGAATAGGAGCAAGGTGCAAGACTGAGCTAAATTAATCCCAATGATGTTTATTAGCTGATTTGGTTTCAATAGGGTTTCCAAACGTTTCAGTAAATACAAGAGTAAGATTACATGTGAAGCTGCTTAAAGGTATTGTAGGTAGAATTTTTATAAAGATCTTTTTTCCAGATTTGTTTAAACTTTCTATATATATCAATGCATAATTAAAATGTAAGTACTCTGATAAAAAAAGAGTATAAAAATCGAGTGACTGTAGAACGTTTAATCTGCACTAAACACAGCTCATTATTTCCATTCGGGACGAAACAAAGGATTGGCTTAGGCGACTGTCACTCTCCTGCAACCATGGCAACCACCCTTTTGCCACACATGACCTGCCCACTTGCGCGTACCCGTTTGATTTGAGTAATTCAAGAGGCACGGAACCTAGCAATAGCAAAACAATGGCAGAGAAAGACCAATCGAAATTCACATATGCAGTTCGCGAAGGCAAACCTCTACTTCCTCGGACCCTAGTTGCACGGCCTCTTGCACGACCTCCTCTGCTTCGCCCTCGACCCCGGATCTGTCCTCGAGCTGACGATGCGGTACTTGTCTCTGGAGTGTAGTCCTCATCAGAGTCAACAATGCTTTCATCATGGAAACTCTTACATGCAGAACACCATATATGTTATGAATCTTACACGAAATTCATCTTCATCACAGTGTAAATGATGGCAATGGAAAAACGTGTATCATGCAACCTGTTTTTAGCTTTGCCTTATAGATAACTAGCTCGTTAGCGATCAATAAATATATATTTTAAACTTTACCAATATCAATATGCTAGCCTGATAGTGAGTACTAAAATACATCTTATTTGTTTATCTTCATAATGATAAAGTTAGATTTTTTTTTACATGTGATTCTGACATGATGTCACTACATGCACTGCGCTCCTTCCTCTCCGCTCGTCACAGGTAAATAATGCGTCTTCAGCTCAGCGGTCGGAGTCGCGCGTTCATGTGTTTTGGGGGCGTGGCTTTGGAAGGAGCCCAGAAGGGAGGGGGTGGAGTGAATGGAAATAATGAGCTGTCTTTAAAACAGTCGTGAGAGGTCTACAGACACTCGATTTTTATACTTTCTTTTTCAGAGTACTTACATTTTAATTATGCATTGATATATACAGAAAGTTTTTAACAAATTTGGAAAAAAGTTTTTTATAAAAATTCTACCTACAATACCTTTAAGTACTTTTTTTTTTTTTACTTTTACTTTTAAGGTTATTATTACTATCAAAGATTTACACATCACAAATACATCACTAAACACTTGAAGTAATTTTGGATTGTGCAAGCTAAATCAAACCACAAAAAAACCAAACAAAAAAACATAAAAAACGCTGACCCGTGTAAAAGGGCTTTTATAATTTGCACATTATGCCAGGGCATAAACTCCCCTTGATGATGAGTCTGTAGGATTTGCATAATGTCTATGTCAACACCCAGTGAGAGCTATTTAAAAAAGATGCACCCAACCATCCTTAAACTCCAAACCAGCACACAACAGAGCAGAGCAGAGATGAAGTTATTTCTCACTATATTTTTTCTGTTTGTCCTTTATAGACAAACAACAGGTACAGTTAGAGTGCTCATTTATGTGACCACTCCAATGAACTGCACTGAAGCTCGAACGTATTGTCAAACATATTATACAGACCTGTCTACAATTACCAGTGAGGAGGACGTCCAGATGGCACACAAGGCAGCTGGAGGAGCTTATAACCAGAGTTGGTTCAGTTCAATGATTCAGAAAACTGACAACTCATGCACATTAATGAAGTATCAGGAATCAAGAAATCCAGCTTTATGGATTGCATTGTGTGGGTTTCCTTCTTGGCTGTGTACAAGTAGGCATCCTTTCTTCTGTTCTAAGAACTTGATTTTGGTGCAGGAGAACAAGACATGGGAGGAAGCTCTAGAGTACTGTCGGCTCCTTTACGCTGATCTGGCCTACTTGGATTCTAAGGTGATACCAAATCTGAGTAATGCCCAGACAGAGAGTGTGTGGACAGGCCTGCGTTTCCTGAATGGAAAATGGTTCTGGGTGAGCAAGGAGAATGTTGAGACCAACATCAGTCTGCCGTCATGTCCACATGAGCCGTACCGTTGTGGAGCGCACAACAGCCAGAATGCGCGATGGGAGAACAGAGACTGTGAGGAGAAGCTCAACTTTCTTTGTTGTTAAAGATAAAGGCAAATGATGAAGTATCATGTGAGAACTGTTTTCAATTCCTTTGCAGATATGTTTGACTTTTAAAGCACGTTAACAACCCCAAAACATAAAAGCATTTAAAAGTGTTTTTTTAATAAAATATGTTATTTATTCTGAGCACAATAGCCCATAATACTGTCCACCTTAACAGAACACTGAATACAAAGAACAATAGGTCTGCATTGAAGAGGACCCCAACCCCCCCCCCCAATCCTTTTTTTTCTTCTTCTCAAAATGTGTCTAAAATCATGGGACAAGCCTACATTTGCTACAATTTGAGTGTGGCTTTGCACAAAAACACTAATTTTCATATTTTCAGAATTGTGTGCATATGTTTTAGGTATTTATATATATTTTTTCTATTTTATTTGCCTTTTTATTTGTTTTGAATTAAATGTTTATGTTTAAACATGTTGAAATAAAGGTGGGTGATATGGAATGGCATAATAATTATTTTAAAATTGAATTAAGTTGAATTTAATATGTTCATGTTTTCAATAGTAGTGGAATTATATATATATATATATATATATATATATATATATATATATATATATATATATATATATATATAAAATAGGCCTATATTATATTTCAAATATATTACAGATACATTTACTAAAACAAAATGTGTTACAAACAACCTCTAATCTTCTCTGTATGTAATATAAGTCTTAAATTGTCTATAGATGGATTAATCTGAGATTAAGGTGGGTTGGAGAGTTTTTAAACCCATAAACCTAATAATTTCTGGCTCTTGCTGGCTTTTATCTGAATTTTTTATTGTGCAGTTTCTGCCCTTCATACTTTTCTCTTTGTTTGGCATCCATCACAGCAAAGTTAACACCAGATGTCACTATCTCTTCTGGTATTAAGGGTTAGTCGTTATGGGTAGTTGCACACCTGTTTGTTCACGTGAATATCCTGCATATTTCCATGTTTTACAAGCATTTTCCAAGTTCACATTTTTTGTTCATGCTTTGTTTTTGTTTTACCTTCGATACGATGGAATGTTGATTGTGGTTATTTTTCATGGATTAGTAGATTTATGAGATTTGCATTGTGTATTTGACTGTCATTTAAACTGCACATATATCTTAATGAAAAGTTAAGAAGTCAAGAAAAAAATGCACATTAAATATAATAACATAGTTTAACAAAAGTTTTCTTGTCAAACCTAATTTATTTAGTTTTGTTATTTATATAAAGTCTGTGTTGCTTCCACAGTCTTTTAGGAAATGGAGTGACTAAAAATGAGCTCAGACATGTAGAAGATCTAACACTCGCCAGGGGGCAGAAGAAACAAGACATAAATGTTTAGACATGAATTGGATTACACCTCACATTCCATTGATATTGTTTGATGGTATGCTAATATTGATTGTATTTAGTCAGGAATGAAGTTTGAATGAAGTTTGCCATCAGACAAATTTTATTTTGCCATGATTATTGATTGCTCCATTGTAATGATCATCAAAATTATCAAAATAAAATAAAATAGTAATAGCGCATAAAGTCCTATTGATTAACTTGACATATGTTTTTACCCTTCCGATATTTATCCTTGTTTTCACATGGGTTGAAGTCTCTTTTTTTTCTGTAGCCTCTCTGAAGTCCGAAGTCTTTTGCATTTTACAACGGGTGAATCTCCACTGGTAATACTGGTGACACTGGTGATTGTCGTTTGAATCTTTCTGGATCCGCCATCAAATTGATTGAAGTTTAATTATATCAGTGCTGTGAGAAAAGGCTATAAATCTCAACCTCCAACATCCTCACATGTAACATAACCTACTAGCTGAGACACCACCTTTATGTGTAGCCTACAGATGTGACGTAGTGACGCAAAGACATGCTTGAATTTCCCGTGGAAATCCACCAGTACCACTGGAATTAAAAACATTATTACAAGCTTACCGTTTTGAATCGAGCTAAGGCTAGCAGATAGTTTTGAACACTGGCTGATTATGTACTTGCCCAAAAATTTATTTTGGATAATTTTTAACCCAAAAAAGTTACGGACTGCAGCTTTAAGTATAGCCTTATTAAGCATTCTAAGTATACCTGGCTTGCAGTTGTGTTTACTCTTTTGATTGATTAGCCTATTAAATACTTTTTTCACACAGTTTTACATACTGTCCTATAAACTTACATTGTTTGAAAATATTGATTTATAAAGAAAACAGATATGTTCCTAATTGTGAGTATCTGAATTTTAGTGTAGTCCACTGGTAGTGTAGTCTACATGGGAATTTGCTTAAAATCTCTGAACCTCCAGGGAATCCCCCGTTTAAAAAAAAAAAAAAAGAGAGAGGAGAGCCTACTAGGGAAAAGAGAATACGACAGAGCTCGTGTTAAAATGATAATCAACATTGGCATGGCTTTTCGGAGACAGCAACAGGTAAGATTTTTTTTTTAACTGATAAATTATGTAGCTCATAGAGTTCATTGTAGATCTATTGCGAAGGGTCATGACTTTGGTCATAGCCGAAGCACAACCCCAAAAAAATTCGGTAACACTTTATTTCGATAGTCCACTTTAGACATTCTACTAACTATAAGTAACTTTTCAACTACATGTCAACTAACTGTCATTAGATTATTAGTAGACTGTCATCTTAATATCTGCTGACACTTTATTTTGTTGGTCCCCCAACAGACATTCAACTGACTATAAGTAACTTGGCGACTACAAGTCAACTTATTCTCCTAACCCGAACCCTAACACCTAACCATAACCTACCAGTCTACTGACAGTCTACTATAATATACTAATACTCTAATGAGAGTTAGTTGACATGTAGTTGAAACGTTACTTATAATTAGTAGAACGTCTAAAGTGACTATCGAAATAAAGTGTAACCAAAAATTCTTACACAAAATGCATGCAGTTTTGTTTTTTTAACTGCTTGAGGGCCAAAAGTAACATAGGCTGGATCTGAAATTGCATACTCTCTTCATTAGGTTTTATTTTAAATAAGTGTAACGATTCTTAGCTCAAATAAAGGGAATATAATTTTTATAACTGATCAGGAATATGATCAGTGAATCGCATACAGTGATTAAAATTACCCGTAAGGGAATACGTTGCCAATGTCCTTATATGGGCAACTAAACACCACGGATTGTAATCAGTTGCACATAGAGGCAGGCAAACTTAGATCAATTGTATATCACTAATCAATCACAGCGAACTATAATTAAATATTGATATATCAATTGTCTAAAATAGATTGATTCTCAGGATATCTCTTACTGGGATCAATTCGTTATCGAATAGTCAGTTCGTCCCGTGAGCTGACCATACGATCTTTTATCAAAACAAAGAAAAGTTATCCTTATTACAGATTTTCAAGAAAGACTATTTCTCTGGCCAGGAAAAGTAGCTTCCCTGTTCTATAAACAAAATACTATTTAAAGTATCAACAATTTGTAAAGCTCGTAGCTTAGATCGACATTTCAAGGACCCTGTAATATGAGCAAACAGACAGTGTCAATAAATGAAAATAGTGTATTTAATAAAGGAAAACTATGTAGCCTATATCGGTGACTACAGTTACACGGAATAAATGTATAGGCTATACAACACGATAAACAACAACATGAAAGTGAAAGCATAAAGAAGGTGATAGAAAGAGGGAGAGATTTGATCAGCAGTCATGGCAAAATCACAGACAGAGGAACTTAAGAGAGGAACAACAAGGAATCAGAATCACCCTAAATGGGGGCTAACAACCGTTACAGCATTTAGATCTCGATAGGAAATAAAATACTTGCAGATATAGCACTCTTGTGTGGCTTAGGAAAGGAGGCATGTGTGTGTGCCGGTCCTTCAGAGCTTAGTGTCCTCTTTGGTTCTTCCGGGGCGAACGGATTCGCGGCAAGTTTAAGCGTCCCTTGAAAGTGAAGTTACCAAGGAAATAATTCAGGCTAAGTTCATTTCACTTGTCGGTGGTAATGAACCAGGAGATTTATCTAAAAATTAAAACAAAGACTAAAGAAGACAAACAAAAGGAAAGCGGGAGACGAAGTGAAGACCCAGTCGAAGGAAAAACTAAGCACAGATAAACTGGAGTTCGGTTCTGTTAAGGAAGACCCAGTCAACACCTATTTGGAGCGAACTGGCCAATAATCGTTCAGCAAACCTTGAGCGGGAAAGTTTCTTTGTCTCATCCTGACAGCTTAATTTGCATGTTTTATGGCAGTGACAGAACTGTGGTCAGTCCCACTCCAAAGATGGTTAAACATAGTAAAATACATTTTATCATAAACTATTCTTGGGCTTGGAATTATTTTGAAGCTCGCGGGTTCGGGCTGGGAGTGTTCTGGTGAGGCTCTGTGGGCCCATAAAAGGTGTCAAAAACCAAACTAAACCCAGACCTGTTGGCACAGCCCGGTAATTTAGATTGTCACGTGTCCTAATTTACATTCAGGAGTCCAGAGTCTAAAATGTGTTCTGATGGACGAACCATGATTCATCCAGACACTACATAAGTAATTACTTCACAACCACTAAAAAGTAAACTCTATGACTGTGTTTATGAAGTATGAATGTATTCCGGACGTACTACATTTACCATGTTGTCATTATCCTGTGACCTACCAGCCTCAGTTTCGTCACTTCACTTCCATTCACAAATCCCGTGGCCTCATGGTAAAGTGACCATGCACACTTCAGAATCTAAGTGGAAGAAGGTCATTTATGTACTTTTTGCCAACTCTTTTATAAATACTGTGAATTTGGATTTATTTATTTAGTCACATACTTTTTTTTGCCTACTATACTAGGGAAGTAGCCTATGCGATTTTGGATGCAGCCAGTGTCCCAATGAATAAAATATATACTAAAATGTATTTGAAATATATTTATTTTATGCCAAGTATACTACAGAAACATTTACATATTGATGCACACTTAATAAAAATACCCTGCAATTGTACTTTTGGAATACTAAACTGGTATAGGCTACATAAAGTTTACTAAATTGGAACAACAAATTTTGTTCTAAATGCACTTTAATTGTGCAGAAGTAGTGCTGAAGTCCAACTAAAGATATACTTAAGTATACTTGATTGTGCTAAAGTGGAACTATTGCAAGTATACTTAAGGTACACTTTAAATATCTAGATAAATAGATAGATAGATATATACTTTATTTATCCCGAGGGAAATTCAAGTATCCAGTAGCATACGAAACATACATGCATTAAACATACATTAAACTTATATTAAAATAAAATAGCCACAATAAACAGTGCAAAACAGTAAACAGTGCAAATGGAGTGCAGATGGAGGTAAACAGTACAGATGGAGTGCAAATGGAAGTAAAGAGTACAGATGTAGGTAGAAATTGTCCAATTGTCCTCCCTGCCATGACTAGGAGCTGTTGTACAGTCTGATGGCCAGTGGGACGAAAGAGTTTTTAAGTATTTTGGTGGAGCTGGGCTGGGACAGCAGTCTCCCACTGAACACACTCCTCTGCCCGATGAAGGTGTTGTGCAGAGGATTGTTGGTGTTGTCCGGTATGGACAGCAGTTTGCCTTCTGCTACTGTTACCAGAGAGTCCAGCTATGAGCCCACTACTCAGCCAGCTCTCCTTACCAGTCTGTCCAGTCGACTGGCGTCTCTCTTCTTGCTGCTTCCTCCCCAACAAACTACAGCATAAAAGAGGACGCTGGCCACCACAGACTGGTAGAACATCTGCAGGATTTTTATGGTGCTCCAGTGCTGCTGACCACAGTGTCTGACGTCCAGCCCTTCAGTCTGACATACTGTGGTCTCTCTGTGAGGTAGTCCGTAATCCATGTCACCAGGAGTGGGTCCACCCTCATCTCTGTCAGCTTGTCTCTCAACAGGAGCGGCCGGATGGTGTCGAAGGCACTGTAGAAATAAAAATAAAAAACGATATTCTCACAGTGCCCCTCTCCTTGTCCAGATGTGAGTAGGCCCTGTGGAGAAGATAGAGGATGGCATCCTCCACGCCCATCTTCTCCTGGTATCCAAACTGGAGTGGATCTTGTGCATGGTAAACCTGGGGTCTGAGGACATGGAGCAGCAGCTGTTTGAAGGTCTTTATGATGTGTGACGTCAGTACTACTGGTCTGAAGTCGCCCGGCTCCCTGGGGTGTTTTTTCTTGGGAACCGGGATGAGACATGACGTCTTCCAGAGCACTGGTACCCTCCCCAGCTGAGGGCTCAGGTTGAAGACATGCTGGAGTGGCTCCCCCTGTTCAGAAGAACAGGTTTTAAGCATCCTTGGACACACTCTATCCAGGCCCGCTGCTTTCCATGGTCAGAGCCTCCTTAGCTCTCTGCTCACCTGATCCTTGGTGATGGTGGTGGGGAGGGGTGTTGAACAGTCCATGTGTGTGGAGGGTGGGGGTGGTCTGCAGTCTGAGGTGGTGATGGACATGGTGGTGGCATTGGGGGAGGTGATGGACATGGGAGTGTGAAGTGGGCTGTCGCTAGTTGTGGGAGCTGGTGTATCAAACCTGTTAAACCTGTATCAAACCTGCTCTCCTGGCATCCCCCTCTCTTGTGATACAGCCCTTCTTCTTACAGCCTGTGATGTTTTCATGCCACCCCAGACCTCCCTCAGGTTGTTGAGCTGCAGCTACTGTTCTACCTTCCTTCTGTAGTTATCCTTCACCTCTCTCAGATGGACCTTGAGTTCACCCTGTACCCGCTTCAGCTCATCTCTGTCACCATCCTTGAATGCCCTCTCCTTCCTGTTCAGGGTGTCCTTGACATAACTGGTGATCCAGGGCTTGTTGTAGTGCAGTGGGTTACCCCCTCAATGTCCTCACCATGTGCTTCCTGCAGAACGCTCCAGTCAGTACATTCAAAGCAGTCTCTCAGAGCCTCCTCTCCTTCAGGAGACCATTTCCTAAAGGAGCGTTTGGTCATGGACTGTCTCTGGATCTGTGGTTTTTGCTTGAGCAGGACCAGGTTATGATCAGACTTTCCCAGTGGGGGCAGAGGAGTGGCAATGTAAGCTTCCCTCACGTTGGCATACTGGAGGTGTCCTCTAATGTCCTGTTCTTCCTGGTGGGGCAGCTTACAAACTGGTGAAAGTCTGACAGTGTGGAATCCAGTGTCACATGGTTGAAATCCCCGGATATGGCGATGAATGCGTCCGGATGTTGAGTTTGCAGTCTCGCGATGGTGGAATGGATTACGTCACACGCAGTCTCTGCATGAGCATGCGGAGGGTCGTAAACAACAACATCAATGGCGTGGGAGAACTCTCTAGGCATGAAGTACCTCTAGGCATGAAGAACCTTTCCGCCCGTCCCGGTCTTCGAGATCTCCACCCGGAACACTTCTCCCCTCTTCGCGAGTCGGAACGCGATGACGCCATGATCATTGGCAGTTCCATCGTCCGTCATGTCCGCGCTACCTCGGGTAAAGGTAAGGTGCGCACTCACTGCTTTCCTGGTGCTCGTGTTCTAGATGTCGCTGCACAGATTCCAGAGATCCTGAACGGTGACGAGCGCGTCGGAGCTGTTGTGCTGCACGCGGGAGTGACCGACATCGGGCTGCGGCAGACAGAGGTTCTGAAGAAGGACAACAGGAGCCTGATCGAGACGGTACGCAGCACATCGCCTGAAGCAACGATCGTCGTGTCTGGACCGCTTCCCACGTATTATCTCTAGCCTTGGCTACTGTATAGACCTCCAGGGCCCTATGCTGATTTCCTAAAAGAGTTTGCAGACTTTCTCTCAGATCTATTGGTCAATGTCGATAAAGCAATAATTGTTGGAGATTTTAACATACACGTAGATAACACAAATGATGCGTTAAGGGCTGCGTTTACAGATTTATTAAACTCGTTTGGGGTCAAGCAAAACGTCAGTGGTCCCACTCATCGTCTAAATCATACACTAGATTTAATTATATCATATGGAACCAATCCAACTGATATAGATATTATACCGCAAAGTGATGATGTCACTGATCATTACATGGTAACTTGCATAATACATACTGTTGAAATTTGTCATGTTGCGCCACATTATCGACCAGGCAGAACAATCCTTCCAACCACTATAGATAGAATATATACAAGCATGTGTATGTATTTATATAAAATAAATATACACAGTACACACACATATATTATGTAAACACAAACTTTTATTTTGGATGCGATTAATCGTGATTAATCATTTGACAGCCCTACTATAAATATTTTGAAACAATGATGGAGGTGCAGTTCTTAAAGTTATTTCTGAAAAACATTTTGAATTTGTTCTTTTGGTGGCCATAAGATTAGATCTGATCATCTGAAATACATTAAATCTAATGTGCTATTGAACACTCTGACGACAATTGACTTAGATATTCCAAAAAAGTAAAGCGGCACATTAAGCCTCAGTCTCATTAATGTTAGGAGCAAACATTGGAATGGGGGTATTGATTGTCTAACTTTAAGAAATTCTGATTAAACAAAACAATTAATTTGGCGAAGGACGGAAGACCTGTGAGTTCCAGCACCATGGTGTCATTATCCCTGAATGCCTCCTCATTCAAGGACCGCTCCTCTGCCCTGGCCCTTAACTCATGGACCTCGTCTCAGAACCGTGCACACTCACTTCCCAGTGCTGACATCGTAGCCTGGCAGGATGGATTCATGCATGGTTCTATGCCAGGGCCTGTGTCTTTTGTGTAGTTGTGGTCAGTGGAAGTAGCGACCTCATGCTCCTCCAAACCAGCCACATTGATGTTTGAAGGGTCAGCAAGACTGCTGCAGGTCTCACGTATCTTGCGCTTCATCAGCTGAGTCTGCTGAAACTTTTTGCAGGCATAATGTTGCTTATCCCTCTCCCTCGCTGAGGTATGTACTGGGCACAATACTGGGCACAAAATCGGGGCTCAAAAGATTGTCCTGTTTTGCTCCTAGAAAGTCAGAACATAGTAAAATAAAAGATTATATGTGAGATATTGTCCAACCCGAGTCTCTCTCTCTTAGAACCTATGTAGGTTGTAATAAGGGACATTAGTTCATTTTATCTGCTAGGATAGCACTAAGCAAATGGTGGCTGATAAATCTTTTCATGAAGTTACATGGGCTAAACAAAGGGACTTGCATAGGTAGACTGAAAAAAAATTACTTTGACATCATTCTATTTCCAGGATTTGTGTTCATGTGAAATATAGGTTTTAAAGGACAATTCTGATGCCAAATGAACCTAGGGGTTAATAACATGTGTACCGAGTCGACCGTTCGACCGGAGATTAGCTGCAAACGCTAGCTTTCGGGGAATTTGGAAAGTCACTATCACCACTAACAAGGCTCAAAATAGCACAACACTTCACCGGTAGCATAATTAGGGCCCCAAATGCAAACCAAAGCATTTAGTTTATTAAAAAGTTTATTTTTAATTGTTTACAGTTTATTAAAAAAGATAGATTATAAAGACTGTAGCGTACATGTTTACATGCAAACTCAATCGGATGCAGTCTTTATAATCTAGCTATCTTTTTAATAAACTGTCTGTACACTTTCAAAGTTCTCAATGCTTCGGTTTGCATGTAGGGACCCTCATTATGCTACCGTTGAAATGTGGTGCTATTTTGAGCCTTGTTAGTGGTAATAGTGACTTTCCAAATGCCCGTTGGCACCATGTACCAGCTATCATCTGCTAGCAGATAATACAACACAAACGCATCACAGAGGGGCTGAAAAGTGTGAAAGTTATGAACTTGACTGACTGATATAGTCAGTCAAGTTTTGTAAGTGTTCTTAAATTGGCTACCAATTCATGGCTACCTAAGTGTTCTCTTGGTTCTCCAAACGTAATGTTATAGCTCTTGTTGTTATCCCTACCTGCTACTAGCTGGCTAAGTTGAGGCGAAGGCTTACCTGACACGAAGTGTTCATTGCATAAGGTGTGAGACGTCGGTGTCCAATAATCTCTTCGAATGACAGCTAACCACTTCTTTCTTCTATCCTTTTCTTTTGGTATAGAATAAAATACCAGTTCGGGGTTCCTCTTTCAGCTGTTGTTGCAGCGAACTGCACAACATATTGCAGGCATTACTGAGACCGTCAGTAGTAAAGATGGCGGCACAAAGCTACAGTGACGTCATGTAACCCGAACGAATAGGTGACCACACTAAAAATATTTCACATAAAAAATGTTTTAATTGAGTGAGTAAGGTGTCAATCAGCACTGAATGTGTATCTAAGGTGCAATAACTGATGACATCATGTTCATCCTAAGAAATGTAAATATAGACATAGGCAAATCAAAAATCTTCTCTCATTTGAATGAGGATTGTGCATGTGGAATTTCTTTGCATGCAGAAATGGATCCAAAGCAATGTAAACAACAGCTACATTTGTTTGCTGTGTCATTTTCACAGCAACTGATATTTTACAAACAAACTAAATCAGCCACAGAAGAAATAATTACCCCTTCATGTGATTTGGTGTAAAACATTTATAAACATGAGAGGAGGAGAAATTGCTTTTATAATGAAATGAATTTTCTTTAAGTGTGGTTTGATCTTTGTATAGTCTGAACTTGCATATTTGAAAATAGTCAAATGAAAACTCAGTCTGTTTATATTTCCCCATTCATTCTGCATGCAAATAATTAAAATTCACAGCATTGGACTTGATGTACATTGACACTTGTAAGTGTGCGATATACCATCAATATTCAGGGGTGTCCCCATCTCCCGGTTGTTGCGCAATACCAAGCAAAATTTTCTCTATGCAGTAGGCCTATAACATTACAATATTTCATGGATGCAAGCCAAGACAATCAGTCTATAGCCTACATGACAACGCACACACCCACACACTTAACAATTTTTGATAATCCAATATGCTAGTATTCGTAAAGCAACACTGACATAGGAGATTGCATTGGCTAAAGTTGTTTGGATCCATGTTGTTTTATAACAAGGAGAGGCAAAGTTGTGCATTACAATGCAGACATGACAATAAAGGCACCAATCTGGCACACTTACAAGAACAATCAACTGAGTAAATGCCAGGTATAGCCTATTGGAGACTGGCTCGCAATCAGTGCACTTGCAAATGAGAGCCTGCAGTATGACCAATCGTGGTGTGACATTATTTAACCATCCATCGACAGCAAATACGATCAGCATACCTGTCAACACTCCCGTTTTTCCCGGGTTTCTCCCATTTTTTTAACAATGTAGATTGCCTCAAAGCAGCTTTACAGAGATAAACATATAGGCTAATTTAAGGTAACAGATTGTTTTGGCTTCATAGCGGTTCTTGAATAATGTTATTTCCAGCTAAAGTTAGTTTTGATTGATTCACTTCCGGCGAAATTATAATTTTTTATTAAATTAGGGGCCGCTAAGACGACGCCGTTCTCTCTAAACAGACTTTAAATGCGAACCTGTGATAAACGCTGATGGCGTTCACATGCGCATTAAGAATTGATTCTATAGTTATGTGCGTTTGAATATATGTGCGCCGGTTTGTAATTCCTTACAAACCATGCCTAAAAAACTACTTGTCTTGCCTATAAATTTGATCGAATTTGAATTTGATTTGATCGTTTGTTGGATGGCGAGACTTGGATCCACGAGTGACATTTCTCTTTTCTGCAGCTTGAGAGACAGGCTCTGGAGTGACAGACAAATCTTCCACAAATACCGAGTTTGCAAGGTGCTTCAGAAGTCCCTTGTATTTTTGCCTCTCATTGCGTGATGTGTCCTCACTGGCTGTTTTGAAATGGAGTGCTAGTGCGGGGAAATCTTTCCATACTGCTTTTATTGTTTTAAAGCTGCTGGCAACCCATCTGATGGTGAAGATTTGACCTATTTTCAGTATTTCCACGTCGAGCTCAGCCGCTGCTTCTCTAAGCAATCTGGCGTTCCTGGTTGACTGATTGTAGAGTGAGTATAACTTTGAAATTAAGAACTCAAACTGATTAGTGCTAGCGGTGTGCATTGGCACTGCCCTCACAATTCGATTCGATTACGATTCACCAGGTAACAATTTGATGCAATTAAATTCTATGATGCATTGCGATGCATCAAAATTCGACTGGCAAATTTTTCATCAGTCACTCACTGCTGACACGCTTGTCCCTGGGATGCACAAGTATCTCTTTGCCAACCTAGAGAGGAGAGGAAATGTGCCCTTATGGCGATGCCACCAGTCCAAGGGATCCTCAGAGAGAGGCACAGCTGGGGATCTACAGTACAAGTCCATTTCCATTTCCAAGCCCAACCATCCCCCTACCAAACCAGAAGCTGGACAGCTAGCCATGGCCCGGGACTGGAAGATGCTAGTCGATATTGGCCAGCAACGAATCTTTCCACCTGAGATTGCAGTCACCACCATTAGGCCAGACTTGTTTCTCTGGTCCCCTTCATTGAAGTCTGTTTACATCACTGAGTTCACCGTCAACAACGAGGATGGAAAGCGAAAGTCTATTCGGTTGAAGTGGGATGCAGAGGTTTTGTGGCTTCTTCTACCATCAGACTGCTGAAAGACCTTGGCATCCATGGATAGGCTCTGGGACAATTAGATCAGTCTCTGAAAAGGCCAAAAGAAGCAGCCAGTAGATATGGATTAATAGGAAGGATCCTTGGGCTCAAAGAGCATCAACATGACCCACTCACTAATCCCCCCACCCTACAACCCACTTGAGAACCCAGGTCACAACCCTCCATGAGGAGGGTGAACAAGGTATGCGGTCAGCTCTAGGCTTGACTCAGGGAAGAGGACGCCTCCTGCCTTGCATAGTCCCGTGGGCTGCGCCATGTAATCAACTAGGCAATTTCATGATTGGGCATGGGACACAAGGTCAGGTTTGATCACCCTGTAGCTGGCCACCTTTGATGAGGGTGTCTAGTGTTGAAAGGCAGAAACACCCCCTGATTCAAAGGTACATTACTGATGATGTGTCCCAAAATTTACATCTTTCCCATGACTGAGGTACAGCTCCCACGCCACTCTCAACATCAAGGCAAACCTCATGTGCATACATCCATTGGCATAATGGACAGTTTATCATCACATCCCGTGTTTATGATTGTTTTTAGAAAAATAAATCATATCTGGGAATACATATAATGCAAGCTCATGTGTTCCTAGAAGTTGGAGCATCAAACAAGACATACAGCAATAACTACAGTAATCCATACGACCCCAATGGATGGATCAATGTCTTCTGAAGTTAAACGAAAAGTGTTTGTAAGAAAAATACCAATATTTTGAACATTTTTAAACTGTAGACTATCGTTTCTGTCATGATGTGGGTTTGTGTCTTGTCTAGTTCAGTGGTTCCCTGTCTTGTTTATTAGTTATCCCAGGTGTTTCTGATTTCCCACGCCCCCTTGTTATCTTGTTTGCTCGTTTGTCCATGATTATTTAAGCCCTGTGTTTCTGCCCTGTCTTGGTGAGTTCTTGTTGAATGTTTGATTGTTAACGGTGGTCGCTCCTGTTCCTGTGTCTTTGTATCCAGTTCCAGTCTAAGTTTATTGTCTGTTAAATAAAGCGTGTGCTGCACTTGGATCCAGCTTCATCTCACCACGTTACAGTTTCAGACCAACTGTCACCAGTGCGTGCATGAGAAGGTTGAGTAGACGCTTGACGTGAACGTAACATGAAGCGTGATGTGAGCATAGGGCTAGACGATATGGCCAAAATTTATATCATGATGTATTTCTTAATTTCGGTCAATACAATATAATTCCGATATCGATATGAACAATATAAAAGCCTCAGGAAAAACTGCCAAGAACGCCCACAATTAATGTCTGTACCTACAAACTTCTGAAAAATTAATTTGACAAGTCTCTGAAACCGCCTCCTATAAAACTATATAATATTTTAGAAATAAAAATGGTACAAAATAAATTGTTTATTTATTTTATAAATTAATGAAATTATTATTTGTATTTAGCCTTCATACAAACATAAGTTAATAACTCAACTTATCAACATCTTTAACTTTAAGCTATAGGCTAACAGGTTGATTATATTATTCTTATAGATGAAAAAAGTGCTTCAGCCAGGATAGAGAATATGAAAAGTGCTCAGAGTTGCTGCAGAAAAAACAAACAAAAAAAGTGAGCAACAACAAAAACACATGTTGCTGAGGGACATTTTGAGTGTTGATGACACCCTGAATTCATTTTGATTGATGAATCTGAATGTAGTGTTTACATGAACGCTAAACAAGAGATTGGGTTGATGTGCGCATTTATGTCACAAGCTTCAAATCAAAATAGATTTTTTGGCATGTGCACACTGCACACATATAGTTTCCAGCTGTTTGCACTTAATAACTCTATTCGCCGAATCCGCCATTTTTGTCCGACAAAGCAGTCAAGAGAGTTAACTTAGTAGATTAACGTTGGAGAATTTGAACTTGAAAAGCGGAGTGCACTGATGTCTTTCCGTGGTTAAAACAACATTCCCTTTTATGTTCATTCATGTTTATTGATCAGAGATGATCGGTTCACGAACAGCGATCTGTCAGACACATTAAAGAGCCAAAAATGGTATTGTTAAAATTTCTTGACAAAATTTCCAAATTTGAAAGTTGAGACTTTGTTTCATATCAAAAGTAACCTGTTCTGTCCTGTCTGTCAGCGAGTTGTCAGCGTCCTCTTTGCTCCGCAATGAATTTTTCACTGCATGAGAACATGGTGTGTGTGTGAGAGCGGCG
The DNA here is from genome assembly GCA_031834385.1 of Semotilus atromaculatus. NCBI lineage: Eukaryota > Metazoa > Chordata > Actinopteri > Cypriniformes > Leuciscidae > Semotilus > Semotilus atromaculatus. The sequence goes on along the minus strand of JAULUF010000008.1, from coordinate 216,701 downwards.
TAGCTTTTCGGACATAGCAACAGTAACTAAAGTGGGCGGTGTAAGCGCCATTTATTAGTAGAAAGTTTGTTTATGTTATTAATATTTGTTATTGTTATATTTTGTGTTTATTTTGGTATATTGATGCAAAGTTGTATTGAGACTCTTATTTTGAAGTTGTATTGGGACTCTTATTTTGAAGCTGTAAGGAAAGAAATCATTAAACGAGTGTGGACGGCGGAGCAACACGGTTGTTTTACCGTCGTTGGTTCTCTCCGATGCCAACTCAACGCGTAAAACTGTCTTATGTCGTTCATACTATGTGGTTATAATAAGAGAAGTAAGCTTAGTTTAAGTCAGTAATTGCGAACCATTAAGATAGCCATTACATAAGTAAAACAACCAGGCTCTACAACAAGACGACTGCGATGACAACGCGTCGCGAGAGTCACCCGACTTCCCAAGAACAGAGCAGACATGGTCAAGAGTAAAGCTGCAGATAAGTGCCTAAAAGAACTGCAAGAATGAAGTCAAGAATTAAACATGAAGACAAGAGTCGTGAAAAAGTAAAGAATGCTGTTATGACTCAGACGTGTGCCAAAATGAGGGTGCTGCTCAACTTCTTGTGAGAATAATACGATTAGAATGTTTTGGTCTTCATGAGATGACATTCATTATGAAAGACTGTGAGCTTTATGTCATAGACCATCATTTATGAACATTTGTCGAACAAGAAGTTGTTTTTACGACCATAATGGCGGATGATTCACACGATGCAGAGTCAAGAGCTCAGAGCTGCTGCAGCCAGAGCAGCCACAAGAGGGCGCCAAAGTACACTGAAAAAGGTCTGTCAGAAAAGGTGAGCAGGCTTTTAGGTGCAAGACGATCAAAGTTGTCACAGTTAACATCAAAAAGGAACAAGATTGAAAGACTAATGAAAGATAATGAAAATCCAGACATTGTTGATGAACATTTAAATGAATCTTCAAAACTGCTAGAAGAGTTTGCTCATTCAAATGATGATGTACTGTTGCTGTTACCTGATGATGAACACGATGCTGATCAGATGTACTGGTTCAAGCCAAAAATGGAACAGTTCAACGTTTTCATAGCTGATGTTAAAACTTGGATAGCTACATCAAGGCAACAACATCAGGAGGATGTAAGTCCGGATGACAGCGTGTCTGTGGCTGCCACACCAGCGGAGAAGAAGTCTTCAGTCAAAAGCACAACGAGCTCAGCCAGTAGCCGCTCTTCTAGATCATCCAAAGCATCATCGATATCATCGGTGCGACAGAAAGAACAAGCAGAACGTGCTGCCTTACTTGCACGTGCAGCATCACTAAAACAGAGGCAGGCGTTAGACATCGAAGAATGCAAATTAAAGGCAAAGAAGGAACAGCTTGAACTTGAGATAGCTATAGCTGCTTCTACAGCAAAAATACAAGTTTTGGAAAACAGTGAGTATGACAACTGCAAAGGTGATGCACGTATTCATCCTGAGACTGTCTTATCAGGAATGCCACAGCTACATCAGCCACAACCTATGGTAAATGATCTTCAAGTGAAGCATGAAACTGACACACACTCTCATGGTAACAGAAGTCCAGTAGATCTGTGTGAAGTAATGTTGAAACAAAATGACATAACTGAGATGTTAGTTAAACAGCAAAGACTGTCACATTTGCCACAGAGAGACGTGCCTCTTTTCAGTGGTGATCCACTTGAGTTCAAAGCTTTCATAAGAGCCTTTGATCATACCATTCATGACAAAGCTGATAATGACAGTGACAGGTTATATTACTTAGAGCAGTTTACCAGAGGGGAACCCAGGGATTTAGTCAGAAGTTGCCAGCATATGAGTCAGCATCAAGGTTATAGTGAGGCGAGGAAGTTGCTCACTTATCACTATGGCAATGAACTAAAAATTGCAACTGCCTATATGAATAGAGCATTCAGCTGGCCACAAATAAAATCAGATGACGGCAAGGCCCTCCAGAGTTACTCTTTGTTCCTCACTGGATGTAACAACGCCATGCAAGACATTACTCAACTTACAGAAATGGACAGTCCCACTAACCTCAGAAACATTGTTTCCAAGTTACCGTACAAAATTAGAGAAATGTGGAGAGTTTCTGCATTTGACATTCAAGAGAAACGTGGCACAAGAGCAAAGTTTTCAGATTTAGTCATGTTCATAAACAGACAAGCTAGAATAGCTGTGGATCCTGTTTTCGGTGACATAAAGGATGCTGAAGATAAGGGAAAATACTATGTAAATGTGAAAGCGACAAAATCATCAAGGCCAAAGGGGAGTGCGTTTGCTACAAGTGTTGCACACACAGAAATCGAAAGGCCACCAGATAATGGAAGAAACTCATTTCGTGGAAACATCAGTGCCTGCCAGAAGCCTTGTGTATTTTGTGAAAAACAACACACACTAGCAGAATGTCACAAAATCAGAAACCAGCCATACAAAGAAAGGTTAGAGTTTCTTAAAGGAAAAGGTTTGTGTTTTGCATGCTTGACACAAGGACACCTGAGTAAAGACTGTAAGAAAAGAGCCACATGTGAATATTGTTCTAAGAAACATCCAAGCATGCTCCACTTCTCAAAAGAAAAGGATGATGAAGCTGCAGAAAGCAGGCAGAAAGGCACTGCTGAAAAAACAGAGACTGGTGCAATAGCGCACACTTCAGGTGGAGTTTGTGGAGCTACTGGGGCCGGAAAAGACAGTTGTGTGCTGTCGATTGTACCTGTGTGTGTCAAATCAAAGAAGAGCAGTAAGATCATTAAGACTTATGCATTCATGGATAGTGGAAGTCAAGCCACTTTCTGCACGGAGAGCTTGATGAGACAGCTCAACATGGAAGGCAAGAAAACTCAAATCCTGCTTCGCACAATGGGACAAGAAAAGTTGGAGTCAAGCTACCATATTAAAGGACTAGAGGTGTGTGGTTTGAAAGAGAACATTTACATTGACATACCTGAGATCTACACCCACAAAGATATTCCTGTGTCCAAAGAGAGCATTCCAGTGCCTGAAGATTTGGAAAACTGGCCACATTTGCAAGGAATCCAGCTTCCACACATAGATGCAGACATTGGACTTTTAATAGGATGTGATATATACAAGGCTATGGAACCATGGGAAGTAATTCACAGTGAGGATAATGGTCCATATGCAGTTCGAACAATCCTGGGTTGGGTCATCAATGGTCCTCTCAGGAGAGACAGTTGCAACACTGCATCTGAAAGTTTTCCCAGTGTTTCTGTGAATCGCATTTCTATTGCTGATGTGGAGAACCTGTTGGTACAGCAGTTTAATCATGATTTCCCTGAGAAGGCTAGTGAGGAAAAACAGGAAATGTCAAGAGAAGATGTTCAGTTTATGGACTGTGTTAGTGAAACAGCAAAGAGGGTTGATGGTCACCACACCATAGGACTTCCCCTGAAAAACAGATACGTCAAAATGCCTAACAACCGCAGTGTAGTTGTGCAGAGAGCAGAAAACCTGAAAAGAAAACTTGTCAAAAATAAAGAGTTTCACAGCGAATATCAAAGCTTCATGTCTGACCTGTTGAACAAAAGTTATGCGGTCCCAGTACCAGATGAAGAGACCCAGTCTGACAGTGGTAGGGTCTGGTATATACCCCATCACGGGGTCTACCATCCCCAGAAAGGAAAGCTCCGCGTAGTTTTTGACTGTGCAGCATCATATCAAGGCAAGTCACTAAATGGAGAGCTTCTTCAGGGTCCAGATTTAACTAACTCACTAATCGGGGTTTTAACACGATTCAGGCAAGATCACGTAGCTTTAATGTCAGACATAGAAGCTATGTACCACCAAGTACGTGTACCACCTGAGGATAGTGACCTGCTGCGCTTCCTTTGGTGGCCGGAAGGAAACTTAACTAAACCTCTGCAAGAATACAAAATGGTGGTTCACTTGTTTGGGGCCACATCCTCCCCCAGCTGTGCGAACTTTGCGCTGAGGAAGACGGCTGAAGATGCTAAGGGAAACATGGCTCCCGCTGCAGTTGCAGCAGTGTTGAACAATTTCTATGTAGACGATTGTCTGTTGTCAGTGTCAGATGAAACCCAAGCATGTGCTATGGTCAGGGACTTGACAGCACTGTGTGAGAGCGGAGGATTTCACTTAACGAAGTGGATGAGCAACAGGAGAGTTGTTCTTGCTTCCATTCATGAAACAGAAAGGGCTAAAGAGGTCAAAGACTTGGATCTTAGTCATGATGCATTACCTGAGGAGAGAGTACTCGGAGTGACCTGGTGTAGTGAGTCAGACGCATTCAAGATCAGGATAAATGCAAAACCAACACCACAAACAAGACGAGGTATCCTTTCATTCGTAAGTGCGATATATGATCCTTTAGGATTTCTATCACCTGTTATTCTTCCAGCAAAGATGATCTTGCAGAAGCTGTGTAGCTTGAAAGTTACCTGGGATGAAGACATACCTGCAGAACTGGCTCGAAGGATATTGTTGTGGCTTTCTGACTTAACAAAGCTTCATGGGTTTACTGTGCGTAGATGTCTTAAACCGACTGGCTTTGGAGCTGTGACATCTGCTCAGTTGCATCATTTCACAGACGCAAGTGAGAAAGGTTATGGAGTTGTTTCCTACCTTCGTATGATAAACAAAGACGGAGAAGTTCACTGTTCGTTCAACATCGGCAAGTCCAGAGTGGCACCGTTGAAACAAACGACTATTCCGAGGCTGGAGCTAACAGCGGCTGCTGTTGCTGTAAAAATGGATCGACTCATGAGAAAGGAGCTGCACATGCAGCTTGAAGAATCTGTGTTTTGGTGTGATAGCACTACAATGTTGAAGTACATCGCCAGTGAAAATCTGAGGTTTAAGACATTCGTTGCAAACCGAGTGTCACTCATTAGAGACAACACAGAGCCAAGTCAGTGGATGTATGTTAATACAGAGTTGAATCCCGCTGACCATGCGTCACGAGGAATGCCTGCAGAAACATTCAAAATGTGTCAAAATTGGATTGGTGGGCCAGAGTTTTTGACAAAAGACAGGAAGCACTGGCCAGTTTCACCAGACATGAAAGACATACAGAAAGATGATGCTGAAGTGAAGAAATCAGTGTGTGTAACTGCCACCAACCTGCATGAGAATTCACTTAACAAGTTAATCTGTTATCATTCAAAGTGGCATTGTTTAAAAAGGGCAGTTTCATGGATGATGAAGGTTAAAAAACTGCTTCAAAGTCTGAGTGCACACCGCAAGCTTATCACGTCACAATTAAGTCATCATTTAAGTCATGAGAAGAAAACTGAAATCGTCACACAGAGAATGCAACAGTTCAAGTTAACTGTCAAGGGGTCTTTGCTCACCACTGAGGATGTTGTTATGGCAGAAGTTGAGATTATCAGGTTTTGTCAAAATCAATGTTTTAGTGATGAACTTAAGGCTCTTCAGAGAGGTGACAAACTCAAAGGAAGCAGTCACATTGTCAAGCTTGATCCTGTTGTACAAGACGGGATTTTACGTGTTGGTGGAAGATTGCTTCAGTCTGCACTGCCTACAGATGCTAAACATCCTGTGATACTTCCTAAAGATCACCATGTCTCCACGTTGATCCTCAGACATATTCACAAAGAAACAGGACATTGTGGGAGAAATTACATGCTATCCCGGCTGAGAGAGAGATTCTGGATCCCGCAAGCAAACTCTGCTGTTAGGAAAATATTGTCGAAGTGTGTACCATGTAAAAGGATTTCAGCAAAACCTGGAGAACAGAGGATGGCAAATTTGCCACCAGATCGTCTAACGCCTGACAAGCCACCATTCACTAATGTAGGCATAGACTATTTTGGACCCTTCGAAGTGAAACGTGGGCGAAGTACAGTAAAAAGGTATGGTGTATTGTTCACCTGTCTCACTGTTCGAGCAATTCACATTGAAGTTGCCAACACACTTGAAACGGATTCATGCATAAACGCATTCAGGAGATTTGTTGCTAGGAGAGGTCAAGTGTCTGTTGTGAGATCAGACAATGGAACAAATCTGGTGGGAGCAGAGAAAGAAATGCGTGAAGCAATACACAGATGGAACCACTCAAAATTCTCAGAGATGTTTATGCAAAAGGGCATTACCTGGATGTTCAACCCGCCAACAGGCTCACATTTTGGCGGCATCTGGGAGAGACAAATACGCTCTGTGAGAAAAATCCTCAACCACATTCTGAAACAGCAGCCTCTCGACGACGAATGTCTTCATACATTGATGTGTGAAGTCGAAGCAATTGTTAATGGCAGGCCAATAACACGAGTGTCAAGTGACCCAAATGATTTGGAGGCACTCTCACCTAATCATTTGCTTCTCCTTAAAGGCCAACCTGTGCTGCCACCAGGACTGTTTGACAGGGCGGACTTGTATGGCAAGAGGAGGTGGAAACAGGTGCAGTACCTGTCTGATATCTTCTGGAAGCGGTGGACTAAAGAGTACTTGCCACTGTTGCAAGAGAGGCAAAAGTGGACCGTAACAAGGAGAAATCTGAAACCAGAAGATGTTGTCCTTATAGTTGATGACAGTGCTCCAAGAAGTTCCTGGTTGATGGGAAAGGTTGAACGGACACTTTTTGATTCAAAGGGATTTGTGAGACGTGTATTTGTCAAAACTAAGTCTAGCATTTTGGAAAGGCCAATACATAAATTATGTGTGTTGCTTGAGATGGATGAGTAAACTAAGTATAAGGCAAGATGTTGATACATGCTAAAAGTGCATTTTTGAGTTCAATTGAATGCAGATTTGAAATATGCTGTTAAGGTTAAGTACAAGTTTTTGCTTGTTTAGTTGATGAATCCTTAATTTTGAGAGAAATTACGCTTTAATATTAAAGATGTAATTGTTATTTTGTAGAATTAACAATTAGGGGCCGGAATGTAAGCGCCATTTATTAGTAGAAAGTTTGTTTATGTTATTAATATTTGTTATTGTTATATTTTGTGTTTATTTTGGTATATTGATGCAAAGTTGTATTGAGACTCTTATTTGAAGTTGTATTGGGACTCTTATTTTGAAGCTGTAAGGAAAGAAATCATTAAACGAGTGTGGACGGCGGAGCAACACGGTTGTTTTACCGTCGTTGGTTCTCTCCGATGCCAACTCAACGCGTAAAACTGTCTTATGTCGTTCATACTATGTGGTTATAATAAGAGAAGTAAGCTTAGTTTAAGTCAGTAATTGCGAACCATTAAGATAGCCATTACAGGCGGGTTTTTGCGAACGGTCAATTTGGAGACAATGAACATAATGAATGGTTGTGCCGTACAGCTTATATTTATCACCCAGTAAAAATGAAAACGTAAACGTAGCCCATGCCTGTTATGTATATCGAATTATCGGAAATGTGTTTAAAAATCATATCACCGTTATTGAAAAAAATTATATCGCGATATATATTGATATTGAATTATTGTCCAGCCCTAGGTTGCACAAACAAATTTCGTTCTATGGTTCTACTGTACAATGACAATTAAAGTCTATCTATCTATCTATCTATCTATCTATCTATCTATCTATCTATCTATCTATCTATCTTCCCGGCGATCGGGAAGTGATTAGCAAATAACGTCTCTGTAAATGCCGAAGCAAATGACGAATTCAGAGAAGGCTAGTAACAAGTTGAATTAGGTAGGCTACTGCTCCTTTAAGTGGAACGCACTCTCTGGTGAATGGGCAGATGATATAAGGAGTGTCGCCAATCCCTCTGAGAGATCCTTTTGCGATCCCCAGGAATGCATTCTCTGTGGTGCCTTGGCAGCAGCGGGTACTGCACCCTGAGGAACGTGAGCCTGACCACTTTCCTCGAAAAGTGACTGGCGAGAGCGGAGCATGCGAAGCGGAAGCTTCTCACAATGTTGGCAATCAGCCCCCTCGAAGGCTGATACCGCATGCTCCATTCCCAAACACATCACACAACGCTTGTGTTGAGTCCCAACCCATTAAATAACGCAGCAGGGAGAAGCACAGAGTTTGTAGATCTGTTTCACCATGATATAATATATAAATACGTAAACAGACAACAGTAACTATAACAGACAGTCATTTTGAAGCTAATGCCGGTTGCACCGGATGCGCTTTTATCTCTTCCTGGTCATGACGTCACCCGTGTGTGACGTTCATTCTTTCCATTGGACTAGTTGACGTAGATGCTTCAGACGCATCGCGAGTTCCCTTGAAAGTGATTTAAACAACGAGGACATCATCAACGCATATGATGCCAGGTCTAAATGTAGGATTTTACTGCATTAGGTAAGGCAATGTTTATATATTACTTGTATTGCCTGCCAATGGGATAAGTCAAATAAGTCAACAGGAACATTTATTCTGGAAAGTATAGGTTGTTTCTAGGGGACACGTTGGTTGAAACTACATGGTAGGTGTTAGGAAATCTATTTAAATCCATCAAAGGGATGCGCTTATCTTGGCCTTTGTAATGGTCACCAGATGGAGTGCCCTTGAGAGCCAGCAGAGGACACTCACACATCAGACTATTGTCATTCCCTCACAAAATACATTTCCCATATCTCACTGCCTCATCATCCCTGATTGCCCCCACCTGTGTCTCATTATCTTGTCAGTCTCAGCCTATTTGAACCATGTACACTCATTCATTCTCTGTGAAGACTTTTATGTTGTTGCGCTGCATTTCTGAGCCTTTATCTGGTTCCATGTGTTTCGGTTTTTGGACTCTCTTCCTGCCTTTGGATTACCTGTTTGCCTTGTTCCCAACCTTGTGTGATTTGTTTGTTTGTACTGCCTACCTGTGTTTTGACCTGTTACCTGTACTTTAGATTACGTGTCTGGATTGCAGCATTTGGATCGTCTCGGAGCAGTTTGTAACAGAAGACTTCGCCAATATGGATCCAGCAGTTGAGTTAGTCTGCATGCGCCAAGGTAACCGCACCCTCGAAGAGTACATTCATATTTTTTGGCAAATGTTTCTGAACTGCCAGATTGTGCTCTTTTCGACTTATTCTGTTACGGGTTTAACCATCCACTCAAGGACACGTTAATCCACGATGCTCCTCAAGGGTCGTTCAGTGACTTTTTGGATTATGCCCTGCTTTTATCTGGTTCCTCCTTCACTGTTGAGGAGGACATGTCCCCTAAATGTTTTTTTGGGAAGGGGTATCACACTCCAAGGTCCAGTGGCCACGGAGCTTGCCCCACCACAGTAGCCAGCATCCCTAGGTCTGCCTCTTCACGTCATGCCTGCCGAGCCTGAGCTTCTTCACGTCATGCCTGCCGAGCCTGAGCTTCTTCACGTCATGCCTGCCGAGCCTGAGCTTCTTCACGTCATGCCTGCCGAGCCTGAGCTTCTTCACGTCATGCCTGCCGAGCCTGAGCTTCTTCACGTCAGGCCTGCCGAGCCTGAGCTTCTTCACGAAGCGTCAGACCTGCTCTGGCTGCCTGCTCAGCCTGCTCCGCCCTGGACTCATGCTCCGCCCCTTTTGCCTGCCAGGCCTGCTCCGCCCCGGCCTCATGCTCCGCCCCGCCCTCATGCTCCGCCACGGCCACCTGCTCAGCCTCAGTCTCCAGGCCCTCTTCCGCTCCATGGGCCTGGCCCTCCATCCCGCCCCTCCATCCCGCCCCCGGGTCCACCTCCACTCCACCTTCCTCCTGGACATGTATGTACACTACCGGTCAAAAGTTTAAGATCGGTAAGATTTTTTTGTTTTTAAAAGAAGTCTCTTCTGCTCACCAAGGCTGCAATTATTTGATTTAAAAAAAAAAAATAATAATAATATTGTGAAATATTATTACAATTTAAAACAGCGGTTTTCTATGTGAAAATATAGTGAAGTGTAATTTATTCCTGTGATCAAAGCTGAATTTACAGCATCATTACTCCAGTCTTCAGTGTCACATTTTTAAAATGATTATAATATGAAATTATTATAATATGATGCTCAAGAAACATTTATGATTATTATCCATGTTGAAAACAGTTTTTTACATTTTTATTTCAGGATTCTTTGATGAATAGAAAGTTCAAAAGAACAGCATTTATTTAAAATATAATCTTTTCTAACATTATAAATGTCTTTACTGTATAACTTTTGATCAATTTAACTCATCCTTGATGAATAAAAGTATTTTCTAATTTCTTTCCCCCAAAAATAAAAAATACATTTTTACTGACCCCAAACTTTTGAATGGTAGTGATTAATGTTACAAAAGCTTTCCATTTCAGATCAATGCTGTCATTGCTATCAATGCTCATATACACTCACCGGCCACTTTATTAGGTACACCTGTCCAACTGCTCGTTAACACTTAATTTCTAAGCAGCCAATCACATGGCGGCAACTCAGTGCATTTAGGCATGTAGACATGGTCAAGACAATCTCCTGCAGTTCAAACCGAGCATCAGTATGGGGAAGAAAGGTGATTTGAGTGACTTTGAACGTGGCATGATTGTTGGTGCCAGAAGGGCTGGTCTGAGTATTTCAGAAACTGCTAATCTACTGGGATTTTCACGCACAACCATCTCTAGGGTTTACAGAGAATGGGCCGAAAAAGAAAAAACATCCAGTGAGCGGCAGTTCTGTGGGCGGAAATGCCTTGTTGATGCCAGAGGTCAGAGGAGAATGGCCAGACTGGTTCGAGCTGATAGAAGGGCAACAGTGACTCAAATAACCACCCGTTACAACCAAGGTGGCAGAAGAGCATCTCTGAACGCACAGTACGTCGAACTTTGAGGCAGATGGGCTACAGCAGCAGAAGACCACACCGGGTGCCACTCCTTTCAGCTAAGAACAGGAAACTGAGGCTACAATTTGCACAAGCTCATCGAAATTGGACAATAGAAGATTGGAAAAACGTTGCCTGGTCTGATGAGTCTCGATTTCTGCTGCGACATTCGGATGGTAGGGTCAGAATTTGGCGTCTACAACATGAAAGCATGGATCCATCCTGCCTTGTATCAACGGTTCAGGCTGGTGGTGGTGGTGTCATGGTGTGGGGAATATTTTCTTGGCACTCTTTGGGCCCCTTGGTACCTATTGAGCATCGTTGCAACGCCACAGCCTACCTGAGTATTGTTGCTGACCATGTCCATCCCTTTATGACCACAATGTACCCAACTTCTGATAATGCGCCATGTCATAAAGCTGGAATCATCTCAGACTGGTTTCTTGAACATGACAATGAGTTCGCTGTACTCAAATGGCCTCCACAGTCACCAGATCTCAATCCAATAGAGCATCTTTGGGATGTGGTGGAACGGAAGATTCGCATCATGGATGTGCAGCCGACAAATCTGCGGCAACTGTGTGATGCCATCATGTCAATATGGACCAAACTCCCTGAGGAATGCTTCCAGCACCTTGTTGAATCTATGCCACGAAGAATTGAGGCAGTTCTGAAGGCAAAAGGGGGTCCAACCCGTTACTAGCATGGGGTACCTAATAAAGTGGCCGGTGAGTGTATATATATCTTGCCTTGAAACATGAAAGCCCAAACTAAAACATCTGCACTTTTGCTATTAAAAAAACTGTATAAATGCACTGATATGTACCCTGTAACTTTTAAAAAGCCTATATGTATTGGTATTGGTACACTTTTACAAAAAGGTGCGCAGTGTATATTCTCGCTAAATTGCTCCCAAATGTAAGATTGTTGTATCACAATAGTAGAATACCCCTTAGTTATATCATACTTGCTAGACTTGTATCATACTTTTGTTTTAAATAAACAAAATAAATATTGTTCCCTTACACTTACAATTTAAGTACTTTATAGGTACACTATAATTACTGAAGGTACACTGTAAATTTGTCTTAATTATGCAGTACTTTTTTCAGGATGCAATCTAAAGCATCTTTTTTTTTTATCTTTAAAAAAAATTATATTTTTCTTCTATATCCCTGTCTCTTACCAATTCACTGTGAGATAACCTGTGTTGCCTTAAGAGGAAATTCATTTAGGATTGTCACTGGCGAGATTCCAGGGTGGTGTCACAATCCCGGGCTCTGCAACTCCTCTCTCTGGCCAGCAGAGGCCACCCTCACCCGAATATTGATTCTCTCACACTACATTCCCCATAAGCCTCTCTAATGACCCAATTACTGTGCTCAGCTGCAGCCTATCTACCAGGCTATTTATATCCACTTCGCACAGCTCTTAGTGCGAAGTTTTGTCTTGCTATTGTGAACACTACTGAGCATTATACCAATTGACTGCCTAACCGTTTCTCGACCCCTTCCGTCTAGACCTTCCTTGCCTGCTGCCTGCCTACGTTTCCTCTGCCTGGTTATCGGACTCTGCTTGTTCTCTGCCTGCCCTGACCATTCAGCCTGGTAATCGACCTTGAGTTTGCCTTGTCTTCAGTGCTGTGTTTGCTGTCATCGACCCTTGCCTGTCTGACCATTCTGTTAATAAACTTTTATGCTGCAAATGGATCTCTCTGAGACTGGTGATTCACAACAGAAAACTTCGCCACGCCCAGATCCAGCAGCTATGTCAAGCTTGTCTGCTGCTTATTCAGCCCAGGCTGATCAGATCGCCGCTCATCATCATCAGCTGAACCACCTCACCTCGCTGATGGACGAGCTGGTTAAAGCCGTTCGAGGTCTTCAAGCTTCAGCATCGGACCAGTCTCCTCCACAACCCGCTGCCGCAGCTGCCAGTCCCGCTCCAGCTCCGCCCCCCGCGGCGCCTCGTCTCGCGCTCCCGGAGAAGTTTGACGGGGATCCCGATAAATGTAAGGGCTTTGTTCTTCAGTGCTCTTTATACATCGATCAACAACCGTCTTTGTATTCTACTGACTCGGGGAAGATAGCCTTTATGAGTTCATTGCTCACAGGGAGAGCATTGGAGTGGTTTACAGCTGTATGAAGAGCCGATGGATCAGCATTCCCGTCCTTCCTAGTTTTCCTCCAACGCTTCAGAGAGGTTTTCGAGCATTCCAGGGAGGGAAAGAGTGCGGGCGATCGCTTGTTGGAGCTCTCACAGGGAAGGTCTACTGCTGCTGAGTATGCTCTCACGCATCGCACCCTAGCCGCACAGACTTCTTGGAATGACGACACGCTCAAGGTAATTTTTCGAAGAGGCCTGAACCATGATCTACAGTCGGAACTAGCCTGTCGTGACGAGGGCAGGAACCTCGACCAGTTCATCAACCTCACGATCCAGATAGATAACCTCATGAGGTCACGTCGAGCCTGTCACCGTGCCATTCCTGCTCCTCGCGTGGCCCAGGTTACTCGAGCCTCAACCCCTGTTCGTGCTGAAGAACCTGAAACCATGCAAATTAATGCCTACCATCTGCCCACGGAGGAGAGAGATCGACGGATCCAGCTTCACCTCTGTCTGTACTGCGGCGAGGCAGGCCACCTTCGTTCCTCCTGCCCATCCAGACCCCGTTCAACCGCTTCTCGTCCGGTGAGCACAGACCTCGAAGCACTACACCACACTTCGTCTGTGTTCGTGCCTGTTGTGTTAACGACAAATGGCAAGCGTGTTCCCACCAGAGCACTGATTGACTGTGGTGCAGCAGGGAACTTTATCTCGGCAGACTTTGCCCGTCAACACATTTCACTAATCCGCTGCCCCTCTTCCCTTGCAGTCGAGGCCATCGATGGAAGACCATTAGGCTCCGGTCGCATTTCTCACCTCACTCAAGAACTCCAGCTGCTGACAGGGGCGCTCCACTCTGAAGTAATCCAGTTCTATGTCTTCCACGCACCCCTGTGATCCTAGGCTTGCCATGGCTCCGTAAACACAATCCCCAGATTCACTGGAGAACCAACCAGATTACCCGTTGGGGCGTGTCCTGTCATTCCAAGTGCCTCTCACCTGTGGCTCCATCTACCATTCAAGTCATCTCCGTGCCCGTGGCGACGGCCAACCTGAACGACCTCCCTACCGAATACCATGATCTGGCAGAGGCCTTCAGCAAAGTTGGCGCTTCTCAACTCCCGCCTCATCGCGACAGCGACTGTGCCATCGATCTGTTACCCGGTTCGGTGCCTCCCAAGGGTCGTATATTCCCTCTCTCTCAACCAGAGTCCGAAGCTATGAGGAAATATATAGAGGAGGAACTGGCAAAGGGTTTCATTCGGCCCTCCACGTCTCCTGCGTCCGCCGGATTCTTCGTCCAGAAGAAGGATGGGGGCCTTCGACCCTGCATTGATTACCGTGCTCTGAATGACATCACAGTGAAGTTCCGTTATCCGCTCCCGTTGGTTCCAGCCGCCTTGGAATTACTTCGTACAGCCAAGTACTACACTAAGCTCGATCTTCGCTGTGCATATAATCTTATCCGCATCAGGAGGGGGGACGAGTGGAAGACAGCATTTTCCACCAACACGGGGCACTACGAGTACTTGGTTATGCCGTTCGGCCTGGCGAACAGTCCGTCTGTCTTCCAGTCATTTATCAATAACGTCTTCAGAGACATGCTCCATCGTACAGTCATAGTGTACATCGACGACATCCTAATTTACTCTGACACCTTCACAGACCATGTGCAGCACGTGCGAGCCGTCCTCCAGAGACTCCTTCACCACCATCTGTATGCCAAACTGGAAAAGTGTGAGTTCCATCAAACCTCCATTTCATTCTTGGGTTACGTCATCAGCCCGGAGGGAGTTGCTATGGACGAGGGAAAGGTCAAAGCAGTCCGTGATTGGCCACGTCCCACAACCCTGAAAGAGCTACAGCGCTTCCTCGGGTTTGCTAACTTTTACCGACGATTCATAAGAAACTTCAGCGCCGTGGCCAACCCGCTCACTTCTCTTGTGAAGAAGGGCACACATCGTCTTCAGTGGAAGGAGTCTGCCACCCAGGCTTTTAATGTGCTCAAACAACGCTTTAGCACAGCTCCCATACTGCACCATCCTGATCCCAGTCTTCCATTCATAGTCGAGGTAGATGCCTCGAACACCGCCTTGGGGGCCATCCTCTCACAACGCCAAGGTTCACCGCCCAAGTTATATCCATGTGCATTCTACTCCCGTAAATTGAATGCCGCCGAAAGAAACTACGATGTGGGTGATCGGGAGTTGCTGGCCATGAAGGCCGCCTTTGAAGAGTGGCGGCATTGGCTCGAGGGCTCTCTCCATCCTTTCATCGTTCTTACGGACCATAAGAACCTAGAATATCTTCGCACCGCTAAGAGGCTAAACCCCAGGCAGGCACGTTGGTCTCTTCTTTGCCCGGTTCCTCTTCACTGTCACTTATCGCCCTGGTTCCAAGAATGTCAAGGCAGATGCCCTCTCACGCCAAAACGACCTCGAACTTACACCACAGGACCCCAAAACGGTGCTGGCTCCCAACCTCATTGTCGCTCCCATCCAGTGGGACATCGACACGGAAATCGAGCAGGTCAACTCCCGCGCTGAAGTCCCACCCGGCTGTCCGCCCGACCGAATCTTTGTCCCCGAGACCTTTCGGCATCAGGTTCTGGAACTCGTTCATGCACATCCCAGCTCAGGGCATCCAGGGATCACGGCCACTATCCAACTGCTCCAAAACCGTTATTGGTGGCCCTCTTTAGCCTCCGATACCACAACCCATGTAGAACACTGCCGGGTCTGTAACACTCAGAAGTCGTCTCGCCAATTACCTGCGGGCCTGTTACAACCTCTCCCCATCCCGCAACGTCCTTGGTCACACATTGCCATCGACTTCATCACCGATCTTCCTGCTTCTGAGGGTCACACCACCATCCTCACCGTGATCGATCGTTTCTCCAAGGCCTGTCGTCTTATTCCTCTTGCAAAGCTCCCCACGGCATTACAAACCGCTGAACACCTCTGCAATCAGGTGTTCCAAACTGAACACCTGATTGCACACCTGAACACCAAACGTTTTCTACGCTCCTACTGCCATCAACACCAGCGGGATTGGAGTCGTTACCTAATCTGGGCCGAGTATGCCCAGAATTCCATCCGGAAACACTCCACCGGCCTAACCCCCTTTCAGTGTGTCCTAGGTTTCCAACCGCCTCATTTCCCGTGGTCAGGAGAACCCACAAATGTACCTGCCGTGAACGACTGGCTCCAACGCAGCGAGGAGACCTGGAACCAGGCCCATACTCGCCTCCAACGAGCGGTTCGCCGTCAGAGGGAACAGGCTAACCGTCATCGGCGGCCGGGTCCGGAGTATCTCCCGGGCCAATGGGTCTGGCTGTCGACCCGAGACCTCCGTCTGCGTCTTCCCTGCAAGAAGCTCAGTCCCAGGTTCATGGGTCCATTCAAGATTACGCAACAGATTACCCCAGTCTCTTATCGCCTTGATCTGCCCAGACAGTACGTCTCGCTCCCACCTTCCATGTCTCTCTACTCAAACCTGCTGATGGACCCAACGTGGGACAGGAGGGGAGGTCCCGTGACCAGAGCCCTCAGCCCATCCTAGTGGAAAGCGAGGAGGCCTATCTAGTTCAGGAGCTTGTGGACTCCAGACGTCGGGGAAGTTCCCTGCAGTACTTGGTTCATTGGGAGGGATTTGGCCCTGAGGAACGTTCTTGGGTAGATGCCTCAGACATCCTGGACCCCAGCCTGATCACAGACTTTCACCTAGCTCATCCCACCAAACCGGCCCCACGACCTCGAGGTAGACCCCGACGCCGTCAGGCTCCGCGCGCCAGGAGTCGCTCGCAGGGAGGGGGCTCTGTCACAATCCCGGGCTCTGCAACTCCTCTCTCTGGCCAGCAGAGGCCACCCTTACCCGAATATTGATTCTCTCACACTACATTCCCCATAAGCCTCTCTAATGACCCAATTACTGTGCTCAGCTGCAGCCTATCTACCAGGCTATTTATATCCACAAGTTTTGTCTTGCTATTGTGAACACTACTGAGCATTATACCAATTGACTGCCTAACCATTTCTCGACCCCTTCCGTCTAGACCTTCCTTGCCTGCTGCCTGCCTACGTTTCCTCTGCCTGGTTATCGGACTCTGCTTGTTCTCTGCCTGCCCTGACCATTGAGCCTGGTAATCGACCTTGAGTTTGCCTTGTCTTCAGTGCTGTGTTTGCTGTCATCGACCCTTGCCTGTCTGACCATTCTGTTAATAAACTTTTATGCTGCAAATGGATCTCTCTGAGACTGGTGATTCACAACAGGTGGCATAGTGGCTAGTTGTAAATCTGTAATCCCTCCGTGTTTCACCGCAGTTAAATGAAACCTTCCTCCAGTGCAAAAGCCCCTGTGGAGGCCTCAGAGTTTACTGTTATGGCCCTAGAATGAGGAAAGCATCTTTACCATGCTGACCTCATTCAAAAAATAAATGGTGGAATTATATATTTATAATGGGGTTATATATTTGAGAACATGCAGAAGAAAAAAATAAAAAGCTATCTGATATGAAGTGTTTATTCTAACTTTATTATTAGGGTTATAGAAAGATGCAAAAACTTGTATTACACTAGAATGACACAATTATTAATACATTTAAAGCTGCAGTCCGTAACTTTTTTTTGTGATCAATTTACAACATTTAATACGCGAGTACATGAATCCATTTACCAAACTGTGTTTTTTTGTTTTTTTTATCCTGAATCACTATGGTACACCTATAGTATAAGAAATGTTTATATTCCGATTATTTTAGACTGGTATGGGTTGTACCAGTACCAGCCCAGTACCTGCATGACTCGATAGATATAAAAAGTGAGAATTAGCTCCGGCTACAGTATTCTTCAGCAAGACGCATGTAGTTCTGTTTATTAAGCACCAAAAGTTATGTACTGCAGCTTTAATTTCATTACATTTTAATGAAAAGGGTACAATGGCCATAGACATTAAAAGTGTATTGAAAAGAAAAAAATATGAAAGCTCCAATCAAATAAGCGGACTGGTAAATTTTTTTATTTTTTGTAAGTATGAAAAGTGTTAAAGGGCATATTGCAGTTTATTTTTTTTATTTTATTTTTATTAATATATAACCATGTATGAAAATATCATATGAAAAGTTAATGCAGGATTTAAAATTGTTTTGTGAGAAATAAGGGCACAAATTTAGTAGAAAACGTAACAGTTTCCTTGACCGTGTTGAAAAAACGCTTTTTGTTCAACATCGCGTCATATTACGTCATGGGAGGGAGTCATTTGCCGGGCTCTGCGTTTGCTCAGTGCAGAGTATGCTGGTATTCAGTTGGAGCGGCCGTGATTCAGTGTGTTTTCTGTGGTTGTTGTATTTCAATCAATTATTGTGAATTATGGCCTGTCAGGACATCGAGTCCACAGATTTCCGAACAAAAAAAGGACGTGTTATTTTCCGTGCCTGGTTGCGTTTAGTGCAGGTGAACCATCTGCTTCGAAACACGCGGTAGTGTGTAGCGTTCACTTTAGACCGGATGATTATAATCCCGGTGATATGATGGAGTTTAACATGGGATGCCGAAGCAAGAACCGAGTGAGCCTCCTTCGGTGCACACACACAGCTCCTTCGTCAGGTTCGCCGGTCCATCAACATGTGGTTCGGCCAGCGGTGGGAAACATGACACTCACGGATCCGTCAAAGATCACTTATTGTACATCTGTTTTACAAAATGTGCCTTGTCTTAATTTAATTCATGAACATATCCTATATAAACTTGTAATGCAATGCATTTATGTGTTTATTAGTCTGCAGCCGAAACTTAATGTTATTATAAATATAATATATTATGTGTTACACTGTAAACCCTAATGCTCAAAATAATTAATTGGTTTGAGTAGGACAAACTTAAATTAAACAAATTAGTTCAGTCAAATTAACTTTTATGAGTATTTAGCACTTTCTTTTTCTTTCAAGTTCACAGAACTGATATATTTTAAGTAAACTGAACTGTTTCATTGTTTTGAGTTTTATGAAATTATTTATTTTAATTTAGATGAACTTAAGTTTAACTGAAACAGCTGGGATGTCTATTTCCCAGCATGCTTTGCCGATGGCACTCGAAAGGGAGAGTAAATGCAAAAATGAAGTGTAATATATGTTTTTTTTTGTGTAAGATTAATGTTATGTGTGAGATTTAGTAGCGATTAATGTTTTGTTATGCTAATTTAGAAGAATTTCTGTTAATGTTGGTTTTAGGATAGTTACCATCATGGTGACAAGTGGTGCATGCAGCTTGATTTGAGAGCAAATAATCCCTTTATATTGCTGCGCTCATACAGCAAGTGTTTCTGTATAACATACTATTGCTAATATGTTAGCATTTACTACGTTAGCAGATTAGCTTTTTAAAGCTAACTAAGTTTATACTAATAAAAGTGTTTTAAGTTCTGCCAACTTATTTGGGTTTACAGTGTACTTCATAGATTTAAGTTATATTAACTGAATGGAATTTGTACTATTAACTTTATTTACCCAAGTTATCTTAACAATAAGTTATTGAGTTACTTGGACACAAATCAAATATTTTTTTATACTTAAATTGTTTGAGTTAATAAACTTAAAATGATTTAAGGCAACCGGTTTCCTCAAACGGTTTGAGTTGAACTAACTCATCAGGTTTTACAGTGTATAATTCCTTTTCAATCTGTACAAAACCACTTTAATGTTTGTGTTGGCTGTTTACATAGGACGTTTTTATACAGTAAGACAGTTATGATTGTGATTATTTTTTAATTCATTTATTCCAAAACTTTAACTATAAAGTCCTTCTTCCTCTGGAAACTGTCTCCTAATGACTTAGATACAAAACACATGCAGTTAAAGGTCTAAATACAAGCTTTGTTATTGCCTGATACATGATAATAATCTGTACAATATTGTGATCATATACATAGGCTATCGTCGGCTAACGTGGCTATATCGATAAGCTAACACTGGTGGTCTCTCGCCAAGACCCCTGCCCTGTTCTCCTCTCAGCACAGCCCAATGTGTCTCTGACCGTTGTTCTGTGTAACCCTGGCCTGTCCACAGTCTTGGTGGCATTGCAGGCACATAATTATATGGCTGAGGTCCGTCATATGAGTAAACATTTAGGCTACAATTTCCTCAGTGTCCGAACTGTCATTGCGATCCATTGCTTTCCTATTGTTTACTTAGACCGCACTCCCTCACGTTACGTCACTTCCGGTTTGGCGGTTTTCAAATGCGGAACTAAAATTTTCACACAAAAATTACTCTAGAAGCCTAAATAGCGTTTTATAAGTATATGTTTATATTTAAATCTAGTTCTTACATTATTTTTCTATACATTGGCTCACTGGGTACTCTAACCTGCAATATGCCCTTTAAATAAAACAAAATGAAATAAAGGTCTTGAGTTTTGTTATGAATCATTGACATGAAAGCTGCTCACTGCAGAGCAAATGGGTGGAGCTTACGCTGGAGCTAGAATATCCAACCACACCCTAACCCTACCCACAACTCTATCCCTCCACCTCCTTAGAGCTCTAGAGAGGAGAAGCTGGTCGTCATTTGACTGCAGTGAGTACCACTTGTCTGTTCAGGGTGTTTTCCCCACCTGTGGCAGATTCTGGGACAGGCTCCAGCATCTCCTCGAGTCTCGACCCTATACGTGTCACTCACTCACTCTGCTGGTGAGTCTTTATAAATGTCAAAGAAATAGATAAAGAAAATGTACCAAAATTACCACACGGTGGACTTTACTAATGTTCAGCGCTTTCAGTTCAAGCTCTTCATTTCTCAACAAATACTCAAAATGAATGAATGAATGAATGGATGGACAATTTTCTAGACAATTTAGACAAACCTATCAACTCAATTTGGAGAATGACAGGTACTAGATACAGGAACTAGCTAAATCTGTGACTGGGATCATTGTTTTAAAAACTCTGTTATTGTTTACTCAGCCTGGCGTATTTTAAAACATATGGTTTTATTTTTTTCTGTGATCAACAAACGCTTAAATTTATGAAAATTGTTGGCATCTAGCTCATAGCGAATTACATATGTATATGAATGTGTGTCTATGTCAAGAATGTATTATGAAGATTGATTATGAACACAATTATGGGTAGGCCCTTTATTTAATATAGACAGACAAACAGGTAATTGCAGGATGAAACTTAACTGAGACAGAGTAATACAATAACAGTTAGTAATAAGCAGCGGAACCATACACCTGTCGATTTGTAACATTTTCACAGTGAGACAAGATCTCACAGAGACTCGCGAGATCAAACGTGACTTGAGAAATTAGCTTCGTATATAGCTACAAATTACTGTTTCTTACCTCCAGTTCATGTTGCAAAATGAATAAAGCTATTTATAGGTTTAATAGACCAATAGACCATGATATCGTGAATCCAGACATATTGTCAAAACAAGCATCAGTTATCAATATCAAGAGGATTTAGCATTTCCAATTTATGTATTCAATTATTATTAGTAGCTATTATTGTATTATTAATATTATTAATATTATTAATATTAATAATACAAATATTAATAATGCAATAATGTGTACATAGGGAGGTACAGTACTGAGAGCCAGCGTCAAAAGTTTTAATTTGGTTTTGGATGCTACTGGGAGCTAGTGGAGTGACATAATTGAAAACAAAAGTCATACATATTATCGAATCTCAATAGTCATGTATTTTAAGCAGAAATATAATAAGTGAAAAAAAAATCATGAATTATGTGTTTTTCATCACTATTAAGAGGTATCTGAGGAAGTTGGTATCAGCACAGAATATGTAGTTATCCAATGTTCATGCTAAAAAAATGTAAATGTGGACAAAGGCAAATAATAATTTCTCTCATTGGAGAGAAATTATTCAATGAGGATCGAGGATGTGGAATTTCTTTGCATGCAATGGATGAAAAACAATGCAAACAAGTACATTTGTTTGCTGTTTTTATGAGTAATTGGCAGGGCAATGCCAATGTTATTGACTTGAAAGACTGAATCTGTATTGGACGATGTAGATTGACTTGACACTGTGAGCATGAATTGCATGAGAGGATAATATAGGCCTACGTTTATAATATACGAGCTGTAAGTTTCCCTTTTTCCCAATTAACAACTTGTCCCTTAACATCTCCAAAACCAAGGAGATGGTTGTTGATTTTCGGAACAAAAATAGTATGTCGCTCCAGCCCCTGGCCATCAAGGACAAAACTGTGGATTGGGTGGAAAGTTTTAGGTTCCTTGGGACCATCATATCCTCAAGTCTTAAATGGGACACGAATGTCAGCCAGATTGTTAAAAAAGCTCACCAGCGACTCTTCTTTTTAAGAAAACTCAAGAAATTTAAAGTGTCCAAGGCGGGAATGCTCCACTTCTACAGGGCTGTGATAGAGAGTGCACTTACTTTCTTCATCACTGTATGGTGGGGTAACTAAGATGATAAATCTGTGCTGAATAGGGTAGGACAGCGTCAAGGATAATTGGGTTGGACCTCCCTAAGATCTGTGACATTTACAACACCTGTGTACTTAAAACTGGACTGAAAATACTTAAAGATTCATTGCACCCCGCTAATTCCCTTTTAATCCCTCTACCATCAGGCAGAAGGCTAAGAAGTATCAGATCCAGAACCACCTGTTTTTCAAATAGCACTTATCCGCAGACTGTGTGAGGTCCCTCAATTCACACCAACAATCGTTATCTGCTCTGCTTACACAATTACGTCCTTCTCCTCAGTGTCACTAAATGCACTAGCACTTTATCTGGTCTGATTTATTTAGTAGATTATTTATTATACTTCTCATTGGTAGCAACCAAAGTATCTGTCTTCTGATTTTAGGTTTTTATTGTATATGTTGTGTCTGATGGTGTTGTCATTTTTGTCCAATACTGTCGTGTACTGTCCTGAGTGAGCCAAATCACTAAAATGAATTCCAGGCGATTTGCGTCGTTTAGGCAGTGGTGGAAAGTAACTAATTACAAATACTTTCGTTACAGTACTTGAGTAGATTTTTCGATTTTTTTCTACTTTCTTGAGTATAATTAAATTGTGGTACTTTTACTCTTACTTGAGTAAAATAAAAATAAAGTATTCAACTTCTCTACATTTATTTTTCATAAAAAGTACAAAGTAGGCTACTTTGACAAAGGTGCCGACGGAGCAACAGGGCAAGCTGACATTTGACACTTTTCAAACTACTGCGGTGGAGCCCTGCGCTTCAGCCAATAACAGACATATCTGAAGCAGTCCAGCCAATAACAGACAGGTCTGACTCGGGTGCAAAACCAATCAAAACTTCCAGTTCGGCTGGGGGGCGGGGCGTTCAAACCGCGCTTTGACATTAATTCACTGGCGCTCGTGTTTTGAATCAGAATTAGCGCTAACGTTTCAATATTTCAGTGAATGTAACGTAAAGAAGTGAGTATTCTGCTCATATTTAATTATGGCAACTACTGAAATGGCTCATCCCATTGATAATACCAGAGCACCGAGCAGTTAAAGGCTGAAGTAAATAAAAAAAGCTCAGCTCATAACATGGACCCAGTTATTGCATGGACGGAGCAAGAACAATGTAAGTTAAAGGGACACCAGGGAAGTCTGAGTGTTTTTTCTCTACGACGCCCCCCCCTGGTGTCTGGTAGTAAATGCTTTCAAACACACTGTCGTAAAACGAACTGCTGTTCCTCCCCCTCGCCACGAGCAACCCAGCTGATCAGCTGTCAACCTAGCTGAGCATGAACCGGCTGTTTCAAAACCAGTTATATCTACCGAGGTAAGAAAAGCAATATTTTCTTTCCAACTGATGGCGATTTTTTTTTTTGTATTGTGTTGTCATGCATGCTAGTATTTTTACCGGGAACGAACAATATGAACGAGGCGAACTACTGCTTTCGTGTTTTTTTTTTTTTTTTTGGGAGAGTGGGCACGAGCATAAAAAATATATATATCGGAGGCTAATTTGTCTAAAGGTATATTAGCAAGGTCTATAAGGTCATCTGGTAGAATGACGGTTTACCTTTGCTTGTCTAAGAAAACATCAGAACGTTTTTTCTTGCTCGATCATGATATGTGTAACATGTGTATTGCCTATTATCAGACGCGTTGACTTAGGCCATCGTAATTCAACTCATATCTGTAAAGTACGTCAACTGTTTTGTGATATTGCAGGAATCAACGTCAACCTCAGCCTCGTCTGAGTACACAAGCTAAATTAGACACATAGAAGGGCAGCATCCATCTATCAAGCCAAAATCTCCGCTAGCCATTTAGACGCGGGTAGGATACACCGGTGTCTTGATTTGAAGAATTTGATATTTTTAAATATTAAACACAGTTTATTCCAAAGATACTTACAAGTGCAACAGCAAGAAGGCCAAGTCAGCATCCGTTTTGCAGGCTTCTGTTTCTCTCAGTTCTCGCCATTCTGAAAAAGCCGGTCCGATATTTACTCGAGTCTTGCTCGGTCAGTCTCCCGTTTCCTCTGTCGTTGGTCCTCCGACAAAGATTTCCTAGCTTTCTGCTTCATTTTTACAGGCTCAGCCATAACTCAATCTATCGTTGCCCTTTCCTTATAGCTAGCCGGCGCTTGAATGGGGGCGTGTATGTGTGTGTATGTGTGCAGTGCCGTCAAGCAATTCGTTACATCGCGAGACCTGATATCACGCGATACTTCCTGACGGCGAGGCCGGCGGCCCGCCGGCCCAAAGTTGCAAGTGCGTTTTCTCCGCTCTCGGGCATCAGGGGGGTGCGAAACCACCACCATTCAACCCGAAATAAGTAATATAACCATTCCACTGACTCCGAAGCTGTTCAGTTAAGGTAAAAAAGTTACTTAGAGCACC
This sequence comes from Semotilus atromaculatus, assembly GCA_031834385.1. NCBI lineage: Eukaryota > Metazoa > Chordata > Actinopteri > Cypriniformes > Leuciscidae > Semotilus > Semotilus atromaculatus. The sequence goes on along the minus strand of JAULUF010000008.1, from coordinate 192,017 downwards.
TTTAAGTGTCTAAAATACATGCACACAGTTCAATTAATGGTAAAGCCCTGTTTAACAATACAGTTAAACTAAATATACGAAGCAAACTTAGTACAAAGCAGAAAAAAACTGTGAAACAAGATCGCATGATTTATCTGTCAATCAGATGCATGTAAAAGTGTAGTTCATTTCTATAGCAACAGTGGGCGCCCAGCACATTTTCGGTACAACGAAAAAAAGATAATTTAATTTAACATGTACCCGCATAACCCGCTTATTTTTTATTTTTTTACTGGGAATTTTTTATTTATACTGCTTTATTCACAAATCTCACCTTTTTTTTTCTTTCGGACCTCTCACGTAACCTTATTTGCTTTCAATTATTAAATGATTCAAATCAAATGATCTTACCTGGACTTACTTTTCAAAATTAGTGATAAAAAATTGCTCTTGATAACAGAGAAAGCTATACTTTTATCATGGATGGATGCACTCTTTTGGGCTTCTAATTTTCTCCAGTCATTCACTGCCATTATAAAGTTTGGAAGAGCCAGGCCATTTTTTAATATAACTCTGATTGTATTCGACTGAAAGAAGAAAGTCATATCTTCTAGGATGACTTGAGGGAGAGTAAATCATGGGCTAATTTTCATTTTTGAGCGAACTATCCCTTTAAAGACATACATCATTCTTCTGAAAATACCTGAGAGTTTGATGAACACAGATATATTATAGCTATAATGTGTTTGTCTTCATGTTTCATCAGTCAAAACATCACTATTTGCATGTTATTATATCCATATAAGGCATTTCCAGAAATGTCATAAGTTTAATACTTCTATGCATCAGTACTGGGCTTCCAGTATGAATGAAACAGATGACATGAGAGTGTTTAGTGCTCCATTTCGCTATCATCTCCCCATTTTGGGTAAAAATAGAAAAATACTAAAGTACTTTGTAACGTAGTTACTTGAGTAGTTTTTAAGCAAGCTACTTATTTACTCTTACTTGAGTCATATTTTATTTAAGTACTTCTACTTGTACTCAAGTAAATTATTACTTAAGTAGCAATACTTTTACTTAAGTACAATTTGTCAGTACTCTTTCCACCACTGCGTTTAGGCAAATAAAGACTTGAACTTGAACTTTGACATGTTGCAAGCTTTATTTTACATCACAACCAACATGACAAATGATATACTCGGAGTCAGATACACAAATGATTGTTCTGTCGTCACACAAGGGCATGGCCTCAGGGTAGGCGCCACGAAGGGGCCCCAGGGGGCCTGGCCCGGCCACCTAGGTCACTGTGCCCCCTCACCTCTGGCCAGTACACCACCCTGCCGCTGAGACTCAGCAACAGGCATGCTACGACTGTTTCCTCTTATTCCTGACATAATATAATTAACTTAACTAGGCCTACATATATATATATTTTTTTGTTGTAAATTAATTTAGTTTTACCATGATTAAATCAGCTTTGCAACTTTGCATTTACACTCGCGACGAGGTGATTAACTAAATTACGTCACTAGCAGCTTGTATGAAGAAAATATGCAACGAATAGAAAGACGTTCTGAGAAAGTTTAACACTTCCACTCGTCGACTGCATCTTTTCTAAAGGTAGGATGTGTTTTTGCTTTTGTCTTTGTTACTAATATGATTAACATTGACCGGGGGAGCTGCGCAATTATATAGCCTATATATTATATATAAATATTATTAATAAATGAGCAAAACTTGGCCACTCAATATTTAATATTCAATTATTTTAATTATCACAATTAAAGTTTTAATTTTACTAAATTAAACAAGCACAACATACAAGATTTATTATTAACAATGTTATTTCAACATAATATCTCGTTATTTAAACATAATATGTGTGCGTGCAACAAGCAAGATGTGCATTTGTAAATCCGGTGACACGTGACATGTGCATTGATTTTTATTAATAAACTAGTGATTTCTGTGTCAGTGTTGGCTGCAAAGATGAAGTTGACGCGCCTAGAGAAATGCACATATAGATTACATAATCAGAGAGTAGCCTATTTCTTTTCATTTTGAATTGTTTCGTTTAAAGACATTTCAAGCTTTCTATAATATTTCTCATGTCTGTGAGGCATATGCTGAGTTTCGGTTAATTTATGATGAGATGCGCTCCAGTTCACGTGCAATACAAGTGACCACACCGGCAGGTTATGATTATATTGTCTACTATATTTGCTTCTTATTTATTAAATCCAGGCAATTGGTTGATGAAAAATTTATTAAAATTAAGATACAATTTATTCAAAATGAAATTCACTTTAAAGAAAGGCTTTATACAAAACAAAACATAATGAAGTGGTCAAAATGTCTGACCCACTTCATGTCTTCCGATATATTACAGATCCTATCCTACTCATGCTGTTCACTTTTCATAATCAACATAGATGAAAAAAAAAAAACATTTATAATATTTTGACAAATATGAAACTAAATGCACTTATTTAATGGCTACGACACCTATAGGCCTACATACTCTCTATTGGTACAAATTGCTGCACATTCTGCTGCACATCAAAAATAAGCGTAAAAGACTGCACAAAGCAGTTTCCCGGTGTGTTACATGATGTAAATTTACGTTACAGTAAGAGATTGCACTTTGTGCATTGGAAGCACTTGTTTTAACAGAACTGTAAAACAGGAAGCACACGTTTTATTTTTTTATATTTTATTTATTCATTTTTACAGAAGTGGTAACATATTCCTTTTGTAAAGCTACAGAACTTGACTCATCAATGTTTTGTAAGTTTGAGCCATGTGTTTATTAAATAAAACAAGATGAGAACTTAAATATTCCCAGCACTTTCTGTGATGTAGAATGCTTACTTATCATAGGAAGTAATAAGAAATGACTCTTTACATTAACACTAGAAGTGCCAGAATTCTATAACTACTAGAACTGCCACAAGCGGTAATTTTGACTGCTAGATTCCAATCTCTATGTTATCTTTAATGACAAATACCCAATTGAGAGATTAATGCATTTATTGTATTATGATATATTTTAAAAACAAAACTACACCAAACTGTAATAGAGAAAGCTGGAAACGAGCGGATCTAAAACAAAACGAAGTAGGCCTAGCCTATACCAAGAAGGAAGCGTAGGCTAGAAACATAAAACCACTAGCCTATATTACAAATTGTATGTTAACTATTTAAATCAATAATAGTGCTTGGCTATATAAGCTTCACAGTCAAGGCAAGTAACCTCTCTTCTCCCCGCATAATTTCCACACACGGGTTTGCGGCATTTGCGTCAGGTGTCGTGGGTTTTGTTTTGACTGCAGATTCTCCGAACCTGGCACTGCCTCCGCTTTGGTGTCTGGTGCGGTGGTTGCTACAAATTTAATCTAATATACTTTTTGTTTGTAGAAATTATATGCAAACACTCAGGACCGCTACTTTCTGTCGACAGTGAGAGAGACAAAGGTCAACCGCGGGAAATGTAACAAAAGAATTCCCCAAAATTCAGTGCGGTCAATATGACCGTCTATGGCCGAAATGGGTAAATATATTCATTTGTTGTTGTTTTTTGCTTATGTGTAATTTATATGAAAAACATTTTAGGGTGCTAGTGAGAACAGTGAGAACACTAGGGTGCTAGTGAGAACAGGGTGCTGGGGGAATCACTTTTTTTTCTCTCTTTTTGCAAGTTCCCGCAATTTTTGCAAGTTCCCACAATTTCATAGCATAAAATTGCATAAATATCCCGCATATTCCATAGCATTTTTTAAGAAAACGTGCCGCAACAATCACAAAAAACTCCACATTTTTCTGGAAGGACTGAAAATTTTCCTCCCATAGAAAACCATTATAAGAACGTTTGGCTTAATGCAGATTAGAATGTCCCAGCAGTTATGTTGAAATAACAGATATGCTGTCAGGTCCATTAAGTCAAGAACACACATGACAATGAAAATTATTTAGGACATTTTCATTGAATAAATTGCAATTCAAGTTGATCAATTCTGAATTAAATTTTGGCGGTATGGCTCTGTTCAGGGAGTCCTCTGACCTTTCATGAGCACCATGAAATAGCAGAGAGCCAGAGGACAGCAGCAGTATTAGGGAATGCTCACACAGTTTAGGACTTTGAGAGCTGAACTATTCCCCCCTATGAACAGAGCAGCAACGATAACAGAATAGCAAATGCCATGTTATACACGACAAGGAGGAGCTGGGGAGGTGGCGGGCTGCAGAGAAGCGAGCAGCAAGCTGTTAGGAGTGAACTGAATGTGCTTAAAATGGGGCGCCCTGATTTGAGCGTAGCCATTAGCAGCGAGGGGAGTTGAACAGCTGATGCGCTGATGCAGATCAGCTGATGCAGCTCAGCTGAGCAGATCAGCTGATGAGACCGTGTTGTTGGCCAATAGCAGCGTCTTGACTACTTGACCTGCCAGAACTGACGCTGACGCTCAATTTCTGTCAAGTCCATTAAGTCAAGAACAGACATGACAATAAAAATGATTTAGGACATTTTTATTGAATAAATTGCAATTCAAGTTGATAAATTCTGAATTCAATTTTGACGCCATGGCTCTGTTCAGATGAGTCTCCTGACCATTCATGAGCACCATGAATTTAGCAGAGAGTCAGGGGACAGCAGCAGCATTAAGGGGACACTCACATGAATTAGGACTAGGAGAGCTGAACTATTTCCCCCAAACAGACCATAACAGCAACCTTCTGTGATAAAATAAAAACGAAAGGATGAAATTAGGCAGCCGGTAAGCGCATCCAGGGGCAATTGTCACTGAGCAGAAGACGCACGAGTAAGGTTAAGGAGATGAGGCACAATTGTTTATATAGCGAACCAATCAGGGACCTGAGCTCATGGCCTTCTGAGCATCAAGAATAGCCCTAACGTCAGGACGAAGGTACCGTTCATAAGCAGCAGAAGACCACCGCTTTAAGGGTTAAAACTGGAGCGGATGCCGCCGCTGTAGTTGCTGCACCAATGCATAGAGAATGAGCTGTATAACGGCCTGGAGGCTGTCCAGGCAGTTTCTGAATTTCAACACCCCTTAGAAAAAAGAAAAAAAAAGCTGTGAGAATGACCATCTCTAACAACTGATCGGTATAAAGCCCCAAACACCAATTCCGTAATTGAGATATGATTTGTTTAACCAAAGGTCAAGTAAAAGGGAGACGTTTATCATTGCCTCGTGGAGACTGACTTTTGAGGCCATTCAGCAAAAGGCGAATGGATGGGTTTTCCAAAATACTGGAGGCAGATGGATCCAGGCAGCGCAGATGGAATTGGATGCCAGCGACCATACTTTTGATGGAAGAAGGCTGCAGTTTTTGATCCTCAAAGCAGTGGACTATAATAGCTATACAATACATTGACAGGCAGAGCAACTACAGATAAAGAAGCACAAAAGGTGATGAAATAAGACCATGCCGAGTCATACGGTTTTAAAGTAGAGTTAGCCAGACCTTTGAATAAATTTAACAGGACCTATGGTCTTTTCCTCTGAGAGAGGAATGCCCAAATCGAAAAAGGTGTGTTTACCTTTTTCTGGTAAACAAAATGGAGAATGGAGAGGAATGGAGAGGTCGATGATTTATTTTTTGTTTTTTATACTTTATTTTTAGTTTTTTTGACAAGAGAAAAATAAGGAAAACCAGACAGAGAGACAGACCAGGGAACAGTGGGCAGAATCTTCATAGATTAACAGAATTGCTCAACATCATGTAAAATAGGAGAAAAAAAAAAGGAAAAAAAGAAGAAAAAGACATACTCATCTCAAATTTTATTCAGATAAGATATCCAGTTTTTCCAATATGCTTCACATTTCCTCCTGGCATGTCTCAGAAACAGTTCGGGAAATTTATGATATGGAACATTTGACTTTCTCTCTATCCATTCAGCAATTGTTGGGTACTCTTTATTTAGCCATTTCCTAGTTCTACCAAGAAGACTCGGGAAAATAATATTGAAACAATAAACCATTTATTAACAGCCCAGCAAGCAATATATGCAATAGAGTTCTTTGGCGCAGGCCCCGTCCGTAACTCGCGATCCGAGGGTACGGATTCTGCATTTCCTGCCTGAAGATGAAGGCAGGGGCGCAGCCGACCCCCAAGAAGAGGTGGAAGATAATTCCACTGGACGGAGCCCACCCCCAAAGAACGGAAAAGAAAAGTATACCCACCAGCCGTATAACGTGTAGTTCCTAACAGAGAAAAAGAAAAAGAGTTAGCAACGGCTAGGTAGAAATGGACCTATCAATTCCATAGGTCAATAGTTTATTATAGAGAGTTCCATCGATATCATTGTGGGAACAGTAGCCTAACTCTATAATGAGTAGAGTGGAGTATGCTTTACTTTTTATGCAAGATACTTTCTGCTGCTGAAATAACGCATTTGCTGACGCTTATAACATGGAATCGTATTTATTTCGTTTTGATTATTATTATTATTATTTTTTTATAAACGCTGATCCAAGCTAAGATGAGCCGCACAGAGACAAGGCCACGCTGAGCCACATAAAACGAGGCCACGCTGAGCCACATAGACAAGGCCACGCTGAGCCACATAAAACGACGCCACGCTGAGCCACATAGACGAGGCCACGCTGAGCCACTTAGACAAGGCCACGCTGAGCCACATAAAACGAGGCCACGCTGAGCCACATAGACAAGGCTACGATGAGCCACACAGAGATGAGGCCACGCTGAGCCACAGAGACACGGCTACGATGAGCCACACATAAACGAGGCCACGCTGAGCCACACAGAGACGAGGCCACGCTGAGCCACACAGAGACGAGGCCACGCTGAGCCACACAGAGACGAGGCCACGCTGAGCCACAGAGACGAGGCCACGCTGAGCCACATAAAACGAGGCCACGCTGAGCCACTTAGACAAGGCCACGCTGAGCCACATAAAACGAGGCCACGCTGAGCCACATAGACGAGGCCACGCTGGGCCACTTAGACAAGGCCACGCTGGGCCACATAAAACGAGGCCACGCTGAGCCACACATAGACGAGGCCACGCTGAGCCACACAGAGACGAGGCCACGCTGAGCCACAGAGACACGGCTACGATGAGCCACACATAGACGAGGCCACGCTGAGCCACAGAGACAAGACCACACTGAGCCACACATAGACGAGGTTCGCTGAGCCGCTAGGCCGCTAATGCTGCGCATGAACGAAACACGCATAGAAAAGCCGCTAGGCTGCACGAAGCCAGACCCCTAAGGACCGTATTGCCAGCGATAGGTGCAAGGACGAATTATTCAAGCTGAGACTATCGCCAGATAGATAACGCATAACACCACCACCAGTAGTTGCATAGGTATTTACCTGAACCGTTACTGGAGAGCTTGCTGAGCTTCGAGGATGACCATCTGCCATCTCTTAATGCTGAAGTAGAAATGCCACGATCAGTTGCTGTAGTGGCTGCCCCGATCATGAAGGAATGACCAGTATGCTGGGAGGGAGATAGACTGCGGCTTTTGAGGACAGAAACTGATGAGTCCAGAACCAGCTTAGAGAGGAGTGCTCCGTTAGTTAGGATAAATAGAGGTGAATTTAATCATAGATGAGAAGGGACAGAATTTATTACTAATTTATAAATGATAATGAGATACAGAGCCTTGAGAGTCATTCTTAGAATTCTTAAGAAAGCGAGTAAAGAATTAGGTGAAAATCTTAATTCAGAAGAGACCATGAGGAATTTAAGACCATGAGTATTTAGCTCCTGGATGCATGAGCCATGAACGCTGTAACAGACACAGCTACAATCTGAACATAACAATAGGAAAAGAGACCATTGCGGACTGGAGGTAATAAAAGGGGGTTGGATGGATTTGCTTTTCTAACTTACTTAGTGTGTAATGTTGCCGTTTAAGCATAACCAACACCTGCAAGGTTACAACTCAAAGTTCAAGCAATGGGAAAATTCCATTAAAGGAATTGCTTTTTAAAGACTACAACAACGCTGAGAGGAGCTAAACGACATTCCTCCTGGGTTAGTGCCTCACAACCCTAATTTGCATGAATCTGCCCACAGGACATGATTTATAGATTATCGAGACATAAGCCAATCAGTGACTAGAGATAGCTACGCATGAACTACATGATTCGTCAACGACCATTCGGAATATGGTCTATATGTTGACACTTCTTGAGTCTCCATCTTGAATGATTCCGGTTGAACAAAGCGAAAAGTTTTAAAATTGTCGGTGAGAGGTAATCGAAGCTGCAAAGCGAGCTGTTGAAACACCGACCCCTGAGCCGGAAGCAGCAGCCCTACCACATCCAAAGGGATATACAAATTATATGCTTACTCACCCTTGAAATGATCATTCCAGCATGTTATTCAAATGTATCTGTGGGGCATTCCGAACCAAACCCTGCATACACACCGGAGACCCACCACATATCGATTTAGTAATTGTAGATGAGGAAGGAATGATCTGCCCTGATCTGGATGCGAAAAGAGGAATCTGAAAGAAAGCAAAACATTATGAACAATGACTGCAGAATAGAAGCTTTTAAGGTTAGGGAGCCGCACCTTCAGATATAAAGTCTAGCTGGATTGAGCAGAGCGACTAATTTAACATAATCTGTTAGAGGAGGGCCGGGTGATGGATCCGGGTTGCTGAAGGGCGTGAGTTTAGATTCATCTGGCCTTTACTGATCCAGATATCGGAATCTGAGATTGGGCATGCACACTTTATCTAGTGTTTTTTTATTTTTATTTTTATTTTTTAATTAAAACGACTAAATCTGACTTCTGAATACGGTACTTACCTGAAGTAAGGTGACGGCTTCCTGTCAAGAAGCTACTATCATTACCTAAATGATACTTGATCTTTTTTTTCTTTTTTTTTCGTAGAATCCTTTTCTCAGGTGCGCAGCATATGCCTGACATGGCTCCCAAGTTGCTCTTAGCAGAGATAGCCCCATTCATGGCTGGCAGATCGCTGGCCACAACAAACAGTTGAGACTCTTGAATAGAAAGATACATGAACATGTAAATCATACAGTTGAACAAAGACAGTGTCCCTCGAGTCTCCTTCACTGATTTGTTCTGGTGATTGGAATGACTTGATAAAACTAATATGACTGTTAGATCTAAGGAGATAGCAGGTGTTTTTTTCTTTTTTGGCTAGGTACATGTGGTCTTTGACCGGAGCATCCTTAGTCTGCATTTCTCTGTACATTAATGTGGAAATACCCATCACGTAAATTATTTCTATATCAGTGGATTAAGTAGTCACCAGGAAAGGTTGAGTAGGCTATCACAGTAATTAAACACATTTTCCAATATGAAGATCTAGTTTTAAGTATTAAGGGACTTATTATATGAATTAAATAGGCCTAAATATGTTTTTTTTTTAAATAGCTGTTTGTGAATTACAACACTTGTAATTACTGCCATTGTAGAGATATCCACTACAGTATGCATAACAGTTCTTAAGTAGGCTACTTTTTTATCAGTTAAAATTACTATACTGTGGAATATTGGTGACGGGAAACTTGCTACGAACATTTCCCCTTTAAGGCGAGCTATCCAGCCCCATTGCAGTCTGTAGATCAGTAGTAGGCCTAATTAGGAACACGCCACATCGCCATACGCCATGGAGACCAATTTGAACTCTGCCACTGGTGTAGGAAGCAACGGAGAATTACTTACCTGAATGAAGTTTAATCATGATAGAGGGGATATATTAGCAGTGGCTGGTGAAGCGCTTACCAAAAACTTGAAAAACCGACTTGAAAGCCTTGGAAGTGGAGCTTGAACTTGAAACCAGCGAGAGAAGCTCGCCTCTCGTCACTTGCAGAGTTGCTGATTCATGTCGGTGGATCGTGATCTGCGGGATAATGGCACCCGTGCAGACAGCGAGGTTCTTTTGCTGGACAAGTTGTTGAGGATGACATTGCAGCTCTCTTCCTGCCGGATTATCCTGGCTGAGCTGACGCTGGTGTTTTAGGCCTAGAGGAGCAGAACTTCTCATGAGAGGCCTTGGATGATCAAAACTCTCCGAAGACCGCTGTGCCTACGGGGAGATGCGGCACTGAACGCGGGAACCGCGACGTGTAGCAGGAGATACAGCGGGACATATCCATCGTCGGAACTCGATAATGGTAAACATGCGTGTCCTGAAACATGTTGGCATGGCGACTGAATGTAAGCATCAGCATCTGCGAACTCAGACATGTGTAAGTACCCATCTTTTATACCACAAATATTAGAACGCAATTGGACAGATGAGAAGGTAATGAATGACGTAACAATTGAGTCTTCCCGGCAGAACTTGCGCTAAAGCTTTCATTTATTGCTTTCTTGCTACCTGCTAAAAGTATTTGTAACAAATATCTATCTGTCTTTCTCAGCCCTGTTGGTAGATTTCCTCAAATCTAGCCGATTATTGACAGAGGTCGAAGATTAAATGTTTTTTACCCGAATATTTATGAGTGGCAATCCCTATATTTAGGTCTTATCCTAAAAATCAGGAAAGGAGACCTATCGAATGGGCCTATCATAAAACCCTTCTTAAAGGTGGGGTATGTGATTTCCAAAACGGCCGGCAGATTTTGAAAATACACAACTCAAAAGGTCCTACCTTCTTTCCTCCAACGCTGGCCCTGACTTCCATTCAAAGAACATGGACGCGCAATCATGCACGAGCGAAAACTCAGATTCCTCCCCAAGCAGGTTAGTTAGCTAGCTAGTTCTACGTAGGACTGGGCTACAAATTGGCTACAATTCTCATGCACATCTCGTCAGTAAAGCCGGCTCCATGATTAGTAGTAAATCATCATCACTTGCTTTCAGATGGAGCGGCATTTACTACAGTTAATGATGATTTACTACTAAGAGACGCTTGAGATTTACTACAAGCCAATCGCCAGGACCACAACATTGCAGTTGTTTATGTTAACCACATTTAGCTGCTAATATGCTAACTGCAAGAGCTCATAAAGACCCGTTAGCTTTGTGGTTTTACTGTCGTGTAAATGACAAAAATACACCATAACATGTCCGCGTTGGTTAATAGTGGGTTATCAGCTTCTCACCTGTCCAGCAGAAAAAATGCCACAGCCGCATCTGTTTGTAGTCCTTCCTGGTCCTTTAGTTGCCGCCAACGCTGGAAAGCGTCACCTATAATGACCCTTGTTTTTCTCTTTCTGCTGTTTTGTTCGCAATCGCTCGCTCAAATAGAGATTTCCTTTTGTGTGGTGTCTTGTCTGACATTTTCCTAATGGAAGCAACATGCACACACTTACTTACACTCTCTCTCTCTCTCTCTCTCTCTCTCTTGCGCACTTCCGGTGAGGGTGAGGCCCATCGTGTGTGGTGGCGTTGAAGAGCGTTCTTTCCTTTTTGGGGTTTTCCCCTTCTTTTTCTTTGATTTTGTTTCTTTTCTTTGTTTCTTTTCCCCCTACTGTCAGGGTTGCTGCAGGTAGCTGAAGACGAGGACAAGGGCTTCAATATAATATATTTATTAAACAAACTTAAAACGTCCAAAAACAAACGAGAACAAAAGAACAGAACTCCAGGACTTCAGGGTTAACACACAACCATACATTGACGACGACCAACAAACACTGAGGGAAAACACAGGGCTTAAATGAACTGAACCAAAAATCACACAAGACAGGGGAAAACAAGATCACAAAAGATAACTAAACACACTGAAACGTGACAGTACCTCCCCCCTCCCCGAAGGCGCGTCCTCGCGCCGTATAACATCTAAAGGGGTGGGAGGGTGGGCGCCCTGGAGGCTGACGAGGGCATGGTGCAGTTCCAGGAAGCCTCCAGGGCGGAGCAGGCTGTGGGCGTGGCCACGGCGGTGCAGGCTGTGGGCGTGGCCACGACGGTGCAGGCTGTGGGCGTGGCCACGACGGTGCAGACCCTTCAGGTGGCCACGGCGGTGAAGACCCTTCAGGTGGCCACGGCGGTGAAGACCCTTCAGGTGGTCACGGCGGTGAAGACCCTTCAGGTGGCCACGGCGGTGAAGACCCTTCAGGTGGCCACGGCGGTGTTATTTTTCCGGGCCTCCGTGGATTTTTGGCTGGCCACGGCGAAGGCGTATAGCCCCCCCCCAAAATTTGCTTGGGGAGAAGGCAATTTTCTCAGAGCCAGAGCCCGTTGACCCAGCGCCCGTTGATGTCAAGTCTGTTTCCGTTCCTGAAACAGACTTGACATCAACGGGCGCTGGGTCAACGGGCTCTGGCTCTGGCGCTGGGTCAACGGGTTCTGGCTCTGGCGCTGGGTCAATGGGCTCTGGCTCTGGGTCAACGGGCTCTGGCTCTGGCGCTGGGTCAGCGGGCTCTGGCTCTGGCGCTGGGTCAACGGGCTCTGGGTCAACGGGCTCTGGCTCTGGGTCAACGGGCTCTGGCTCTGGGTCAACGGGCTCTGGCTCTGGGTCAACGGGCTCTGGCTCTGGGTCAACGGGCTCTGGCTCTGGGTCAGCGGGCTCTGGCGCAGGATCAGCGGGCTCTGGCGCAGGATCAGCGGGCTCTGGCGCAGGATCAGCGGGCTCTGGCGCAGGATCAGCGGGCTCTGGCGCAGGATCAGCGGGCTCTGGCGCAGGATCAGCGGGCTCTGGCGCAGGATCAGCGGGCTCTGGCGCAGGATCAGCGGGCTCTGGCGCAGGATCAGCGCTGGACGGGACCAGCGGTGAAGGCTCAGGATCTATGCTGGACGGAACCAGCGGTGAAGGCGAAGGATCCGTGCTGGACGGAACCAGCGGTGAAGGCGAAGGATCCGTGCTGGACGGGACCAGCGGTGAAGGAAACTCTGGGCTGGACGGGACCAGCGGCGAAGGAAGCTTTGGGCTGGATGGGACCAGTGGCGAAGGAAGCTCTAGGCTGGACGGGACCAGCGTCGAAAGAAGTTCTGCCTGGACGTGGCTGACGTGAAGCTCTGGCTGGACGTGGCTGACGTGAAGCTCCGGCTGGACGTGGCTGACGTGAAGCTCTGGCTGGACGTGGCTGACGTGAAGCTCTGGCTGGACGTGGCTGATCTTCCACGTGGTATGTGGATCCACACGCCCACAGTGTGTGATCCACAAACTCCAAAAATGACAAATTGAGATCCTTGACAAGAATTATTTGGGCTAGTGGGTCTTTCAGTCCACCCCAGAAACTCCTTGTTAGTTCCTCTTCCTCCAACGACACATCATCATAAAGGTCTAAATAGATCCCCGCATACTCTTCGAGTGAGCGCTCCTCTTGGAAGAGGATTGGGTTTTCGAAGGGGCTCACCTCTTTCTTCTTCCTTCTACTCATTTTCTGTTTATGGTTGGTCGTTCTGTCAGGGTTGCTGCAGGTAGCTGAAGACGAGGACAAGGGCTTCAATATAATATATTTATTAAACAAACTTAAAACGTCCAAAAACAAACGAGAACAAAAGAACAGAACTCCAGGACTTCAGGGTTAACACACAACCATACATTGACGACGACCAACAAACACTGAGGGAAAACACAGGGCTTAAATGAACTGAACCAAAAATCACACAAGACAGGGGAAAACAAGATCACAAAAGATAACTAAACACACTGAAACGTGACACCTACGTTACGTTAAAAAAAATATATATATATATATAAAAAAACAGCGAGTGCCGGTATGGCAGCCGTTCCGGCGCAAGGAACGGCCTGCTTATCCCTCCGTAATGGGTGCAGGTGTGTGCCAGAGGCGGGTGTAACAGTTGAAGATTTGTTGGTGGCGGTAGGACAGAAGGTTGGTTTTGATAACATAATCTCTGGCTCGCGAATGAACAAAGCGGTCGTAGTATTTTTGAAAGCTGAAGCGTTAGTGAATAAATTGACTGTGGACGGACTGTGGGTGAAAGGCTTTTTGTTTGGGCTTTTGTTCCGGTTTCACCACTGTCTGCCCCAGCTACTAAAATCACAATTTCAAATGTTCCGCCGTTTGTTTCCAACGATTTAATAATAAAAGAACTTCTACGATTTTGGAAAATTGCAAGCCCCATGAGAACGATCCCTTTAGGGTGCAAAAATACGGCGCTAAAGCATGTATTGTCTTTTCGACGTCAAATTTTTATGTTCCTAAGCTCCCAAGATCGATCCTTTAGAAGTTTCTTTTCGCGTTAAACACGAAGATAACTCGTACATGGTATATGCGAGCACGGAGAGTTTGAAATGTTTTGATTGTGGCGATGTCGGACATAAGCGCTTCTCGTGTCCGCATAAAGTGCACAATGAACCTCAGCCTTTAACGATTGCAGCTAGAGCTGAAGAATCAAATGGAGAATTTCCAGCGATCGAAAAGAATAGACAAGACACCATGCAGATTGATAGAGTGATGGAGGAGGTGAAGGAACAAGAGGAGGTGAGTGGATTTGTTTCTAAAAGCGTGAGTGATGATCAGCCTGGGTGTAGTTATGCTGTTGAAAAGCCTGCTCGTGCTTGCGGTGCTACGGATAGGATGGTGAATGAATGCAGTGTAGAGGATGTGCTGCAATACTCTTTAGTGACTCAGGCAAAATGTTCAGAGGAGGCCGTCTGCGATTAAATGGATGGGTTATCTCAGAGTACTGAAGGTAGTGTGAGGGATGAACAGTGGTCTGAGATGGAAAGAGCAAAAGAAAGTGATTTGTATACTGTTGAACAAATTAATATTTTTCTTGATAAAACAAAAGGGAAAGCAGGAGTAGAAATGTGTGATTTTTTTTTCCTGATCTTGAGAAATTTGTTTCTTCGGTAGCTTGGGCCCGGAAAATTAGTAATTGCACTGAGCTCTCTCAACAGAAAAGGTTTTGGCTTAAGAAATATATCACATCTGCTAGACAAAAATTGAAAATGTTTGGAAAAGAGCAACTAACGAGGGGGAAAGTTAAAGACTCATGATGAGTTTCACTGTTTCTTTATTTTTTCTTTTCTTTTTTTCCTCTCTCTTTCTGATGGAGATCTTACGAGTAGGATCACTAAATGTGAATGGGATGAGGGATATGAAAAAACGTGTATTTCTTTCTGAGATTATTAATTTGAAAGAGTTAAATGTTATTTTCTTGCAAGAAACCCACAGTAATTTAGATAATGAAGTTGACTGGGGGCTATGGTGGAAAGGAGAACACTTTCTTAGTCATGGGAATGATTTAAGTGCAGGGGTAGCTATTTTTTTTTGCTCCGTCTCTTAATTTCAATATTTTGTGGAAAAATTAATTGGAACCTGGAAGTCTCTTGTGTTTGAACATAAATGTGTGTTGGCAGTGTGTGAGCAAAACCACCCTCGAATGATAAAAATCCACCCAGTGTTTTTTTTTACAATCTCAATAAATCATAAGCACTGTCTCAGAACGAGCTGTTCTCAGATTCGGCGCTTTGTGACGTAGAATTGCGCAAGCCCCACCGACGTGGTTTGATTGACACTGTGGTTTTGGCATAGACCCCGCCTCTGTGATCTGTACATCCTTGTTTCAACGACAGCCGGTAATGTCTCCTAAGAAACATAAGTGTTCTGTTGTGGGATGTAATAATGTACATAGTAGTTTTCACTTACTCCCGACATCAGAGCAACTGAAAACGCAGTGGATGGATTTTATTTACGAAGGAAAGGCGCCACTTAAACTTCCAAAATACGTTTATGTTTGCGCAAATCATTTTCTGACTGACTGTTTTGTGAACGAGGGTCAATTCAAAGCAGGACAAGTAATGTAAACATGACGCAACAGGTCCCTCGCATAAATGTAATTTCGTTTGTACGTAGCAAACGTTATCACAGTATTTGAGTTTGTAGTTTCAAAAAATTGTGCCAACGTTATCACATTTTGTGTGTGTCTGTGTGTGTGTTGCACATCCATAATTGCAAAGGGGACGCGATTACAACTCTATAAGTACATAAATGTATCAAATAACCATTCCGAGACGTCCTGGTCCATTCTCATTTGTGTTTCTTCTGCCGGAGTCTCTTCATCATCTGGGTCTGATTCCGGTTAAAACATGTACGGCTGAATGCCATATAAAACAGTCTCTCACTCTCAGCCATTCTAGGTGCAAGTTACGCCCTCATCCAAAGGCAGGGCGGGGATATGCAGCTCTTTTACATTTAAGGTGGTATACACCAAAACAGCTCTTTTTGAAACAGGCCCCAAAAATGACATTTTCAAATGGTTATAATAAATTACCTGTGGGGTATTTTGTGCTGAAACTTCACAAATACATTCTGGGGACACCCGAGACTAATATTACATTTTGTAAAAAGGGGCATAATAGGTGCCCTTTAAATGATCAATGTAGAGATTAACATTTACAAGATCTTCATGAGATATCTACAGAAAAAGAAAAAAAAAACTTTTGGAAGCACAACTTACTTTTAATGACCTGACCTCAGCAATAATGGATCTCTCATCAGGGAAGGCACCAGGAATTGACGGACTTCCTGCCGAGTTTTATAAACGCTTTTGGACTGTTATTGGTCATGATTTTTTTTTTTTTTCTCAGAAATGTATAAGTGAATGATGTCTAACAAGAAGTTGTCAGCGTGCTATTTTAACATTACTTCCAAAGAAGGGAGATTTGATGCTACTAAAAAATTGGAGACCTGTAGCTATCTTATGTTCAGAGTATAAGATTCTCTCTTGCTAAAAGGTTATATATTGCATGAAATTATTCATATGGACCAATCATATTGTGTAAAGGGCAGATCTATTGCAGATAACATCTGATGCGGGATCTGTATGACTATGCTTTTTACAACAATGTTGATGTTGAGTTTTTGTCAATGGACCAAGAGAAAGCCTTTGACAGAGTTGACCATAATTTTCTTTTTGAGACTCTTAAGGCTTTTGGATTTGGAGAAAATCTAATTTCATGGATAAAATTGCTCTATAATGAGGCAACGTGCTTGATAAAAAATAGGTGGCGGTCTCAGTGTCCCCATAAAGGTTCAGAGGGGTATAAGGCTAGGTTGCCCTATCTCAGGGCAGCTTTATACCATTGCTTTTGAGCCGTTACTCTGTAAATTAAGAAGAGAATTAATGGGAATGCAAATAAGAGAAATAGATTCCTCCCAGTTTTTTTAAATGTCTGCATATGTGGACGATCTTACAGTCTTAATAAGAGGTAATCAAGATGTTAATGTTGTTAGAAACTTATGAAAAAGCATCCTCTGCTAAAGTTAATTGGGGCAAAAGTTTGGCAGTATGGTGTGGGCATGACAATAATGGTCCCATCCTTCCTGGAGAGTTGCAATGGGCAAGAGAAGGCTTTAAATATTTAGGGGTGTTTTTAGGATCTGAAGAATATAGGAAAAATAATTGGGAGGGACTAGTGGAGAAAACATGTGCTCGGTTGTCTCAATGGAAATGGTTGCTCTTCCAGTTATCCTATAGGGGTAGAGTTTTGGTCTGTAATAATCTTATTGCTGCTACCTTATGGCATAAAATGATGATATTAGAACCTCCAGAAGACTTGATAATGGACATTCAGAAAAAACTAGTTGATTTTTTTTGGTCCGGGTGTCACTGGCTAAAGGCACCAGTACTTTATCTGCCCAGGACGGAGGGAGGTCAAGGACTCATTGACATCAGATCTAGAATTAAAGCCTTCAGACTTCAGACAGCTCAAAGACTCCTGTATGGTGAAGAAGTGAGCTGGCGTGGGGTAGCCCGTGGCCTCTTGAGAAGAGCAGTTCAAATGGGTTATGATCGTCAACTGTTTTTAATGGACATAAATAAGCTGGATTTAACTGGTCTGTCATCGTTCTACAAGTCAAAATTGAGAGCGTGGACTCTTCTAAAAGTTTGCAGAGATCTAAATGGTGAACAGAGTCAGTGGTTACTGGAAGAACCCTTGATCTTTAACCCAAAATTTTATTTGGATGTTCTAAAATCAACTTCTGCGAGGCATGCTTTATGGTCTGCAAATATTGTAAAGATTGAACTTATTGACTGAAGATGGATGGATTTCTGCAGAGACTCTGGCTACCAAGCTTGGCATAAAATCAGTCCGAGTTGTGCAGAGGATGTTGAACCATCTTTATGAGTGCATGCCGGTGGACTATAGAGACTTATTTTTACACAAAAAAGAAAATGCTGTTTCTTCCTTCCCAGAACTGGATATTACAACTGCGACTGGATTGTGGCAAGAAACTGAAGGTGGTATTTTATCCTTTAAGACACCTCAACTGGGGAGTTTCAGAGACATTGGGAAAAAAGCTACTTATGTGCTGTGTGTAAAAGTTTTTCATCTACGTGCACTTGAAAATGTAAAAGAGTCTAAATGGACAGAATTTTTTGGACCAGGCTCTTCCCCGAAAGGTAGCTGGAGGACCATGTACAAGCCCCCCATTGAAAAAAGGTCTGGAGACCTGCAGTGGCGCATTGTACTTGGTATTATAGCTACAAACAGACACAGAGCACATTTTGATCCACTAGCGGGGATGGGATGTCCTTTCTGTGAACAGCAGGAGACAGTTTTTCATTTGTTTGCTGACTGTAGTAGATTATTGCCTTCTCTTTGAAATTCTTGGTGGTTGGTGTCAGACATTAGGAGAAGTTTTCACACTTGAGTTGTATATCTATGGACCTAAATATAAACGAAGCAAGAGGGAGATCTGTCATCTACTTAATTGTATTTTCGGACAAGCAAAGGTAGCTGTTTGGCTCTCTTGTAAAAGTAAATTAGGTGATATGGGACAAACTGATGTGGCACTGATTTATGAGGGTTTTATGAAGTCAAGGTTAAAAATAGAATTTGAATATTATCGACTGAATGAGAATATTGAAGACTTCGAGTTTAAGTGGGCTATAAATAACTGTATTTGCGATATTTACTGCAATGGTATTTTACAAATTTATGTATAATTATAGGCCTATATGATGATAATGGTTGTAAAAAGGGTTATGGGTGGTTGTAATTTATTTGTTTTTCCTTGTTGCCTAAATAATTGTTTGGCTAATTAATTGATTGAAGATTGATTTTTAAATTTTTTGTAATAAAAGTTGTTCAAAGGTCTCTCTCTCTCTCTCTCTCTCTCTCTCTCTCTGTACCTGGGCGTCTTGCACTTACTGTGACTGGGTCATGAGCTTTGAGTAAGCGCACGAAGGGGTCATGCGCGCAAGGGGGAGGAGGGTATGGTACGACCGTTTGGTTGACAAACTTACTTACCAATGATTCTAGGTGGTCTTGGAAATGATTGGCTTTAGTCCTGCCATTCCACAGATGATTAAATTGCTTAATTTTAATTTCAGTGCTTCTAACTCAGTAGTTGTAACTGGGTTAGGAATAGGATTTCAAGTGATTTTGAAAAAATAGACAAACAAGAGAATCACATACCCCACCTTTAACCTCTATCTCCAACAAGGCATCCACATTTTCCGGCTCCTGGGATGCGGACAATAGGTTATTACAACGGCAGGCAAATGCAGCAGACCAGCCTGGGGATGTTGATGGTTTTATTTATTTCGCTCCGCTTTCATGAAGCACACAGACTCGGGCACACAGACTTTGGGTGGGCATCCCCACAGTATCTACTGACATGATATTTACAGTTATGCATCCAACAAATATTCTCGTTAAAATTATAGCAAAGAGGAGTAGCAAAGTTATTCACCTGGGAGCCAGAATTACGGCTCGGGCCAGGATGGGACATATAAGGGGTAGGCCTAGATTTAGAGCACAGGGTAGCAGAGTGCGAGAGAGGACGTTTCAGTGATTCACTACTCAGTTTGAGGTAACTAATAGCCGAGCTATGCTATGTTACATAGCGTGAATGACTGATGTAACAAACATTGGTAAAACAAATATTGCTCCATGCTTAATCTTTCCTCAAAGTAGTGAGAACAACAGACAATCTGCATTAATAGACAGTGTTTTATGTAATAGTGGCCCACAGCTGATTAGCTGACTCCGATATTTGAGAAGCAGTCATCAGTAAAATAAAGGTAACAGGACAAGCTTAGGATTATACTGCTGTAGTATCATGGTAAAGTTTAATTTTAACCACAGATTCTTCACATGCTCATCCTTGGGCAGTGGAAAAAATTATCTTTACCGTCACATTGTAGAGCACAGCGTTGTCTCGACATGATCTATTCAGTATCCACAGGACTC
Source organism: Semotilus atromaculatus (assembly GCA_031834385.1). Taxonomy (NCBI): domain Eukaryota; kingdom Metazoa; phylum Chordata; class Actinopteri; order Cypriniformes; family Leuciscidae; genus Semotilus; species Semotilus atromaculatus. The sequence goes on along the minus strand of JAULUF010000008.1, from coordinate 171,942 downwards.
AGCTGCCAGTTTGAGGTTTAAGTTTCCCGGGTGCGCGCGCAATAAGTGGGCGGGCTAATGTTTCGTCTTGACGTCACGACGAAACTGCTTATGACTCGTTTGAAAAACAATTAATTTCAATGACTCTCAGAGTCGACTCTTACTTGAAAAGACAATAACTTTATATACGGTTCACTTTCAGATTTAAAACTTTGCAGGCTTTTTTCATTCACTTAGAGGTATATTACACACTTCATGAAAGGTCATTTTCAAAAATCCATGATAGGGGCCCTTTAAACACTAAAGAGGAATAGAAACCATTAACAAAGCATTTTATTTATTGACACTTTCAACATGAAATATACAGAAAACAATTGTCTCCTTATGGTGTGTCTTGACATTGTGGTACCTTTTTGCTCAATTGTGTTGCTGTTTATACATTTTCTGGAATGTATCATATTCAAATAAATAATTTAGTGGTTTAATTTGCATATCAGTCTGGTTTAAAACAGCTGTGTATGAACAAAAAAAATTTGAGTTTATTTACATTAATGCAAAAGGTTTCACGTAGCTAATATACCCATAATAACATAGACGTGTGTGGCGAGGTGGGAGTATGGCAAAAGTTACACTTATGGGCCAAGTATAGCAAAAGAAAAAAAGAAGAAAAAAAAGCAGACTACGCCACCCCGTTTAAATGAACGGGGAAACTTCACAAGAACACACAGGTTCGCTACCACAGAGGACAAGAGACGTGAATCTGAATACAAAAAAACTTTATTTTTCACAATCCTTCTTATTTTAAATATATATTAAAAACTATTGACTCCGGAGGAGTAAGAATTTTACACTCCTTCAGGGTGGGTCCAAAACAAAACACAACACACTTTCGGGCTGAGGCCAGTAGGGAGCTAGCTGGGCAGTGAGCATCTTAAGACCACACCACTCTCAAAACTCCACTCCTCACAACCACTCTCACACTAGCTAAGTGAAAGAAACGCACGTGCCAATGGAAGAAAAACACTCTGTGAAGGAAACACCACCACCAGAAGGGCACAACCAGCTAGCTTCCCTACACCGGGGGGGCCTTCAGCTCCTGAAAGAAACAAAAAAAAGGGGCACAATACTATCTGAGAACACTGAATTAAAATCACAGAAAACAAATCCAAAACAGAATATCGCTCATTTCTTCACCGTCTTTAAAAAAAACACTGATCAATGAGCAAAATAACCAAAATGCTGGTGGCAATATTACAAAAGGTAGCTGGGCTAAATTACACAATCGGTCTTTGTCAGACACGTGGGTTTGTTGTGAGTGACGTCACCGCGGGCTCCATTTTTGAGGCATCGCTACTGACTGTGAGCATTGAAGAGATTACAAGAGTAGCGATAACTCGCAAAACTGGAGAATCACAAGAAAACTGAGAAAATGCCGTACCACAATAAACTTGATAAATATGGCAGGTACCGTTATTTGGAGAAATTGTCATCATTCAGAACATATATCCATATATGAGCTGATTGCAGTAAGTTGGAGTGCTGATCCCGCATTGTTTTCTCATCCTCATACTTGGACATTGTCAACTATCTTGTTTATGGTAGAAGCGCATTTACCAGTGAACAATTTAAAAACTATAAATCTCTTAAAAACCCACGGACATTTCACCAACGGCTGTGTACAGGATTTATTTACATTCCCACCGAAGGACACAGTAGTAACAGCAAAGATACGTTTGCTGTATTGATGATGATGATGATGATGTCATGTTAAGGATGGTTTAGTTTGAAAAAGTAATGAAAAACACAATTCTCCAACAACAGAATACCCCTGCATCGAGACCTTACAAATGGCGGCTACGCCCCATAATGCACTTCGTGTATCACGAGTGTGACGTCACCTGACAAAGACCAATTGATAGCACGTCTCGCGTTAAATGACGGCTCTGAGACTAGCCACGCACTTAGACCACCAGCATTGGCTTAAAGCAAGTTTCAACAAAACAAAATAAACTAAAGAAAAGAAAACGAGTAATGCATCAAAATAATAAACGATCACATAGGATTAGTGGCAGCAGAACAAAACAGTGCAGTCTTAACGACGTTGTCTATGGAGCATTTTGCCCCGCAGTCCACCAAGATGAACCGCTCACAAACAGCTTGACGCACTAAAGAAAACAAACAATTAATGAATGAATTTATAAAAAAAACAACCCTTAAAAATCAGCGATTAAGTGTACCTTTCCAATAGTAGATCGCTAGACCCACAGAAGACTCAGCTACTCACAGCCTCTTTCATAACAGGCAAACCACAAGTGTACCAGTGTTTCATCTGACCAAACACATAAGCTGTACTATGATAGAAACATAGGTTACCGGAGATCAAGTCAAACTAACAGTAATCCGTTAGCAGTAACATACATGTGATGAGGACAGCCTGCACCCAACAGCGACGTCGCACAAATCCGGACCCTATTCTGGCTAACACATATACATTTCCACTTTAATAGTGCATGTGCACTAGCAGCAACATTAGCCAAACAACTAGGTACATACCTCTGTAGGGACTGGGCTAAGAGTGAATCTGAATAAATAAAAATATCCGTGCTAAAGTCCCAAAACCTTCAGGCACCGAAAGACTGAATTTTACACACACACACACACACGAGCCCTTCCCTCCCCCAACACACGAGGGAAGCTCCTGTTACGAGACTTTATAACCCATCGGAATGTCGCAGAATGTCTCTGAACAAAGAGACGGACATTTCTGTTGTGTAAAGACATAAAAACCATTAAATATATTTTGTTAAATGTATGTGTTTTTCCCCATGTCACAGTGAAATATCTTTGTTTGGCCACGGCATAAATAGACATTAGAAATACCTTCTTTATGCATTTTAAATACCTCTGTATTTTTCCTTTGACTTTCATTTGATGTGTTTGACACCTCTAAAATGCTCATGGAACGGGCTATCTGAATATGCACAGAGATATAAAGTAAAGTGTATTTTTAATAGGTTTTACCGCCATTGAAGATTCAAACTGTTAAACTATACACCCTCTTTGAACACACCCCTGTACCACGAGGGGCATGTTCTCCCAAACAAAGGACAATAAACCGAGGGTTCCCGCATGCAACATCCATTCCCCGATTGGCCCAGTGAACAGGAAGGGGATGGAATTCTACATGGTGATAAATGTAGGAGCGCGGCTCCGCCCAAGGCTCTCTTGAACTTTCCAGCACGTCAGAAACATGTAATTCACGCGGAGGTCCCCTCAGGGGATCAGATCATATCCTGGATCTTTTCTTTACTTTCTAGCCTAAAATCTGTTTTCTGTATTCAACTTGTTTCACTTCCACGAAGTGAAATGACCTGAGCCGAACTATTTCCGTTGGTAACGTGACCTAAAAGTCTTCCGACCGCTGTTCAAAGACTCGCGCCGCATCACGTGACTCCACGGAACCAAGGACTCAGCTCACGCACGCAGCTAAACCATGCGGGCCGCACGCGCACGGAGAACAAAAGATCTGCCGTCCAAAACGCGGCTAGACCATGCAGGCCGCTCAAGGAACGCAGCAACACATGAGAGAACCCTTCCACATGCAAGTACATTTGGGTTACCCTGTTTTCAGAGCATTAAGAATGTGTTTTCGTGTTGTTTCAGGAAAGTTGACTGTCTAGGTGAACATAACCCTATTTCTCTCTCTCTTACCCGCTCTCACACGTGTAATTTATCCATATCTCTATATCTCACACACTTTCTCGTTCATTGATGTCTTATTGTGTTGTTTATGTCTTTTTTGTTTGTAAATATATATATATTCCTGTACCGTAGTAAATATATAAGTAGACATGCCTTTATTAAATCCATTATATTCATTTTGATTGATGTTACTGTGTCTGCTCATACTCCAGGTCTCTGAAATGACTAGATCAAGCTACAGCTTTATAAATTAAAGATACTTTAAAGAGTATGTGTTTATAGGGCAGAAAACCCAGTTCTTCTGGCCAGAGAATTGCGTTTCCTGAAATCCTATGAAGTAAGATGATATGTGGGATTCCCCCAATATTAATCTGACAATTGAGCTAATTAAATTTTACCTGTCTGTAAAACGTGATCTATGCAATCAACTTGTAGTTGAAATGCAAGGATACACGTATGCATGCAGGTAAAAGGACAGATCCTCCCTTAGAGGGAGATTAAATTTAATGTAAGACTGATCTAATCCAAAATTGTATGAATAATGGTTAATTACCAATTATTAACTATGATATGCAAAATTCCCCACGGATTAGATCCGCCCCTTAGTCTTTACACCTCCAGCAGAGATGCGCACCCAACCAACGGTGACAATGACAATGACACATACCCAGGTGGCCTGAACTCCGCCTTAAATATGCCAGGGATGGCTGCCGATAGGCTGTCACACCCATCACTCACCACAACTACTAGGGCGGGATCTAATCCGCCCTGCCACACGTGCTTTTATGAAGACTTTAACATATTTCCTTTAAAAATGTAAAGTTTTTTTCAGGCTGCCTTCCCAACTTTTTTAAATAAACAAAATAGATGATTGTGCTGTATGATTTGCATGTTCCATGTCAGCAGTGAGGTTGATAAACTGTTCAGTGCTCAACCATCCTTAAACCAAACCAGCTCACTACATCAGAGATGAAGATTACTCTCACTGGACTTTTCCTGTTTGTCCTATATGGACTAGCAACAGGTAGGTTTGGAGTTAAAGTACACATTTATGTGACCACTCCAATGGCCTGCACTTCTGCTCAGACATACTGCAAAGAGTTTTATCAAAATCTGTCTATAGTCTCTAACAATGAGGATCTTCAGATGCTTGAAGAGGCAGCTGGAGGAACATATCCTATTAGTTGGATCAACAGTCAGGAAAACTCATGCAAGTCACTGAAGTATGAGGACACTAATACTTCAGCAATGGAATACTTATTTGAAAACCCTTCATTTTGTGCATTCGCTTATGAGGTCCGTTGGAAGAAAACATCATGTTCACATAATATTTCTTTCTTCTGCTATGAGAATTTCATTCTGGTGCAGGAGAAAAAGACATGGGAGGAAGCTCTGGAGTTCTGCAGGACTCACTACACTGATCTGGCCTCTTTTCATTTTGATTGGCCAGAAAATCAGATTAAAAATGAGACCAATAATACCCAGACAGACCGTGTGTGGACAGGTCTGCGCTTTCTGAATGGAAACTGGTATTGGTTGAATGTGAAGAATTTTCAGACCGACCTCCCTCTGCCATCATGCCCACCTGAGCCGTACCGTTGTGGAGCCCGAAACACCAAGACAGAGCGATGGGAGAACAGAGACTGTGAGGAGAAGCTCAGCTTTCTGTGTCTCAATAAATAAATGCAAGTGATGAAGAAATTTCATTTGTAGATTATGCTTGAAATGATATATATATATATATATATATATATATATATATATATATATGTACATACACATATGAAGAGCTCAGATGCCATCTGAACATTTCTGACAATTGTCATTTAAGTGAAATTACTAAACTTAAATATACAAGCTTGATAAAAAAGATCATTCTAGAAGAAAATTTTAGATGGCACTAAAGGCTTTTGCATCTGACCTCTTCATAATAAAAAATAAATTAAATGTATCTTGTATCTGTTTTCTAAATGTATCTAAACATTTACATATGTCTTTCTTAACAGATAACCAAGCACAGAAGCACAGATTTCTTTCAAAATTGGTCTAAAAATTATTTTTTAAATTTAAGAATATGTCTTTTTTGCAGTCAGCTTTGATTAGATGATTGTAATGGAAAATAGTTGTAATGGTAAAGGTATTCTTTCAGTTTGACTTATCAATAGGGGGATAATCAATAGGGGGATTTCATTTGGACATGAAAATGTGAATAATGTAGACAAATGAAAAGAGACATTAAGAGATAAACAGAGACTAAAGTTTGTGAAAAGCGAATATGAAAGCTGATGCAGAAAGCAAGAAAGAAAGAACCCTTTGCAATGATGTCTTAACACTTTGGTTTTATTTCTGTGATTATATAATATTTAAATTGCAAAATTAAACGTTACGAACAACAAGCAAAGGGAAAAGATTATATCTGTATCTTGGCAGTTTTTCCAGTCTTTGCAAAGTTTCTTTTAACCTTATTAGCATTACTGAGAGTTCATTTTCTGTGGATTGCATGTTCTCAGAATTTATTTAATTATGTATTTACTGATCTTTGTGGACCTTTGTTTGTTCTAATAAACTCTGCATGCGGATCACACTACCTCCATTAGAGTTTCCATTATTGATGTGATGTTGTATTTGATGTAACACTAGCCATTAAATAATCAACTATTTTTTACCAATTGCTTAAAGTTATATAAAACAAGGAGAAAAAACAAACAAAAAAACATGGTTTACCTCCCGTTATGTCATTATATGTATTATTTATATAGCACAATTTATATCAGCAACAACTGATCAATGTGCTTTACTCTACATCATAAAACAAAACATTAAAATGATTTTTTTTTTTAAACAGCAGACAAACTTCATATATGAAATGCATGTGAGTATATATCAGCATCTAATGATAATTAAAGCTGCTGTCCGTAACTTTTTTTAAATCTGCCGTCGGCAACTCTGGCTGATTGAGTGGACTTAGGAAAATTTTTGAATGTTTACAACTCTCATGCCCCTCCCCCACTATCAACGAATATCCTCCCACCGAGTTCGTGCTCCTCAGTGTGCCATCACTCTTCGCTACTGCGCGAACTTCAGGCACACGCATGTGATTGACGTGTGCGTGCACGACTTGTGATTGACAGTCATATCTCACACCCCCCTGCGCTGATTGGACACAATGAACTGGGAGCGGTGGATTTTTGCTAAACAAATAACACGCTCCAGGTGGAGTTAGAAGCTCGTTTTTTTTTCTAAAACCACTTTATTTATGTTGTTCTGTCGGAATATAGTCTCGAATTCGCTGAATATGATAATTCAGCCGACGGCAGCTTTAAGTTAAAAATAATCCAAAATAATTATTTTAAAAAAAAGAAATAAACCGCCTCATGCGAACACAAGGATAAACATCGGTGGGGCTTTTGAAAGGTGCGGGAACTCTGTGTTTTGAAGAGGTTCGAAACGAAAGAAGAGACTTTTTTCTGCTGAACAAGTAAGACATTTCAATAGTTCAATCGTGTAACTACGTTTTCTTAATTCACACAGTTATGGAGTTTCCTTTGTTGTGCCTTTCTCGTTTAGCTATTATGGAGAATATTTCTGAACTACACAGGTAATCATAAAACACATTAAATGTAAAGTTAGTCACGCAATGCTGATGTTGTTAACATGAACAATTTGAGAACAAAGTATAATTTGCACCGTTGCTGTAACTTAAATCGCGCTGATTAAATCTAACGGTCGCTTGTCATGTCAAATGCTTTTCCCTCCTTAGTTGATCAGAACAAAAATGGATGTTACTTACTTGTTCAGAAGACATTTTCCGGTGAAAATTCTTATGTTGGTCAAACTTTCAAAAAGTGAATCTGTGATTCTGAATGACAGTATCCACACAGCGCGGTGATTGACAGCAGCACTCGCCTCAAAACACTGTGTTCATCCGCGCTGTTTCATGACGATTTACAACCCATGTAAAGTTGATAATTCCGCGAATAACTGCAGTTAAAGATTTCGAACAGAGATGGTGACAAAGAGGAAAAGTTGCTGACTGCAGCTTTAAAAGCCAGAGAAAAGAAATAGGTTTTAAGCAAAGACTTAAAAAGAGGAAGGGATGGTGCAGATCTAATCTGGATAGACAAGCTGTTCCAAAGTTTAGGGCCCGCAACAGCAAATGCACGGTCCCCTTTGCTATATGTATCTAGGGACAATAAACACTGCACATTTGGAAGAATCTGAAGTCATGCCAATGTAGTGGACCTTATACCATAATAAAAAGACTTGCAACAATCTAAACGAGAGGATAAAAATGCATGAATCACCCATTCAAAGGCTTGAGGACTAAGCTTAGACAGCTGATGAAGATGGAAGAAGCAAGATTTAACATCTGAATTAACTTGCTTGTCAAATTTAACATGTAACTTGCTTGTCAAATTTCAAACCACTGTGAAGCAGTGTGCCAGATTCTTAACAAGTGTTTACTAAAGATGAAAGGTGATGTAATTGAGGATGGTGCATATTAGGTCTACCATCGGGAGGGCCAAAAAAAAAATCTCAGTTTTATTTTCACTTAGCTTAAAAAAGTTAGCGGACATCCACATTTGAATATTGTTTAAGCAAGCCAGCAAAGACTCAAGTAAATTATTTCTAGAGTGTTTGAGTGGGACATAAATTTGCGTGTCGTAACAATGGAATGAAAGCTATAAATCAAGTTTCCAAAAAAATGGATCCCAAAGAGAGCATATACTGTATAAAGAAAAGCCCTGAGGGAAATAAAAAAAAACTATCCACTAATCCATTTGTTTGTGGATGAAACACATAAATGATTCTTGATCCTTATATGTGGTGATGCGATCAATCATTATAGGATTGGGGCGGACATGACACGTTCAATGGATATGAAAGGAGATCAGGTTGACCTCTCACTAAGCACGTCTTTCTGGGTCCTGAGAGTGATGTCATTTCTGGCGTGCCGTGTTTATGTCCAGGAGTGTGTGGCTGGGGAGTGCCAGAGAATGTCTAAAAGGGGAGAACTTCCACTCAGTAAACTTCCGGCTTCTGAACTGGTTGCAGTTCCACTCTGTTTCCATATGAGGACGCTCACAGGACGAGTGCAGAATGAATGGAGGTCTATGGAGCTATACCCCTCAAAATCCACTTTTCTTAGGATATAATTTTTTGTCTAGTAATTTGAATGTTGTATTCGAAAGGAGATGCAAAGAAATTACACATTGCTGGGTGTAAGATTTTTTAGAGTCACTTATTTGCTTTAAAAATTATTTTCAAATGTCAATGACGTCATACACATCATACAACCAGAGATACTGCTTTACGGCAATCCTTCAGTCACTTTGGTGCTTTCGCGCTCTCTACTTTTTTTTCTCTCGATGCATCGACAACACAGCTGACACAGGTAAATACACGTGCTAGAAGAGTTAAGTCCGCCTTAACATTCTGGTCCCGCTTCAGATGCCACGATGCCATCAAGCGGTATCTTTGGTCGTAATCGGTCCTTCACTGACCAATCAGTGTTAATTAGCAGAATGCTAGCGTGTTATGGGCAACAACAACTCAACCTGTAAGAAATTGAAAGGACATAAGTACTCGTTCATTCAACTTTCGACCTATAACCCATGTTGAACTTGCAAAACCTGCAATCAAATCTGAGATTTCTCAACGGCAATCGGGTGAAAGAGACAAATTTAGTTGTCTGGCTCCATTCATTTTGCACTCATGGGCGATCGCCCCCAGTGGAACTCTGGTGGAACTACAAACAAAATTCGGTACAATAGGACTTAATAGGGACTGTCCAGGCTCTCCGTAGACGGGTTCTGGGAGTACTTTAGACACGTCGGACAAAAATTTGACAATGTGAGGCCATAATTAGCATGCCATCGAGTGCACTGGGTGGTGCGAGTTACCATACGCAGTGACACGGGGGGCCAGGAGGTGTTGCAGCAGGCTTTGTGGGTGCTGTTAGGCTTTATGTGACCTATTGCTGGTCCTGTGAATTAGGATTACCTGCATTCGGTAGTCATCCTTCGAACTGGAGCACTTCTGAACGGAGTTGTATTATCTGCAAGCTGTCTTCGACCATTCCTCTGCCTTTATTGGAATGACTCATCTACTGTCGATCTGTACCTTTACTCTAATTGCTTGACGATCTCATTTCAGTGAACGAAGGTCTCATTGACGACTGGAATTACGCATTTGTTGCCGATCTGTACATTTACTATAATGGTTTGACTATCTTATTTCAGCGAATGAGGGTCTCCTTGACGACCGGAACGATAGTGCGTTTACAGCCCGTGGTAACACATCTAAATTTAGTCTTTTCCAGAATTGACATTAAGACTTGAGTAGTGGCGAGAAGCTACTGGTTTTGAAGCACTTATCCATGTCTGATACCTGACTCAGCCACTGCGAATCTGTGTGCTTTGGCAATTTATGTATCTGTGGTTCCCCGGCCAATTTCCGGGGTGGTGTAGTCGGTTTAGTGCCATAATTAGCATTGTAGTAAACTCTTGATTGCATACTGCCAAATATAGCCTACAGAGGAACACAAATTTCAGCTGTTAAGATTGGTTGGTATAGTACCAAAATATGTCTATTGGCCTCATGTGGCTGTGAAAGGAAACTCCCCTCCTAAATCACATGTTTCAAAATGGAGAGTTAAGCTCCAACCAGCTCTCATCTGCCTGGAACTTTCTAGTAATCTTGAACATAGATGCTGGATCGTACGTCAACAGCTCTGTCATATTGGTCCGGGCAACTTGCCGTATCTCTCTTAAGTGGACTGAAGAAAAGATCCCTGACATATTGAGGTTTTACAAACCGTTGTGCAATCCAAACCATTTCTCTGGGAATCACATTAAAGGGACAATGTGTAGCTTTTTAAGTATTTTATTATCTAAAATCAATATTTTTATTCAAAAATATGTCCTCAATGGTGTACAAATACCTCAGTCAATGATCTGACTTATCCTCGTAAACGAAAAATGTATTATTTTTATATACATGGGACGGGTAGGTCCACAGAGGCTTCCATGTTGTTCCGCCATCTTGAAAAACTATAATAGCAGAGAGGGTAAAAAAATACTAGGCCAACGCGTTTCCACAACTCGTTTTCGTTCAGAGCCAGCGTCACGTGACTGAAAGCCGCTGAACCGGACTAAAAGATTTGAGAGACGCTTGTCACTACCCCGGCAGCACGGTTATTTATAATGGAGGAGCATACTTATGTGGAGCCACAGGACCGGAGAAAAAACAAGGTTTAATGTCGGGATAGCTTTTTCCAGGTGGAAAGAGTTGATGCAGGAGAAAGCTTTCAAAATAGACGCTGAACTTGCCTGCTTTCTTCTCAACAGGTAAGTCAATGTTATGGTCTAAATTACAAGCTTTTTTTCATTGCTTGGTCGCTTCTCTGCCTTTGGAAACTTTCAATTCTATCAAACATCCGTTTGTTCATTGTGCCAAGTTGTAGTTTGTTTGAAATAACAAACCTGTTCACCCGAAGGAAAACTTGATGAAGTGCTATAGAAGACATCCCGTCATAGATTTTTGGTACATAACGGCTACCATAGAAGCAACGCGCATTTGAAAAGAAAGGCACTTGTAGAGCACTATTCGTTTGAATGCAAAATACAATTTCACCACTAGATGGGAGAAATTCCTATATAATGTCCCTTTAAAGTCTGGTTTTGTGGAGGCTATTCTATAAGCTTAGGCATGGATGGCATGGTGTTCTCAACGCATAGCAGAAAGATCCTAAGTCCAGGCATTAGCTCTCTTTGGGTGATGTTCCTGTGTATTATAAAGGTAGAAAATGTATTTTACATAAAATGGTACTTCACCTAGTGCTAATTAATAAAGTGCTGTCGGTGGAGTGTGTGCTCACAGCTACGGTAAGAACCATGTGTTCCCCGCCATCCACACCTTTCCTAACTTAACCTTTCAACTTCAACAAACCATCATTTATAGGTGCATACCACCACCTACTCTACAGGAGTCCGTAATATCAGGGTTTTACACACTCCAGGTCAAAAAAAACCAAACAAATCATATTAATAATAATTGTTAAACATATATATATATATTAGGGGTGTAACGATACATGTATATGTATTGAACCGTTCGGTACGAGGCTTTCGGTTCGGGTTTCGGTACGCATTTTCAAACCGAACGGTTCATTGGACCATTTTTTCCTGCCGACCAAAATTTAGTTATTTCAAATGTAGGCGCGTCGCGTGTGTCAAGCACGCTCTCCGCCCCCTGGATCTCGTGTACTGCAATGAGGTGCTACTGCTCGAGATGCTGGCGCGACCACAACATTGCCCTACATCAAATGGCAAATGTAATGTAAGCGGAACGAAACTGAGCTGCTCGTTATTGTTTGGTTGGCGGACCGTTTATCAGTTTGGACCAATGCAGCGCGAGCCGATCTGGATCAAGCGACACTGTTACTATACAGCGCTGAGACATCCAGTAAAGAAAGCATTTGAATTCGCCACTGAAGTAATAACATCGCTGCGAGATCTAGTGAGAAACATTCACATTTCTCCGGTATTAACGGATCAAACAGCGCTGACGTGGAAACCAGGAAGAAACATTGCGCCATGAATTAACTATTCAGTGTCCACAGATCAGCAACATCACCATGGATTTACTATAGTAACACTAACTGTAACCATGGAGGTTTGGCAGGATAGTAGGCTATAATGCTTTCAAGTAACATTACGTCGGTTTTATTTTGACATTATGAATACAATTGCTGCCCTCAAATGTTAATCTGAACTAAAATAAACCTTTGTTTGAACTAAGTACAATATTACTTTTCATTTTGTCCAAGGAGCTGTTTTGTTTTATATGCTCCTAAGAAAAGTCAAGTATAGCTCCATCATTGCTCAAAGTAAAAAAAAAATCATACTTTATGATGTTAGTTTGAATAAAAATATAATTAAAAAAATTAAATCAAAATCAAGGAAATTTCTCTGGCATTTCTTCCTTATTGCTGTATTGAAAACATACCGAACCGTACCGAACCGAACCGTGACACAAGTGTATCGTATCGAACCGAACCATGAATTTTGTGAACCGTTACACCCCTAATATATATATATATATACACACACACATACATGCATACACACACATCTATATATACACATACACACACACACTCTTATATACATATATATATACACACATATTTATAAGCTATACAGTTACATACAGATATACATACTCACACAAACTTAACTCAAAATAACTATACCTAACCTATAATGTGAAATGTAAAATGATCCTCTAAGTACTATATTTATTATACCACAAAATAACATGCTCAACATTTTCTAGTACATTTCAACTGTCACATTTATCAGAGACGCATTTTGCCATTAAATACAAAGTTCTCTTTTATCCAGTGTGTCCAAGTCTTAGCCTTGCAAGAGCCACTTCTTCTTTTCTACACTTCCCTATATATGTTTTCACCGTGATTGATTTTTGTATATTATAATAGTGTCTTCCTTTATTATCTGAGTCCCACTTCTTCTGCCACAAATCCCTCACTACCTTTTTTATTAATGATTTGGCCTCACCTTTTCCAAATGGAACTTTCATAATTTCATTCTTGTTTAATTTCAACACTCTCTTTGCAATCTCATCTGCCTTCTCATTTCCCTCTACACCAGCATGAGCAGGAAGCCAACAAAGCTGTACATCAGTTCCAACTTTTAACACAATTTCTTTATTTTATCCACAATTTTTCACCCACAAGCAAAGTGGATTAAATTTCCTGTTTTCCTCTTTTTATTGTTGAATTTACCTCTCGTTTCATCCCTTAGGCGTATTAAAAAATAAAATAAAAATTATGATGAATTATATAAAGATATTTAACCTTGTCATTGTTCTTTTTTCCTGTGTATAAAATCTCATATTATGATTTATGCAAACCCATTATATTTGTTTGTTTTTTTGTCATTATGATTGTTCATTGTTAAATATAGAACCATGGTATCTTTCCATGATCTTGTATTTAACAATAAAAGTTTGGCAAAAAAAATTTATATGAGCGACAGGTGCACTAACACCTCACAACATCAGTAACTCAACAGCCCGACCTAGAATGGTTTTCCAAAAGCGTTTGTAATGTTTGTAATGTCTGCACAAAGGAGACGGGCAGCTGCTCAAAGATCTCACCTTTGGAGAAAACTCTTGATTTTATACTCAAAAAATGTAAGTTTCACTCCTTAAAAAAAATAATATTGCCCCAGAACAAATTGTATTGCTAGCCCACCTCAAAAATTACACACAATAATAATGATAAATGCTGGCCAATACTTAATTGTGTGTCATGATTTGGTCTTGTCTCTGTCACATTTTGGTTTGTTCATGTCATGTTCCATGTCTGTCATGTGATTCCCTGTTTGTCATGTGATCCTGACATGTGTCTTGTCATTGGATAATCGTCTGTTCATTGTTCACAAGTGTCCCTTGTCTTGTCATTAGTCTTGTGTATTTAAGCCTAATGTTTGCCATGTGTCTTTGTCAAGTATTGTTTCCTGTAACTGCTGTTTAAGTAAGTTTATGTCCACGGTTTTCCATGCCACGTCATGCTTTGTTTTATGTTTTGATTTTGTTATGTATTATTTGAATAAACTGCACTTGGGTTCTCTCGCTACAACTTGCCTACAGTGGATCCCTTACAGAATACTTGACCTACCATGAACCCAGCAGTTGCCCCCCTAAATCTGCATCAGGGCAACCTCACCATTGAGGAATATGTTGGAGAGTTTTGTGAATTCTCTCACCCTCTGGACTTCAATGATGTGGCACTTAAGGACATATTTCGGGTAGGTTTAAATGAACCTATCCGGTCTTGTTTGCCAGGTGGGAAAATTAAATTTTCCCTGGCCCAGTACATTGGCCATGCCCTTTGGATAAGTGGCTCAACATTTACTGTCGGTTTTGCCAATGAGCCTGCACTTCACGTCATGCCTGAGCCAGAGCTTCACGTAAGCCATGATGGGCCAGAGCTTCACGTCAGCCACGACGGGCCAGAGCCTGATCCCATCGCATGCCCACCAGAGCCTGAACCCGTCACCAACCTGCCAGAGACCAAGCACACCGCACGTGAGTCCTCTCAAGAGGACACAGCGTTGATTGTGATGTCTGCGGCGATTCCGTGTGTGTGGGCTACACACACATCAGTTCTGGCCCATAAGTCCAGTTCCGAACCATGATGTGCTGGTCCCGTCCAGTTCCGAGTCCCGGGATGTGCTGGTCCAGTCCTGCGTTCCCAGAGCCCGTTGATCCAGCGCCAGAGCCCGATGATCCTACGCCGGAGACTGTTCACGTCACGTCTGCCCAGCCAGAGACTGTTCACGTCACGTCTGCCCAGCCAGAGACTGTTCACGTCACGTCTGCCCAGCCAGAGACTGTTCACGTCACGTCTGCCCAGCGAGAGACTGTTCACGTCACGTCTGCCCAGCCAGAGACTGTTCACGTCAAGTCTGCCCAGCCAGAGACTGTTCACGTCACGTCTGCCCAGCCGGTGTCCCTGGACAAGATGGCTGCTGCCGAGCCGGTGTCCCTGGACAAGATGACCGCCGCCGAGCCGGTGTCCCTGGACAAGATGGCCGCCGCCGGTGTCTGTTCCTGAGCCGGTGTCTGTTCCTGAGCCGGTGTCTGTTCTTGCCCATAACCCCATAGCTGCCCCCAAGAAAATTTGGGGGGGCAGTAGGCCCCTTGATGGGACCATGAAGGCCGCACCGCCATTGCCGCCCCGAAGGGTCTGCTCCGCCCATGGCCGTCCGAAGGGTCTGCTCTGCCCTGGCCATCTGAACTGCCAGGTCCGTCCACGCCATGCCACGGCCCTGGTCCGTCCACGCCATGCCCCGTCCCATGTCCTGTCCCTCTGCACGGGCCTGGCCCACCATCCCTCCTCCACTCCACCACCCTCCTGAAGTTATGTTTTGCTGGGCGTCAGGAGTCGCCCTTAGAGGGGGGGATCTGTCACGTTTTGGTTTGTTCATGTCATGTTCCATGTCTGTCATGTGATTCCCTGTTTGTCATGTGATCCTGCCATGTGTCTTGTCATTGGATAATCGTCTGTTCATTGTTCACAGGTGTCCCTTGTCTTGTCATTAGTCTTGTGTATTTAAGCCCTCATGTTTGCATGTGTCTTTGTCAAGTATTGTTTCCTGTAACTGCTGTTTAATTAAGTTTATGTCCATGGTTTTCCATGCCACGTCATGCTTTGTTTTATGTTTTGATTTTGTTGTTTATTATTTGAATAAACTGCACTTGGGTTCTCTCGCTACAACTTGCCTACAGTGGATCCCTTACATTGTGTTACCTTTTTATTACTGAAAATTATATAACTTAATAAAACAAGCAAAATGTCATTTGTTTTGTCATATAACATAGCTATGCATGAATACACTCCAGATAAATGAAGTGAAAACATTTTCAGTCAAGCAATGAATTAATTAATTAATTTTATTCTGATGAATCAGCTGACCACCAGAGCTGAGCCGTGCCTTCGTGCCGGAGGTTGTTGCGTGCTGCGCTGTGCTTCACAATCTGAGGCAATAAAGGGAGTTGGAGTGATGGAGGGTCTCATCCATAGCTCCGTTTCCAGGATTCAGCTCTGGGCTCCTCATCCTCAGTGCTCACACCAGCCTGCAGAGATTTCAGATCCTACAAAAATGCACAAACATTATACAAAAGCAGTCATTTTAACAGCACAATTTCATTTGATTGTATTAGAAGTAACAAAATGATCTTACTTTATATATTAATAAGATCCTTAAAATACCACCCCTCTCCCCCAATAATTAAAATAAACTATTTAATAGATTGTTATTAATTTCTGTAGTATACTCAATCAAAGCCTTCTTCAGCCACTCTCCACCGGATAAACACACACGTGTTCATCTGTTCCTGTAACACCCAGACTGTAACTAGGGATGTTAAGTCTGACACCGATGCTCCGAAGCTTGCTTCAAACTCGAACAGTCCTTGCAATGAACCACTGCTTCGGAGCTTGTATCATTACATCACTAGTCACGTGAAAATGACGTCTGAAGCAAACACACTGGTTCACTCCTGTAGTGAACCACTTCACTGCTTTGACAGCCCAATCCAGTGTTGACAGGTTTGAAACCTGGGCTGCGTTCAGCCCCGACAAAACGTTGCACAGCTTTTTTTTAACAGAAACGGTGATGCGTTGAACACACTGTTCTGATGACGCGAGAGTTGCAACTACGGCAACTGACAAAGGCCATTCTTAGTGAAGAATTTTCGGAGCCTGATGAAGTCGGTATAATTATGTGTTTAATACTACAAAACATGCCCGATGTTACAGTTACTGCACTTGCCGCCCAGAACACAAGAGAACATCCCAATCGAGTGAAGTGATTTGTGGAAACTGAAATGGAAGCACATCTTACCTATGTAACGAATGTACACAATAATAATATACATAAAATGTATTAAAGGGGGGCCGGAAGGCCAATTTAGCTCAAAAGGAATGATTCATCGATTTGCAATGAATCTTGACCGAATCACTATGGAACCGAGCAAATGACTCGTTTAGAGTTCATTTGAACGGGCCGTAATTATAACCTTGGCAACAGATAGAAATATCCAATCTATAGTGAAGCACTATGTACTAGCAAGGTAACTTTAGATCGACAGTACAAGACATTAAATGTGCAAGCACAACACAAGGCAAATATCTTTTCAAATATAAACAAGACTTTATTGATTATCCTAAAACATAAAACTAATATCTAACACAAACACACGCACACGCATTCATACAAGTTGCAGAAAGAAAGAGAGTGAGGAAAGAATGAGTTTTAAGAGTGAGATAGTGAAATCCCAAGTTTCTATATGCACTTATAAGACATGACCTGAACGAACCATCAATCATTAATTTAACCCTTCTATCGTTTCTTTGGCGGGTTATTTAGTTTTATATCAGTGCACCAGTTCAGTTAAGAGTCTGGAGGTACTTGCGTTCGCGTTGCTTTGGGATTCCCTTTTCGTCGGTGTGGAGGGGGTTCCCCAGGTCCGTTGTGTGGCTGGCTGTCTCCTTGTGCCTGCTAGATCTTGGGCAGCCAATCACGTGGTGTGTTGGCGGATGGATGAAAGTCTTTGAAGTTGGAAGGGCTTTGCAGTCGAAACGTTTAAACGAAACTTTGCAGCAAAACTTAACTTTGAACCGAGACTTTTACGAAAAAGAAAATAAAGGAAGAAATGAAAGTAAGACGAGTTAGATGGCTTGAATGAGCTGTTTTAACCCCGATCTTGATGGGTTATTTGTCTGCTGGTCTAATTTGGTCTGGTCGATGTAGAAGCGTGCAAACACGCTCTTTGTTGTTTTCAGAGAGAAGCATGAACAGGAACACTCTCTTGCTGTTGCTAGAGAGAGGCGCCAACTTAATTCAACACCGAACCGAACTCAAAACCGAACCGCCAAACCGAACTGAACCGAACTGCCTCTAACTCCTCTGTTCGGGTCTTTAACTTAAAAGTTAGCCCAACCTCTTTTGGAGAATTCTGACCAATGAGACAATGGCATCATTTTAGGAGGTGGATCTAGTTCCTACTTATCGTTATCTGGGATCTGCTTGGGTTCCAGCACTTAGCAGAGAACAAGAGACCACAGTTTAAACATTATAGATTATTATAATCATACAAAACATTTTACACAGATTTCAATCAAGCCATCTTTTGAATTAAGGGCATACGATTCTTTTGATTGGAAGCACGATACTCTTTCATTCATACACACAGTTATATCACAATTACATGATTTATATGTGATCTAAGCATAATACAAACATGAATTGTAGGAACAACAAGAATTATTATGTTTGATTATAAGTCCACTGAGCATTGTTCTGTGTGAGTTTTAATGGGTTTGATATGTAAAGTCTGTGTAAGTCTCTCACGTTCCATGAAAGCGTGGTCTGTTTTACATCTCTGTCCTGCTCAGCAGTGGTGATGCGGAGGGAGGTCAAAGGTGGTCAGGCCCCTTGGTGGTCAGGCCTCGTTTCACCATTTCTGAGCAGCTTTGTCTTGCTTAAGGATGAAACAGTGACAGCGTTTTTCCTGTTTAGGCTTATCTCTGGGGCCTGCAGGGCCATAAAAGTCTTCTCTGGGGGGTTTTCTAGACAATTTGGAGCCGTCTTGTGACTTTGGAATGTGGTGTTCAGATCCGGAATGCTGAATCACATTTGAATGAATCCCATGAGAGATTAATTTGATTAATTTGTGTTTGGTTCATCCTTAAAGTCTCTACACCTAATTCAGACTAAAACACATCTATTTAGCCTCACATACTGACTTTATTTGTAGTTCATACTGTTTTAATACCCTGCGACAGGGTATTTTAATACGACAAACATGTCTTCTAATATCCTCAGTTGTTGTGTATACCAACACAATACTCAATACTCTCCTTGAACCCATTGTGCGAGTTCACTTTAATACCGCGTGCTTTATATGCATGTTGCTGCTGATTGGACTGCAGTTCAGACACACCCACCAAACAAGAGAAAACGCATCTCACACCCCGTTGCACACCGGTGCACGCCGTTTCCAGGAAACATGACGTTCAACCCGGAAACCGTAGCAAAACGTTGCGCACCGTTTTGAACTTGAACGTGCCCCTGGGCTGCGTTCATCGGCGATAAAACGTTGCAGAACGTTTTTTAAACAGAAACGGTGACGCGTTGAACGCACTGTTGTGATGACGCAAGAGTTGCAACTATGGCAGCTGAGAAGGCTTTTTGTGTTATTTGTGAAGAATTTTCAGAGCATGATGAAGTCGGTATAAATATGTGTTTAATACTACAAAATATGACCGATGTTACAGTTACTGCACTTGCCTCCCAGAACACAAGAGAACATCCCAATCAAGTGAAGGGATTTGTGGAAACTGAAATGGAAGCACACATCTTACATAATAAAGACAAAAAAACACATCTACACTGTAAAACCTAACACTGAAAGTCACTAAACAAAATGAGTTGTCTTAACTTATTTTTAAAAAAAAGTTAATTTCACTCAATAAAAAATGTGATATTAACTCAAAAACTCAGAACTTAACTCAGAACTTAAACTGAATAAGTTATGAATAACCAATTTGTTATTTTAGCTCTAAAGATTTAAGTTGAATTGAATTGATTTAATCTAGTTTATGTTAATGGTTGAAAATAAAAATAATGTGAAAAGTAAATTAGAAACCAGCGGATGGTTTACTTCATAATTTTAAATAATAATTTTCAAGAAACTACTTTTCTATAAGGCCTATACTTATACTTTTCATAACTAATGAAAAACACGTAAATAAATACATTTAAAGTTGTCAGCTTCATTACAAGCCTAAATTTAGGTTCCTGTGATGTCATTGATTTTACTCATCACAGAGTTCTCATTTCTCCCTCGCAAAAACCCGCGCATTTATTTCAACAGGCATAGTCTGCCCATCCCCCACAGCTTCACGGAACTCTCAAGTCACAAAATCAGGATTGGCGGGCATGAAGAGAATTCGCCTTTGAATTAACAGGTAACGGAAAACTGTTTCATCCTTTTTATAGCACTCTTGCACGTTTTAACGTTGTATTGTAGTGACTCTTCATCTTAAGAAGAATGATTAGCTAAGTTACGGTAATTTGTGTCATGTCATATTTTGCGACATTGCAGCTGAGATATTATTTTTTTGGGTCAGCGGCAGTAGTTAATGTTCTGTGAGTACACGACAGTTTTGTCAGTGGAAAGGTATATATTTGTGTGTGTTTTCTCACATTTTGGCACAGACGTGTGTCCCGTGCATTTTTTGGATATTTTTCAGTGAGGAGACTGATTGACTAGCTAACACTGCAAAAACTAAATAAATAGGCAATACAAGCTGACCGATTATTTTATTTATTATGCTGTGAGTACACAACATTTTTGTCAGTGGAAAAGTAATTTATATTTGTGTGTGTTTTCTCACATTTTGGCACAGACAAGCGTGTCCCGCGCATTTTTGGATATTTTTCAGTGAGGAGACTGACTAGCTAACACTGCAAAAAGTAAATAAATAAGCAATACGAGCTGACCGATTATTTTATTTAGTATGCCGTGAGTAAGTTACACACCAGTTTTGTCAGTGGAAAAGTTTATATTTGTGTGTGTTTTCTCACATTTTGGCACAGACAAGCGTGTCCCGCGCATTTTTGGATATTTTTCAGTGAGGAGACTGACTAGCTAACACTGCAAAAACTAAATAAATAAGCAATACGAGCTGACCGATTATTTTATTTATTATGCCGTGAGTACACAACAGTTTTGTCAGTGGAAAAGTTTATATTTGTGTGTGTTTTCTCACATTTTGGGCTAGATAAGCGTGTCCCGCGCATTTTTGGATATTTTTAAGTGAGGAGACCGATTGACTAACACTGCAAAAACTAAATAAATAGGCATTACAAGCTGACCGATGATTTTATTTAGTATGCTGTGAGTAAACCACATATTTGTCAGTGGAAAAATTATATTTTAGTATTTTCTCACATTTTGCATAGTGTTTGTCGGGCATGGATATCCCTGAGGAGACAACCACAGGTCGTCTTTCACGCGGCAAAAACTAAAGAAAAAGGTACTAACGTTACAATCTGACCTATTCTATTGTTTATGCTATGAGCAAAGTACGGTTTTATCAGGGGAAAATTAATCAATACTTTTTTTTTCTTCCCAAAGTTAGGCATAGACAAACGTATCCTGTACAACTGCAAATTTGACACAAAGGAGACTGACATTCATTTATGCGGTAAGTTATGAACTAAAGAGAAAGCTATATTCCTTTCTAAGCTTTAATTCAAAACGGGTGATTTCTGGTGCTCAGGAAAACGCGTAGTTGCCGTTTAATGAGATTAAAATGACGGATTGGTTTGCTAGTGTTAGTTATAAAGACTGACAATATGTGCTTGTCACGTTTTCTAATTTGAATTTCGCAATAACAGATCACTGTCATGCTTTTGAAATGCAAGCTGTGCCCATTTGTCTGCTCTGTCAGACTAAGTCTGTTAAAACATTACAGACTTTACCATTTTGTACATTCAACAGTATGTCCGATACCATGTCTGTATGAAGGATGCATGTGTACATTCAAATCATATAATTCCCTGAAGATACACTTGACAAGATTTCATCCTGAGAAGAAAGAGACACATGGCTGTGAAAAGTCTATGGAATTCCACTGTCCTTTGTGCACATTGAAGCAGCCATTTGTTGAACAGGACATGTTCTGTCACCTGCGAAGTCATTTGAAAAAAATTGAAATGGTGACATGTCCTTATAGAAATTGTAATTTCCAGACAAATAATTACTCCACATTCAATTCACACAAATGGAGGGAGCACCACGATGCTTCAGAATATAATGAATTGATAGTCATAAGTGAAGTTTCTGAGCAGCAGAACAGTGGATCTGAAGATAACCAAGAGGTATCTGAAAGTCATTCTGTCTTGGAGCCAACTGTGTTAGACACTGGTCAATTATTTGACCTGCTTCAGCACAGTTTGGCAGCTTTGTTACTCAAAATGCAAACAATATTGCATGTCTCTGAAAAAGCTGTTCAAGAAATTGTTGAACAATTAGATCAGCTGTTTCAGTTATCAAAGCCCTTGATAAAAGCTGCTGTCAGTAGAGTACTTACTGAAAACCAGTGCTGCGTCCCTGAATCAGTTGTAGATGACATTGTTGAGGCAGTGTCAGAGAATAATGTACTTCACAGATCCACAACTAAACATGCAGTTCTTTCAACTGCTAAAAGGAGGAAGACGTATATTGAGCACAAATTTCCATTTGTGAAGCCTGTTGAGTACTTCATTGAATCAAATCACACCTGCATGTATGTGCCAATTCTCTCCAGTTTGCAGGAGTTGTTGAAAAAAACAGATGTACTTGAAAAAGTACTGGAGACTTCACCTTCACAAGATAGATGTTATGCAACTTTTTGGGATGGCACTTACTGTGAAGAAAATCCCCTCCTCTCAGATGACAAACTAAAGTTTGCTCTCATACTTTACATTGATGATTTTGAGGTTTCAAATCCTCTAGGTACTTCTCGTAAAATTCACAAAGTGTGCGCAGTGTATTGGGCATTAGCTAACATTCCAGCTAAATTTCGCTCTGCACTTCACACCATACAACTTGCTGTTTTATGCAATTCCAATGACCTGAGACATTTTGGTTATTCTAGGGTTCTTGAACCCTTACTAAATGATCTCAAGACTCTTGAAGTAGAAGGTGTTTACATTGAGTCTCTTGGTGACTGTGTAAAGGGTTCAGTTTTTGCTGTGGTGGCAGACAATCTTGCTGCGCATGGCTTGGCTGGCTTTAAAGAGAGTTTCAATTCCTCATACGTTTGCAGATTTTGCCTCAGTCCCAAGACAGACATACAGACTTCAGAAGTGACCACTGGTAACTGTGAGTTTAGGACAAGAGAAAATCATGACACCTTAGTCCAAGCACTTAAAAAGGATGGAGATCATGTTGATTATGGGGTAAAGAGTTCTTGTGCCCTGTCAGATTGCCTTGCTTATTTCCATCCCATCACAGGGTTTCCACCTGATATATTACACGATTTGTTTGAAGGTGTTGTGCCTGTTGAAATCGCACTTTGCTTAAAAGCATTGATTTCCAAGAAATATTTATCTTTGGATGATCTCAATAAGGCAATTGTGTCCTTTCCTTTTGAACATTCTGACAAGACTGACCGTCCACATCCGATTCCCAAAAGTTTTTCAACCCGGGGCACAATAGGTGGAAATGGTCACGAGAACCACACCTTGCTGAGATTATTGCCTGTTCTAATTGGACACTCTGTCCCAGAGGGTGAAAAATGTTGGGACATTTTGATGGATTTAAAAGACATAGTTGATTTATCACTATGTCATTCGTTTGATGATGCGACACTACAGTACTTTGCTTGCAAAATTTCTGATCACAGACAACTATTACAGGAAGTGTTTCCGAACTTTGTGCTTCGCCCTAAACACCATTTCGTTGAGCACTATCCTCACCTGATTAAGTGCTTTGGTCCTTTGGTACATCTCTGGACCATGAGATTTGAAGGGAAGCACAAAGTTTTCAAGAAAATTGTGCATGACGCGAACAACTTCAAAAACGTTTTGAAAATGCTTGCAGAACGACACCAAAAGCAGATGGCTTACTATTTGTCCTCTCCAACCTTTTTTAAGCCTGAAATCCAAACCACAAACATGAAATCTGTCTTAGTAGCCACATTGCCAGAAGATGCACAGGCATTTATATCAGGAATCACTGACAGCAACACCGTTTACTCTGCTGATCAAGTGATCATTGATGGTACCCTATTTAGACCGGGCATGTTTGTTTGCACAGGGCTAGATGGAGGGCTGCCTCAGTTTCATGAGATATGGCACACTTTACTGTTTAATGACAGTGTTTATTTTGTGCTGAAGAGCTTTGAATCAAACTATGTAGAACACTTGCGTAGTTATGAGTTAGTTGCAGACTGTGGAGGAAAGGTCTTTGTGAGATCACCAAATGAGTTGCATGACAGTATTCCTTTGACTGCTTACAGGGTAAAAGGCCAACAAATCCTTACCACAAAAAGGTTCATCTCACTCTTGGATCGAGAGTAGCCTGCTGCTGCATTGCTGATCACTAAACCTGAGGGTCAACTGTAAGTGCCTTAAAGATTGTAGATGCATCTTCTACAAAACAAATTTTGATTACTTGATAGTTGCCAATTAGCTGATCAGTTTTGTGGCAAAATATAAATTTTTATTTACTATTATTATTATTACTGCAAAAGCCCCTGTTTATGATTTATTTTAATTTTTTTATGCTTACAGATTCCAAGTCGAAATGAGCGCATCAGATAGCACATTAAAGCTGAGGGTTATAATAGATCCTACGAGTACCCGTAAAGTAGTTTTGCCATCTCGACCTGAGACAGTCAGTGACCTTATGTTGCATCTAAAAACAAACCTCAATGTGAGTTATGATTTTAGGCTACAGTTTGAAGATCCTGAGTTTGGAAATGCATTATGTGATCTCGAGAACATTGATGATCTTCCCTCCAAAGCAACTGTGAAGCTCATCAAAACACTTGAGCTGGATATCCATTCTACTGACACAGAAGACACAGTGTTGGCTTTGGACACATCATCCTCTTCTAAACGCACAAGCAGGTGGCCTGATGTGTTTGATCTGCCAAAATTTTCGTATGACGTTGAGTTTGCCTTGAGAGAGGGCAATTCTGAATATTTTAAAGAAGGAAAGCATCTTAAATTGACACGGGATCAAAAACATAACATCCTTGAGAGAATGATTGATACAATTTACAGCTTCAAGGCATACCCAATTGATACTGAGTTTGCTCAAGCAGCTGAAGCCTTGGTGAACAAACACCCCTGTTTGAAGGAAACTGGCTCAAGAACCGGTCATGATGGATGGAAAGTGTCCTTGAAGTTCAAAATGGGTAATTATAGAAGCAAACTTCGGAGATCAGGAATGCAAGAAGTTGCCATCAATGGGTGCAAAAAAAGCAGAAGCAATCCAGATGCAGAACATAGTCGTGCAAATATTAAACGCCCTAGACGAGCAGAAGTCAACTTCCTCCCCAACCTTCCTCATGGGTCAGATGAACTTTCTTTGGAAGATTTACGTCTAAATATGATGGATGAACTTAAAAAGAAGGACCAAGATGTCATGATGATAAATCGACACATGCAACAAACATTTGCACTGAGACGAAAAGAAATTGTGCAGTCCAGTCCATCAGTTAAGGAAATGATGTCAAGATGGCCAGCTTTGTTTCGAGAAGCCCAAGTAAGTGATATTATTTTTAACTACTTTTAATGTCTACTTCTCAAAGAGAAATTGTTTGTATCTTACTGTTTGGGTATATTGCAATTCATTTTGTTTTAATGCTCTTTTAAAAGATTAGTTTACTCAAAATATTGACATATTTCAATGGTCATAGTCATGTCAATAGTATTTCAAAAGTTGAGTAAATGATGAAATAAGTAAAAAAAAAAAAAACTGTGAACTTTATTTATGGACATCTTTGCACCCTGTAGTGTTCAAATATGTCTTGCAGTGTAGAAAAGCATTGTGATTTATTTTATTTTCATATTCACAACCGCCTTTTCATCTAACATTTTTTTCTATTTATTGTTGCAGGTAATTGCAGAGTTTCACAGAATCACAAATCAAAATCTGCAGCAGACATTCTACTCCTCCCTGGATAAACATACTCCACAGCTTCTGAATCTTTTCAGAGCTAAGGCAGCAAAGGGTGGTGTCAGTGGCAACAAGATGGCTGCAATATTAAGAGACTACGATGAACATGTAAGTAGAATTTAACTTATTAAGGTCTGTACAGGATGAGAACGTTGGTGTAAAGGTTATCCATGCAACAAATGTTAAAGAGTTAGTTCACCCAAAAATGAAAATTCTGTCACCAGTTACTCAACCTCATGTCATTCCAAACCTGTAAGACTTTTATTCATCTTCAGATCATAGTTGAAGACTGTGGCGAACAGGATGAGGCCGAGGGACGTGAGAGAACGGCGCAAGGCCGGTGGTGCGAGTGTTAATGAGCGACACCTGTGAGTACACCGGTCTCGATCATCCACGTCGTCGCTCCTCCTTTATGCTTCCGCTCCTCCGTGAGAGATGCGAGACCGGTGTACTCACAGGTGTCGCTCATTAACACTCACGCCACCGGCCTCGCGCCGTTCTCTCACGTCCCTCGGCCTCGTCCTGTTTGCCACAAAGACCTTTTGAAATATTGGAGCTTTCTGTCCCTCCAATGACAGCCTACACAACTACCACTATCAAGGTTTAGAAAGGTAGTAAATCCATGTGACCCTACTTGTGATTATCCACAAACAAAGCACATCCGTATCTTCATAAACTAAGGTTTAACCACGAGTCACAGGGATTACTTTAGTGATGTCTATCCTACCTTTCTAGACCTTAAGGCCCCGATCACACCTAAAGGATTTTTCAGGTTCAAAAACGCGAGTCACATAGCACTGCCATTTTTATGCT
This sequence comes from Semotilus atromaculatus, assembly GCA_031834385.1. Taxonomy (NCBI): domain Eukaryota; kingdom Metazoa; phylum Chordata; class Actinopteri; order Cypriniformes; family Leuciscidae; genus Semotilus; species Semotilus atromaculatus. Next base: position 145,176 of record JAULUF010000008.1, on the reverse strand, counting down.
GCTAAGCAACCACCGAGTCCGCTGTCCTGTCAGTCTAATTGCGAGCGCTCTAAAAAAAAAAGGCAATGACGTCGGGCGCCTTTTCCGCTTAAACTTGCATTTTTTTCAACTGCAAAAGTGCGAGGTGCAGCAGGCGGTAAAACGCATAAACAGTGCGCAGAACACTCACCGCCATAGGAAAACAATATGGCAGCACAAACCTCAACTATCATCAAACTGGGATTAAATTATGCTATGTTTTGTGTTTTGTCTTTTAAGGACAAGAATGACATTCATGTCAGACGAACTACTGCTCTGGCAGGTTTACCAGTTTATCTAAAAGAAGACTCTGCAGATGTTTTCAAGACACACAAGGTATGAAATATATTGCAACAATTTAATCTTTTAGTTAAAAGCAAGTCCGTTGAGGCGGAGACGTAACCTAATGCCTCAGAAAATCCGATCTGCCTGTTTACAAGACAGTCTTATTGGCACATATCTGATTTATTTCCACATATTTACAAGGCCTGAAATATCCGAATGCATGCAATTTCTTTCCTGTTTACATGGTCATAGAACACATCCAATCTGTGTCACATGAGTAAAAAATCTGAATTGGGTCACATTTTACTGACAGAAACTTAGTCAGTTTTATTCCACATTAAATTTGATTTCTAAATTAAAATAATAAGGCTGTGACAGATGTTAATTTTAAAGGATTAGTTAACTTTCAAATGAAAATTAGCTCATGATTTGCTCACTCTTGCCATCCTAGGTGTATATGACTTTCTTCCTTCAAACAAATACAATCGGAGTTATATTACAAAATATCCTGGCTCTTCCAAGTTTTGGCAGTGGATTGCAACCAACAGATTGAAGCTCAAAAATGTGGATCCATCCGTCATAAACGACCTTCAGCTAGAAATGTACTTTGTAACGTGTTAAATATTAATATTTTTCTTACACACTCATCGTGCTTTTTGAAGTCGCGTGATGGATCCACGTTTTTGAGCTTCAATGTTTTGGTTGCAATCCACTGCCATTATAAAACTTGGAAGAGCCAGGATATTTTGTAATGTAACTCTGATTGTATTTGTCTGAAAGAAGAAAGTCATATACACTAGGATGGCTTGAGGGTGAGCAAATCATGGGCTAATATTCATTTAAAAGTTAACTAATCCTTTCATAGGATTCATAGCCTGTTCTATAGGTTGTATATCTTTTTACTTTCCTTTTGTTCTAGAACATTTAGCTGATACTCCTAGTATGAGTACCTAGTAAAGTACTAGTATTTTTCCAAATAAAATTGTGCTAATTAACAATTTTGTTAAATGTATTATTAAAAAGAAGCATTACGTTTTTGTAAATATTACAGTCAATTGAACTTTGCTGAGCATGTCCATTTTTCAAGGCTTTGTTGTCATTCATGAAAATTTAGTTATGGTGTCTGCCCTGACTATGGTCTGTTTGTTTTGTAGATTTGTAAAGACGTGCATTAACAAAGATTTATTCCAAACCATTTAGAGAGAAGATCTTGACCAGGCGCAAAAGGCAGCAGTTGCCATCATTGCTGTTGAGGAAGAGGTTGAAAAGTTGCCTTTCAACCCACAGGATTTTCTGATTGTCCTTGAAGATGAGGTGGTAATGTCTGCAAAGTCCTGGGTTAGTGCACTGGTGCTGATTTTTGGGCTACTCTATGCCCTTCACATAAGCTACCCAAAGAAGCTGACCGTTTTTTTTGAGTTCATACAGAAAGTGCTGCTTAATCTCGAAGATGGGAAGGCCAGGCCGAAGTTGCTTGCACTTAAAAATGAACTTCTGATTGACTAATATGGAATCCATGCTGTTTCTGGTACCTTTAGGCAATTGAGTTTGCAGTTTTTAGAATTTTAAACAGCAGTTCTTGAATTTCTTTTTAAAAGTTCCCAATTTGAGCTGTCTGTTAAAGTTTGAATAGTTTTAAAGTTTTAAATATTTCATGGGAAATGTGTCTGATGAAATTGTTTTAATGTTATTTGGACTGATTTTGCACACTGGTTTAGTTTTAAAATGACCCTGTTTGGGCAGTCTGTTGTAGTCTTAAATGAGTAGTTGATTTAAAGGGTTAGTTCACCCAAAAATGAAAATTCTGTCAGTTATTACAAAAGTCTTACGGGGTAGGAACAACATGAGAGTGAGTAATTATTACTAACAGAATTTTCATTTTTGGGTGAACTAACCCTTTAATGGTTAAAGTGTATATCTGATGAAATTGTTTTAATGTTAATTGGACTGAACAGCACACCTCTGTTTTATGCCTGATGACCTTTTGTGAAAAAGTATTTTTTCAATAAATACTGTTATTGCATCATTTTCTTTCATCATTTCTTTATACTACTATTTTCCCCTTGTCTTAATTTAACTTTATTAATTTGAGTTTAATTAACTTAAATCATTCACGGCAATTAGTTTCCTCAAACCATTTGAGTAGCTATATAGTTGTTTAAACTTGATTCAATTTATTAAATGAACTCAAACCAGTTAGTTTAAATTAATGGAATGAACTTAAAATCTTTAAGTTACCTATACTCAAAATGATTGACTAAACTAACACTAAATTATGAGTGAATATGACTCGATATATATAAGTTCACAATACTCATATGTATTTGTTTTTAAACTTAAACGGTTTGTAGCAATCAGTTTCCTCAATCAGTTTGAGTTGAGTTAACTTATTGGGTTTTACAGTGTATTTAGCCTCACATACTGACTTTATTTGTTGTTCATACTGTTTTATTAATACCCTGTATTTTCTTTCTCATTTTTAGGAAAAGCACTTTACCATTGTTTATTTCTATACCAAATGTCATACACTTCAAAAACCCTCTGCTACATTATACAAGTAACCAGTTACACAAGCACATCCTTTTCAACATACAAAAATATCAGTCCCACCAGTTAACAAGTTATAGAGTTCTGCTTCCTACAGCTAAACAAGATAAAGCTTTCACACATGATACTGCCCTGCTAAAATAAAATAAAAACTATAGAAACCATTACAGAAATTCTATTGGATTTAATGGTTTTCATGGGAATGTTATTGGTTGTAATGGGAATTATAGTGGTCTCTGTGGGTCTCTACTGATGTGTGTTGGGTTCAATTGGTGGGGGCATTAAATCCTAATGGAATATGTCCCAAACACACTAATTCTGTAGTGGTTTAAATTAGGGATGGAACGATACACTTAAACTCACGATGCGATGCACCTCGATATGCCAGGGTCACGATACGATACGTCACGATACGATATCAAAAAAGGAAAAAAAAGAAAAAAATATTACTGTATAACAACAACTACCTAGTTTAGAGCGAGGACTTTTTTAGTTCCCTTTCCCTAGGTCTAATGCCGCGTTCCAGGCAACCTGTAACCCGTGTTTTTCCAACCTTAAACCCGTGAAAGTGCACTGGAACGGCGGTCAAACCCGTGACTCCCACCCGTGAACTCGTACTAGATCGATGTACTCCCAGTTACGAGCTCTGACGTCAGGGGTATAAGGTTGGAAAAACACGGGTTACAGGTTGACTGGAACGCGGCATAAGTTCAACTTATAAGTCACTCCCACTGTCAACACATTTTATTCACTGTCTGTTGCAATTCGCCTATGTAGGCTATGCTAACTCATAACTTAAGACAAACATAACGCATTCAACCAGCTTGCTAATGCTTGCTAAACTTACCCGTCGTTTTGTTTGCCTCCTGCGCTCTGCTCTTCTATCTTCTTCCATCATATTACTTAAGATCATATTACGCTGGAGCCTTCGTCTTCTGTGTTTCTCTGTACAGAACTCAAGAATAGTCTTTAAACGCCGCCGCTCGTACTCCGTTATTAAGGTCCCAGCAAGGCAGTACAGGAACATTGCGATAGCCTCCTCCATGCTGGTTTGTTGTTGTTGTATGTGGCGCCGCCGCCGCCGTGCTTGCGTCACTCCCTTAGCCCTCCCACCAGTTCCTATGGCCACTTGGCCAGTGCGAACGCAAACAGCAAAACCGAGTTTGGGGGAGAGTAGTTCTTAGAACTGTTTAGAAGTGGACAGTTCCTGTAACTACTTGGTCGGAAAGCGGCTTATCTTTATTTCGCGATCCATTTTTTTCGACCTCGATGCGTTTCGTCACGTTTTGTATCGCGATATTTTGTCAAACGATATTTCGTCCCATCCCTAAAATGGTAAAAGCCAATGGTTCCTATTGGTATTTTAATAGAAACCATTAGAATTTCTGTGATGGTTTCCAACTTTTTTTAAGCTGGCCTGATCTTCTGTCCTTGTCTAAAGAAATAATTACACACACACATCATGCTTAATGTTTTATTATCAAGGTGAACACATGAAATTCATCAGTATCTGTAAAATTCACCTACAAAGCCTACTTAAATTTTATGGTTGTCAGCTTTGTTGCATTACATTTACTTCACCAGGAGAGGGTGCTGCAATTTCTATCTGAATGAAGCTTCGAGTAATGAACCTTTTTCGACAATTGTATCAGAAAGCAATAATGCTTCGAAACGCTTCATTTGGCCATCACTAACTGTAACGTGGTGCGGTGAAGCAGAGATGAAGCTGGATCCAAGTGCAGCACACGCTTTATTTAACAGACAATAAACTTAGACTGGAACAGGATTCAAATACAGGAACAGGAACGACCACCGTTAACTATCAAACATACAACAACTCACAAGGACAGGGCTTAAATAATCATGGACAAATGAGCTAACAAGATGACAAGGGGGCGTGGGAAATCAGAAACACCTGGGATAACTAAGACGGAACCACTGAACAAGACAAGACACAAACCCACATCATGACAGACAATATTCACGTTACCTGTGATTTAAGTGCTCAATACTACATTTACATGTTGAAGTTGGTTGTTGCTGATGTGTTAACTCACTTTTTATCCAACATAAATGTTCTTCAATTTATCAACAGTACCAATGGACAAATAAAATATATAACTTATATTTTTATAGATTTGTTTATTTACCTTCCTTACAGCACATTTGTCTAATGTAAGCAGTGTTGACAACAGTGCATTCTCTTACATAATAGCACACATTCATCACTCAGATGTCTATTCCATGTTGTGATGTGCTCATCTGCAAACCTTATAGAAGATTTTCCTGTCAGGTGTTAATAGTAACTAATATGTAACTAACGTTATTTGGTTTATGTAAATCCGCTTTGGATCACTTTGTAAAATCACAGTGAAGAAGACTTGAGTGACATTGATTTTTACTCATGAGATAAATGTACATGTATCTTTCTATTCAGAAGACTCACTTGGTTGTTGTGACCAGTGATCTCCCGGCCGTGAATAAAACTTAATTTCTACAAAGAGCAACTTGGGAGTCATGTCAGGTATATGCTGTGCAGCTGAGAAACAGATTATATGCCCAAAAGACAACAAAAGAACATCTATGTGTGATTGAGGTAGTAATAGAAGTAAGAGAGAATGAAGGGCACTATATGTCACTTTGAGTGATTTATGGCCCTTCAATAAAAGGTTCCCACGGGTGGGGGCCATGGGGGAGCCCACTTCCGGTCTGACCATCTGGAGCGTGGGAATTTCCCACGCTAGCCACGCCCCCATCCCTCCCACTTCCGGAGAGGTACGGAACCCCTCCCATCCGACCCGGTTCCGGAACCCCTCCCATCCGACCCGGTTCCGGACAGGACACCTGTTACGGGCACCTGTCTTGTTCAATGTAAAACTGTTCAAAATAATGGAAAAAACATTCAAAACAATACATTTTCAATCTTTTTAAGAAGGATGACAGAAAACAGAGATAGGTTTAGTGTTAAAATAGGTTAAAACCATTAAGTCAATTTATATCATTAAAACACAGTTTTCTTTATCACCTTTACACATTATTTAGTAAAATGTTTCATTTTACATAAGACAACTGTTTTCAATCACAATAATAACTAAAACAGCCTGTATTAAAATTATATCATGCAAATACATCTATTTTCTAACACACATATTAAGAAAAAGTCGTACTTTTCACAATTACACATGTTTAAAAGTATTAAAATGTTGTATAAAGTTAAAATACGCACATCTTTAGCGTTTTACACATTTTGTAAAATGTTAAAAATGCATTTTCTAAAATGAAAACATCAAACAAATATTAAAACATCTAAAACAATGTGTATTACAATTTTATATCAAACAAATAGGTCTATTTTCTATCATACATTTCACATAACACGTATAGTGCTTAAAACTATTAAGCCCATTTATATAATATCATTAGTGTTCATACACTTAAAACATTAATGAAAAAGTTTAAAGAGTGTTTTCTTAAAGTTATCAAAATGCGTTAATATTAAAACATCTAAAACACCATTTTAAAAATGTTCAGTCATTTACAGAAAAGTATACAAGTTAAGAGTTTTTTCATTACAAAAATGTTACATTTGACATAAAACATCTGTTTTAAAAAGTGTTTTCAATCACAATAATAACCTAAAACAGCATGTGTTAATTTTATCAAGCAAATAGTTCTATTTTCTATCATACATTTAAAAAAGTTGTGCTTTTTCACATAACATGTAGTGATTAAAACCATTAAGTCAATTTTTATCATTAAAACACAGTACAGGTCTTTACCTTTACACATTATTTAGTAAAATGTTCCATTTTACATAAAACATGTTTTCAATCACAATAATAACTAAAATGATATCAAGTAAATAGTTATGTTTTCTTAATAAACCATCTAAAACCGCATGTATTAAAATTACATCAAACATATAGGTCTATTTTCTATCATACATTTAAAAAAGTCTTACTTTTCACATAACACGTAAAGTGCTTAAAACTATTTAGCCCATTTATATCATTAAGACGCAGTACAAGTATTTACCTTCACACATTATTTTGTAAAATGTTCCATTTTTACATAAAACATCTGTTTTAAAAAGGGTTTTCAATCACAAAAATAACTAAAACCGCTTGTATTAATTACATCAAGCAAATTGTTCTATTTTCTATCATACATTTTAAAAAAAAGTTGTGCTTTTCACATAACACGTAGTGATTAAAACCATTAAGTCAATTTATATTATTAAAACACAGTACAGGTCTTTACCTTTACTCATTATTTAGTAAAATGTTCCATTTTACATTAAACACCTGTTTTATTTTATTACTGTTTTATTAAACACATTTGTAAAATGTTAAAAAGCATTTTCTAAAATTAAAACATCAAACAAATGTATTAAAGCATATCAAAACGTTATGTTAAAAATCATTATATTAAAAAACACACACATACATTTTAAAAACTGACTTACGTTTTACGTCCTGTTTTGTTATCCAGTTTAAAGATGTGTAAATGTAACTTCCCGGGAGCTCAAAGAAGCACAACCGAACAGTCCAGAGACAACCCAAGACTGACAATAGTAACCGATGCACAATAGCCAGACGCAAGCTCCACCCCTAAACCTCTCCCACACCTAGACCACACCCCCGCCAGGTGTTGACGCGTGAGAAAAAATAACAACAGATTCCCACGCTCAGGGTCATCGTGAAAAAGTGACCGTTCAGCTCAGCCGTGTGACAGAAATGACTGTCCTGAACACACCTTGTGGACCCATGATGGCTCCACCCCTAGACCCACCCACAACACGTGGTCAGATGACGTGCTCGTGGGAAAATAGAATACAAAGCTCCCACGATCCGTGCACGCGCGCATGTGCACACTTGGAGCGTGGGAGAATTCAAGGCATTACCAGCCCCACACACACACACAAACCCCACCCATATGTGAATGGATACGCGGGCTGTTTAAAAAGCCACAAACTCAACGTGCAATCTCTTGGAATTTACGCTACTGCAGACCCCAAGGCTTCCCGATATATGCCTTGGTGAAGTTATGATGGATTTAACTTGAGCTTCGTGAAAATTACAAGGACCGTGCTTAACAAAATTTCTCCATGAACCAGCAGGACGTGTGGAATATATTTTTCATTGGATTGAGCAGTGTGGATATATAACGATAGAAGATTTACATGGAATGTATTATATTTGATTTGGTTTTCACAGAGCGAGATATTGGATTTTATTTTTTACCACGTTATGGATTGGCTTGAAAAGACGGAGGAGACGGATTAACAAATGGGAATATACAGACTGCTCGCGGACCGCGTTAATAAATACCCACGTATTAAATAAATGTATTTAATGTAATATAATACATAAATATATATACTTCCTTTGCATATCATTTGCATCCTTCCTATATTGTTTTAACAGGACATCCTGTACCCATTTAATTACACCGAAGCAGAAAAGTTAAAATTGAACAACATGGTCCTTCGGTGAAACGGAGAAACATGCCCGTACATGTTCCCTGCTGAGACACAGTCGAAGTCTACATGACATGCATACCATAACATACAGATAAATAACACGGGAGGATCATGCGTCAGCTAGGTGGTAGGCTAATAATATAAAGTGCAAACATAATTAACAATGTAAACATTTAGACGGAATGCGTCATGATCTAAATTCTCTCTTATGAACGTATTATACGATAAAATACGCAAATGTGTTTACAATTAGCTGCACACACACACATAATCCTTAGTTGACAACACTTGAGTTTAACTATTATTTACATTGAACAAGCGCCTCTGTGCATTCTCTCTCCATTAGATTTTTTCAAACTTCCCGGAAAGATTTTGAACAGTCCAAATCACGAGCAGAGGTGGGGGTGTTTGGAAGAGTCCATTTCCAAAGTTTTTTTTTTACTGTTTTATAACAAATAACATTATGTCGCAGGAGAAGTTCTCGCACACACAAACACACCCCTACAATGTATTGGGTGGCTGTGGTAAGATCAGGGAGGTGTTTTTAATCAAAGAAAGTTTAGCTTTTCACATATATTTGAAAATTTCACATTTAAAACTTTTTTTAAAAGCTGTAAAAAGTTAAAATACAAAGGTTAGTATTCCTACATTTTACTACGTTATCAGAAAATGTTAGAGAAAGTTTTTTTCTTTTTTAATTCTGTATATTTACAGACCTAAAACCATGATGCTTCAAAGTATGGAATATAAGTTTTTGAACATTTATAAGATTTTGAACATTAATACATTTGTGTGTTGTTGCAATAGCATCTATTTTCTTTAAATAAAGATTTACCTTTTTATTTTCTTTAAATAACGATTTACCTTTATTTATGCTTTAATTTCTTTAAAACAGTCTGATGACATGCATTATTTCTGTGATTAATTGATTAGTAATGTTGTTAGGGGTTTCCTCACACGAGTAAAAGCGCTTTAGGTGTGTTTGTGACAAACACGTTGTATTTACAGACATTTTAAATGTATTTAACATCTTAAATGTTTTTTTCTGACCAACTTACATTTAATATGAATTACCTGAGGCGTTTAACAACCACATATAGGGAATGCATGTTGATTAGTAAGTTTCAGGCATAGTACAAACATGCTATGTTCGAGAAAAGCTCATATTGTTGTAATCTTTGTGTGATCTCACCCCACAAACGTAAAACTTTGTGTTGGGATGACCCAGGCATAGCTTTACTAAAATAAACTTTACGGAAGTCATTTTCAAGCTGTGAGTATGCTTCGACATGTAATTATACCATATTTTATATATTATGTTTATGGTTCCATTTGCTTTAAAGTCTTTGTTTGTTTGTTTGTTATTAACTAATACTTTTTATTTTTTAACTAACACTTCAACGTCCTACACAAATTAAAGAAACATATGAGCTAAGAATGTTCTCTAACCCCAAATAAACAGATAATGGGATGTTTGCAATCTACAATATGTTAGATATTACTCAGTATGTGTGTAAATAGCTGTGCTTAAATCTTTGGGTGTATTTTACACAGCAACATATTTTGTCACCGCAGTGATGCAAAGTACCACACTCTTGTAAAGCCTATGGACTAGCTTTAAAACATAGCCTTTATACAGGAATCACACGTGTCCAAAACACCAGTGTAAGATTCAAAAGACCAAATCACTAAGAAAAGAGGGCTGAAAAGCACTGATTATATTAAATACACAAAAGTTTGCAAATTATGGTTTCATTCGTTTTTAGTCATCTTGCTCAGATAGCAGATGACACCGTTCACATCTTGTTTCTCGGATCGTACGTGTTTTAGGTGAAGACTTTTCTTTGAGAGCCGTCAACATTCAATGTTTATAGGAATAAATGATAATTAAGAATTTAAGTGATAGTCTTTCTGTTTGAGAATGCTTGACTATCTATGACTATCCCTCTATCTATGATGCTGAATCACACAAAGTATTAACACGAAAAGTAAGTGCATGCTGTTTTACACTTAAACCATTACCACAGAATCACTTGAGTTAAATTAAAGCTTGAGTTAAGTTAAAACCAAACGTATCTTCATACCTGTTGTGCCAGACACAAATTGTTCTAAGAAATCTTTTTTGTTTTATAAATACACTTTTCTTATTTCTACAAATATGGTGGCTATATGAAGTTAATACACAATGAAACGAGAATAATGCTACCAAATACGTCTGACACAATGTTTTTAAGAAAAGGCAGTGTTTTAAAATACAGATGTTTTTCTTTTGACAAACCTACAATTCCAATGATCTCACCCCGGTGGTGTTTAACATCCAAGAGCTGAAGAAGCAGTTCTTTATGCAAAAAAGCATATTAATTTAAAAACAACAACAATACAAATAGTTTAAGTTGACATAAACAAAACACCCCCCTGATCATCCCATAAGTTATAGTAAACATTTACAACGTGTAATTCTGTCAGTTTGACATGACGTACCTGCACCATATTATTGTAAAGCAAACACATTTGAGGGTTAACGTTAAAGTAAAGGATATGGATAAAATTCAAAGATTATGTTTGCACAAAAGTAGACTCTATAGAGGACAACTTGCTAAAAATAAATGTAGCATGAGCCATTTAAAACAAATACAGAAAAGCCGCATCAGTTTTGAATGTTTGTAAGTGGCATTTTATATTTTAGAAAAAAAATTCTAAATTTTTAGGAATTTTTAGGAATTTATGAAAAACACGTACAAATATGACATAAAGAGTATTAAATTACAGTCGTCTATGAGTGTTTAAGACTAAAATTATATTTCTTTTAGAGCATCTTTCTGCTATGTCTACGAAACATCGACATGAAAGATGGGTATTGCTGTTTTTTCTGTAAACTATTACACTTAAAGATGTGCATTTCACAGCACAGATACACAGCTATTTTGTGTATGTCCCTAAACAACAGTTAATGAATTACAAATGATAAGTGGTATTAAGTGAAAGATGTGGGGTGATTCGTTTTTATTCTGTCCACATCAATACTTTGACAACAGAGTTTTAGACATCTGTCTTTTAGGTCTAATCATCTCTAGACGTTGTGTTTAATGTCTTCATATTTTGTTTTTCTTTTCATGAAAACATGCCGAAGCATTATCAGAATACCAAAATGTTTTAACATATCGTAAATTTCAATTGTTAGATAAATTATCTAACTATTATATCTAACTATAAACATCTATATGTGAAATATAGCTCAGTCGCATTTGGCTGGATTCTTGTTTATATTGTGCAATGTTATTGAATCGCATGTTTAACAGCGCTAGTGTTCTTGGTCTCAAAGTTTTTACCGGAGCATACCAACTCTGGAACAAGACCAAATTAGCATGTAACATTTTGAACACCTTTGTGTTTTATGCATATTTGATTTTGTTTGCATTTCTTCTGAAACACAAGGTTTTGAAATTGTTATACATTTTTTACATCACCATTCTTCTCAATCTAGTGCGGCGTGTCTATTTTCCTTACAATTTGAAAAACAAACTTTGAAAACAACTATGTGTTCTTAGAATGGCTTCAGTCGGTAGAAATGTCTTGCGTAGGGAAGACCGGGTATGGTTGTAACACTTTTTGCTTCAGTAACTATAACTCACTGAATTTTTGGTAAGTTGTAACAATTACACAAAATAAGCTAAAATGGACGCCACACTATATGAAGTGCTTCAAAAACAGGTTTATTGACATAAAATAACAATGTCTCACTCCCTCTCTGGAACAGACTGTCTGATTAACTTGTGTGTGTGTGTGTGTATATGTAAATGTGTCTACTTGAACGAATTTACTTAACAGTAGGCTATTGATAAACATATTGCAACTTCTAACAATATATATATATATATATATCAGTGTGTGCGTGTGTGTGTGTGTGTGTGTGTGTGTGTGTGTGTGTGTGTGTGTGTGTGTACCAAATGTCCCCACAAGTATAGTAAAACCTGAGATCACCTACATTGTGGGGCCCAGCCAGCGGTCCCCATGAGGAGAACAGCGTATAAATCACACTAAGTATTGTTTTTTGAAAATGTAAAAATGCAGAATGTCTCCTGTGATGGGTAGGTTTAGGGACAGGGGCAGTGTAGGGGGACAGAATATATAGTTTGTACACTATAAAAACCATTACGCCTATGGAGAGTCCCCACAAAGATAGCAAACCAGACATGTGTGTGTGTGTGTGTGTGTGTGTGTGTGTGTGTGTGCGTGTGTGTGTGTGTGTGTGTGCGTGTGTGTGTGTGTGTGTGTCAGCTGATCTGACTGACTTGCCCTTCTTTGTGACCTCATCAGATGCTTTTTTTTTTTTTTTTTTTTTTACTGGCAGTCACACCTCTGTTTGTCTCTCTTTTCCACTGCCTATAGGCATTCTATAAAAATATTAAAATCAATCAGTTCTATGATAGGGGATGGTTGTAACACTTTTTCAAGAAGTGTTACAACCCACCCCACCCCTGTCAGTCACTGTTTAGCTCTGTATTAGCATACTGGTTTGAAATTAGCAGGGGAAAACTGCATCACATGCTACATAAGAAACTAAATTTTAATCTAATATAAGTCAAACTATTTTATCTGCAATAGTTTAGATACTAGACAAAAAATAGTCTTGGCCAAAAAAATTACTTTTTTACCTAAAAATAATTTTTTCTCTATAAATTTAGAATGTGTCGGTTTCCAGACTTGACAACTATGTTTTCTTAGAATGTCGTCAGCCGGTAGAAATGTCTTGCGTTCGTCTCTCTCACACCTATCACTGGTGATGCCTGCATCATCTACAGCAAAAAGAAAACATTTACAAGAGTTGCGAATGTGCGTTTGTTCGTTGAAATCTATGTTATTCAATTAAAAGATTTCACGAAACAAAGACAAGAAAACATCTTTCTATAAGTGACCCTCAAAATGTGTGTATACAACAAACTAGAGAAATACTTGTGTCACTTTGTTTGAAAAAATAAAAAATCAGTCAACTTAAATCATCTGCTGTTTAAAAACTATTAACGTTATTAAACACCCCTGAATTCGGTAATGACATGTTTTATTATGTGACACTTATATCACATTTAAATTTAACTCTACACATTCGAATGCGCTAAAGGTCTATAACTGAACTTTAACATATTAATATTGTATAACTTAACTTTAGGCCTGCACAAAAATGAAATTACATCCTATTTACTTTCTAAATGCTTGTTACGGCTCTTATTGCGAACAATCCGCTCATGCGTATGTTTTGATCTTGTAAAGTCTAATAAAAAATTGTAATTGGCGTGAAAATAATAAACTTCTTTCAGGCATCATGTCCGCTGTGTATGTCAAAAACAAACGGTTACACCCACTGTTTACGACGTCATGACGGCTACACCCCTTTACAACCCCCTCCGGAGGGGTAGACCTATATCCAACCTATATCCCAGATACACAGACCTCAGTTGACCTCCTGACACAGCTGACCTAACCACCGGACCCGAGCAAATACCAGTGTGGACACCTGTGGTACTGCAACATCACATCGATCAAAGGTTGAAGGAACATCGTCTGATTGTTACATGGACAACCAAAGACCGCTTCAACACTCCTGTATGCCTGAGCATGACACGACTTGCACTTCTTTGACTAATAATACTTTGGAGGATCTGACCCATAAACCCAAACTTGAGAGTGTTAATGCACAAGACTTGGACGATGGTGCTGCAAAGACTCAATCGCACGACATTCCAGGAACTATCCGAATCTTTCAACATCGAATAGGGGACAAAGTTTATACCATCCATGAAGTTTTGTTCTAAAAATCAAAAAACATGATGGAGATTGACTGTCCGTTGAGTTCTGAAGATGCGGCGCACAAGCCTACGGTGTACGAGTGCGCCATGAGCAAAGAGTGTCGTTTAAGAGTTACCATAGACTGTCTGTTTAAAGATTATTTTAGACGCCAGATGGGTGACTTGATGCATAAAGTAATTGATGCCACGTGTGATTCCAATAACGTCTGTGTGGAGGATACCAGACGTGTAACAAATCTCAAAAATGAAATGATTGTGATAGGGTGTAAACAATTTATCTTCTGGTTAGACAGACTTTAATGTCATTACTAATGGTTTACTTTTACTTATTGTTTCTTTAATGCTTCAATGTGTGAATATACTCTATAACGCTTCAATGTATGAATATACCGAATAACGTTTCAATTTGTGCATATACTGTATAACGTTTCAATGAATATATCTCTCAATGTATTGTTGAAATAAATTGAAAAAATTGTTTTTAAAAAAATCTTTCTTTTGTGGTCGTGGCTGAGCTCAGTATTACACATCATATTCTTTAACACTTTTGATCACGCTCGTATACTATAATTTTGCAAACTGTCCAAAAATAAATATAAACAATATGTAAACATCGTAATCGGCTAAAATATAAAATGCCACTTACAAACATTCAAAACTGATGCGGCTTTTCTGTATTTGTTTTAAATGGCTCATGCTACATTTATTTTTAGCAAGTTGTCCTCTATAGAGTCTACTTTTGTGCAAACATAATCTTTGAATTTTATCCATATCCTTTACTTTAACGTTAACCCTCAAATGTGTTTGCTTTACAATAATATGGTGCAGGTACGTCATGTCAAACTGACAGAATTACACGTTGTAAATGTTTACTATAACTTATGGGATGATCAGGGGGGTGTTTTGTTTATGTCAACTTAAACTATTTGTATTGTTGTTGTTTTTAAATTAATATGCTTTTTTGCATAAAGAACTGCTTCTTCAGCTCTTGGATGTTAAACACCACCGGGGTGAGATCATTGGAATTGTAGGTTTGTCAAAAGAAAAACATCTGTATTTTAAAACACTGCCTTTTCTTAAAAACATTGTGTCAGACGTATTTGGTAGCATTATTCTCGTTTCATTGTGTATTAACTTCATATAGCCACCATATTTGTAGAAATAAGAAAAGTGTATTTATAAAACAAAAAAGATTTCTTAGAACAATTTGTGTCTGGCACAACAGGTATGAAGATACGTTTGGTTTTAACTTAACTCAAGCTTTAATTTAACTCAAGTGATTCTGTGGTAATGGTTTAAGTGTAAAACAGCATGCACTTACTTTTCGTGTTAATACTTTGTGTGATTCAGCATCATAGATAGAGGGATAGTCATAGATAGTCAAGCATTCTCAAACAGAAAGACTATCACTTAAATTCTTAATTATCATTTATTCCTATAAACATTGAATGTTGACGGCTCTCAAAGAAAAGTCTTCACCTAAAACACGTACAATCCGAGAAACAAGATGTGAACGGTGTCATCTGCTATCTGAGCAAGATGACTAAAAACGAATGAAACCATAATTTGCAAACTTTTGTGTATTTAATATAATCAGTGCTTTTCAGCCCTCTTTTCTTAGTGATTTGGTCTTTTGAATCTTACACTGGTGTTTTGGACACGTGTGATTCCTGTATAAAGGCTATGTTTTAAAGCTAGTCCATAGGCTTTACAAGAGTGTGGTACTTTGCATCACTGCGGTGACAAAATATGTTGCTGTGTAAAATACACCCAAAGATTTAAGCACAGCTATTTACACACATACTGAGTAATATCTAACATATTGTAGATTGCAAACATCCCATTATCTGTTTATTTGGGGTTAGAGAACATTCTTAGCTCATATGTTTCTTTAATTTGTGTAGGACGTTGAAGTGTTAGTTAAAAAATAAAAAGTATTAGTTAATAACAAACAAACAAACAAAGACTTTAAAGCAAATGGAACCATAAACATAATATATAAAATATGGTATAATTACATGTCGAAGCATACTCACAGCTTGAAAATGACTTCCGTAAAGTTTATTTTAGTAAAGCTATGCCTGGGTCATCCCAACACAAAGTTTTACGTTTGTGGGGTGAGATCACACAAAGATTACAACAATATGAGCTTTTCTCGAACATAGCATGTTTGTACTATGCCTGAAACTTACTAATCAACATGCATTCCCTATATGTGGTTGTTAAACGCCTCAGGTAATTCATATTAAATGTAAGTTGGTCAGAAAAAAACATTTAAGATGTTAAATACATTTAAAATGTCTGTAAATACAACGTGTTTGTCACAAACACACCTAAAGCGCTTTTACTCGTGTGAGGAAACCCCTAACAACATTACTAATCAATTAATCACAGAAATAATGCATGTCATCAGACTGTTTTAAAGAAATTAAAGCATAAATAAAGGTAAATCGTTATTTAAAGAAAATAAAAAGGTAAATCTTTATTTAAAGAAAATAGATGCTATTGCAACAACACACAAATGTATTAATGTTCAAAATCTTATAAATGTTCAAAAACTTATATTCCATACTTTGAAGCATCATGGTTTTAGGTCTGTAAATATACAGAATTAAAAAAGAAAAAAACTTTCTCTAACATTTTCTGATAACGTAGTAAAATGTAGGAATACTAACCTTTGTATTTTAACTTTTTACAGCTTTTAAAAAAAGTTTTAAATGTGAAATTTTCAAATATATGTGAAAAGCTAAACTTTCTTTGATTAAAAACACCTCCCTGATCTTACCACAGCCACCCAATACATTGTAGGGGTGTGTTTGTGTGTGCGAGAACTTCTCCTGCGACATAATGTTATTTGTTATAAAACAGTAAAAAAAAAACTTTGGAAATGGACTCTTCCAAACACCCCCACCTCTGCTCGTGATTTGGACTGTTCAAAATCTTTCCGGGAAGTTTGAAAAAATCTAATGGAGAGAGAATGCACAGAGGCGCTTGTTCAATGTAAATAATAGTTAAACTCAAGTGTTGTCAACTAAGGATTATGTGTGTGTGTGCAGCTAATTGTAAACACATTTGCGTATTTTATCGTATAATACGTTCATAAGAGAGAATTTAGATCATGACGCATTCCGTCTAAATGTTTACATTGTTAATTATGTTTGCACTTTATATTATTAGCCTACCACCTAGCTGACGCATGATCCTCCCGTGTTATTTATCTGTATGTTATGGTATGCATGTCATGTAGACTTCGACTGTGTCTCAGCAGGGAACATGTACGGGCATGTTTCTCCGTTTCACCGAAGGACCATGTTGTTCAATTCTAACTTTTCTGCTTCGGTGTAATTAAATGGGTACAGGATGTCCTGTTAAAACAATATAGGAAGGATGCAAATGATATGCAAAGGAAGTATATATATTTATGTATTATATTACATTAAATACATTTATTTAATACGTGGGTATTTATTAACGCGGTCCGCGAGCAGTCTGTATATTCCCATTTGTTAATCCGTCTCCTCCGTCTTTTCAAGCCAATCCATAACGTGGTAAAAAATAAAATCCAATATCTCGCTCTGTGAAAACCAAATCAAATATAATACATTCCATGTAAATCTTCTATCGTTATATATCCACACTGCTCAATCCAATGAAAAATATATTCCACACGTCCTGCTGGTTCATGGAGAAATTTTGTTAAGCACGGTCCTTGTAATTTTCACGAAGCTCAAGTTAAATCCATCATAACTTCACCAAGGCATATATCGGGAAGCCTTGGGGTCTGCAGTAGCGTAAATTCCAAGAGATTGCACGTTGAGTTTGTGGCTTTTTAAACAGCCCGCGTATCCATTCACATATGGGTGGGGTTTGTGTGTGTGGGGCTGGTAATGCCTTGAATTCTCCCACGCTCCAAGTGTGCACATGCGCGCGTGCACGGATCGTGGGAGCTTTGTATTCTATTTTCCCACGAGCACGTCATCTGACCACGTGTTGTGGGTGGGTCTAGGGGTGGAGCCATCATGGGTCCGCAAGCTGTGTTCAGGACAGTCATTTCTGTCAGACGGCTGAGCTGAACGGTCACTTTTTCACGATGACCCTGAGCGTGGGAATCTGTTGTTATTTTTTCTCACGCGTCAACACCTGGCGGGGGTGTGGTCTAGGTGTGGGAGAGGTTTAGGGGTGGAGCTTGCGTGTGGCTATTGTGCATCGGTTACTATTGTCAGTCTTGGGTTGTCTCTGGACTGTTCGGTTGTGCTTCTTTGAGCTCCCGGGAAGTTACATTTACACATCTTTAAACTGGATAACAAAACAGGACGTAAAACGTAAGTCAGTTTTTAAAATGTATGTGTGTGTTTTTTAATATAATGATTTTTAACATAACGTTTTGATATGCTTTAATACATTTGTTTGATGTTTTAATTTTAGAAAATGCTTTTTAACATTTTACAAATGTGTTTAATAAAACAGTAATAAAATAAAACAGGTGTTTAATGTAAAATGGAACATTTTACTAAATAATGAGTAAAGGTAAAGACCTGTACTGTGTTTTAATAATATAAATTGACTTAATGGTTTTAATCACTACGTGTTATGTGAAAAGCACAACTTTTTTAAAAAATGTATGATAGAAAATAGAACAATTTGCTTGATGTAATTAATACAAGCGGTTTTAGTTATTTTTGTGATTGAAAACCCTTTTTAAAACAGATGTTTTATGTAAAAATGGAACATTTTACAAAATAATGTGTGAAGGTAAATACTTGTACTGCGTCTTAATGATATAAATGGGCTAAATAGTTTTAAGCACTTTACGTGTTATGTGAAAAGTAAGACTTTTTTTAAATGTATGATAGAAAATAGACCTATATGTTTGATGTAATTTTAATACATGCGGTTTTAGATGGTTTATTAAGAAAACATAACTATTTACTTGATATCATTTTAGTTATTATTGTGATTGAAAACATGTTTTATGTAAAATGGAACATTTTACTAAATAATGTGTAAAGGTAAAGACCTGTACTGTGTTTTAATGATAAAAATTGACTTAATGGTTTTAATCACTACATGTTATGTGAAAAAGCACAACTTTTTTAAATGTATGATAGAAAATAGAACTATTTGCTTGATAAAATTAACACATGCTGTTTTAGGTTATTATTGTGATTGAAAACACTTTTTAAAACAGATGTTTTATGTCAAATGTAACATTTTTGTAATGAAAAAACTCTTAACTTGTATACTTTTCTGTAAATGACTGAACATTTTTAAAATGGTGTTTTAGATGTTTTAATATTAACGCATTTTGATAACTTTAAGAAAACACTCTTTAAACTTTTTCATTAATGTTTTAAGTGTATGAACACTAATGATATTATATAAATGGGCTTAATAGTTTTAAGCACTATACGTGTTATGTGAAATGTATGATAGAAAATAGACCTATTTGTTTGATATAAAATTGTAATACACATTGTTTTAGATGTTTTAATATTTGTTTGATGTTTTCATTTTAGAAAATGCATTTTTAACATTTTACAAAATGTGTAAAACGCTAAAGATGTGCGTATTTTAACTTTATACAACATTTTAATACTTTTAAACATGTGTAATTGTGAAAAGTACGACTTTTTCTTAATATGTGTGTTAGAAAATAGATGTATTTGCATGATATAATTTTAATACAGGCTGTTTTAGTTATTATTGTGATTGAAAACAGTTGTCTTATGTAAAATGAAACATTTTACTAAATAATGTGTAAAGGTGATAAAGAAAACTGTGTTTTAATGATATAAATTGACTTAATGGTTTTAACCTATTTTAACACTAAACCTATCTCTGTTTTCTGTCATCCTTCTTAAAAAGATTGAAAATGTATTGTTTTGAATGTTTTTTCCATTATTTTGAACAGTTTTACATTGAACAAGACAGGTGCCCGTAACAGGTGTCCTGTCCGGAACCGGGTCGGATGGGAGGGGTTCCGGAACCGGGTCGGATGGGAGGGGTTCCGTACCTCTCCGGAAGTGGGAGGGATGGGGGCGTGGCTAGCGTGGGAAATTCCCACGCTCCAGATGGTCAGACCGGAAGTGGGCTCCCCCATGGCCCCCACCCGTGGGAACCTTTTATTGAAGGGCCATAAATCACTCAAAGTGACATATAGTGCCCTTCATTCTCTCTGAAGTACTAAAGATTCTATGCTCAGAAGACCACCACAGAGACAGTGATAGTGTTGGAAGACAATAGAGCTGCCCTCGGGGTGAGGCTGTAATACTCTGAGTTAGTATTAATGATCCTGTGTCGGACCAGCGTACACCTGAGAAGGACAGTGAGAGTGTATAGATGCTAAAGACCTGTGTGCTCATGTGTGACTGAGGTAGTGATAGTACCTTCTTGACGGGACGCCGTCACCTTACTTCAGGGAAGTATTGTATTGTATTGTAAGTATTCAGGTAATTCAGGAATTACCTCGAGATACTGTAGTTATTATTTTAACAACTGCAAGTTGTCCGAGGTGAAGAAGTCAGATTAAGTATATTGTATTCGTATTAAGAATTTCCACGACAACCTTCAACAATTCAACAGTTTACTCTACAGTAGTTCAGCACATGCGATTTTAACACAAGCAACCATGTTTACTCACATTTGAAAACACCCGCGTCGCTGATCTCCGCAATGTTCGATTATGACGTATCGTCTCAAGTGGCCTCCTGGGCTATGCATATCCATCGATTGAGCACTCAAAAATCTGGGCTGAAGCAGTAAGTATACTCTTTTATGAATATTCGAATGTACTACTTCTTTCACGTACTGTTTTCGCCTACTATATAGTAGGAAAGTAGGCATATTCGAACGCACTATTAGTATATGTACATCCTAATCTCGTGATAATTAGTAGGTCACCCAGGTAATTCTCAATTACTCTTTTATGAATACTAAGAATTCGTACATACGGTTTCCTACTCGTTTTCCCCAACTATATAATAGGGAAGTATGCAGTTTCGGACGCAGCCAGTGTGATTTGCCACATGCTGTTGACCGCTTGTCTTTGAAAAATCCTGCTTTGGGAAACTGTTTGTTTGCTGCCCAAATGTAAGTGAAGTTATATCATGTTTTGATTTTTTTTAATATCTTTGATTTAGTTGGAGACCTGTTTCTTTAAAATAGATTGTTTGTTTATGGATGAGGAGGTGATTTGTTGTATTTATTTTTCTTGTAGAGGATTTTTGTGCTATTATGTTACTACTGGATTATTTACCAGAGGACCTATTTCATTGATTCCCTTTGGAGGCAGAAATGCCATTAGCCAAGGAAGGACATCTATGTGACAACTTAAAACTACAGAAAAGTCTGGTCTCATCCCGAGGAAATTGACATTTTCCAAATCAGGATTTTTCAAAGACAGCGGTCAACAGCATGTGGCAAATCACACTTGGTATAATTCTCCTTCTGCTACTTCCCCTTTTAAATCTAAAAATGCCTGCCTTGTAACAGGCTGTGACTGAAGCATCAGTTTTTTGCAATTATGCTGCATCATTACAGGTATTATATGTTAGTATCATGTCTATTACACACTGGCAGTCAAAATTTTTGAATAACAGTATTGTAAGTTTTGTATTTTTCAGCAAGTAAATGTAGCCATGGTGAGTAAAAGAGAAAAGGATTTTAATTAGATTTGGACGTCCTAAAAATTTGACATCAAGTTGTAAGGATCCACTGTAGGCAAGTTGTAGCGAGAGAACCCAAGTGCAGTTTATTCAAATAACAAGTAACAAAATCAAAACATAAAACAAAGCATGACGTGGCATGGAAAAACGTGGACATAAACTTACACAAACAGCAGTTACAGGAAACAATACTTGACCAAGGCCGTTTCTCAATATGCGTTCTTGTCTGTACTTGTGTTCTTGTGGACTTGTGAAACGTCATCAGTCGCTGCCCAAGTACTGTCCCAATTCAAAGTTCACATCTAGCCAAGTCCAGTTCAAATCCCCGGATGTGTTCTTGAGCCGCACCTTTTACCGAGGATGCATCGAGAGGTGACTTGTGCAGACTTGAGACAGCCATGTATCCCAGAATGCATCTCGCACCAACCAGCAAGCGTCAATACCAGAGGAGAAAACCCGCGTAATATCAAAATACTACTGTTATTGTGTAATGAAATGTATTTTTAAGAGTGTTTCAGGTGAGAATGTAGTTGTTTAAAGCCCAAATCTGTGGTTTGTTAATAAAGATAGCGCCTATTTAAAAAATGTATCTGACGCTTTCGGAGTTGTAAGATCCAGGTTATCACCGGGTGTTCAACGCCCATTAACTCATTAAAACAGCTTTTCCTCGGCTAGTGCTTCTGACGTGTGCCGCTGGCTCTGGTGTCTCTAGTCTAGTGGATAAACATGACGTATCCGTCTTGTGTCGATCTTTGGTCTCACTCATTAATCTATATTTGTTCCATGGCAAATCGTTTTGGCTGAGGGCAAAGTGAAGTTTCATAACTTTATATATTTAGGCTATTTAACTTTAACTTTGTAGCCTAACGTTAATTGTTTGCTTAATTTTTCATTGTAAGTTAGCTTCTTATACCTTTTTACTTATACCTTTATACTAGATATTATTGATCAGTAAAACTGACATTTAACAAAAAGAGACAGGGTTGTGTAATTTTATTTTATATACTTTAAAATAGATATATTTTTTATATTTATTTTAGCATTCTCTTCACTAGGCCTATATGTACAATAAATTGACACAACCCTGTCTCTGTTTGACAAATGTCAATAAAAATCAAGAATGTTTCATATTTTTAAAATGAAATAAAAAAGAAGCAGGGTTGTGTATTAATATTTCATGTTGTTCATATTTAATGTTTCATGCAGTGAAGATAATTAATGTACGCGTTGCCTGAACCACAATTGTGTGGCCATAGGCTAATATGTTTTTTTTTTATGTATTTTTTTTTTTTAATGAAAAAAGGCAGAATGGTGTTTTATAAAATATTTCGTTTATTGTTGACGAAAAGAGGCAGAGTTGTAGCATATTTCGTTTGATTGTTGCCTAAAATATACATAAAGAGACAACCGGAGTAGCCAGAGCGTGCTGAGTGACGTGACAAGAACGCAGCTGTTCCATTTGCAGAATTACCGGACTTGCGTCCTCGAGTTTGCGTACTTGGTATTGAGAAACGGCCCAAGACACAGGCTGTGTCCGAAAACACTCAAACCACTACTCCCTACCTCCTATATAGGGGGTAGGGAGTAGAGCAATATATAGTGAGCTCAACATCATAATAGAAACACCACTTTCGGACACTACTCGATCGTCTCTCGGCGCCGTTGATTACGTCATTGCTGTCGCCCGTCCGTCTTTTTTACAATCAGCGCAATGCATGATGGTATGTAGGGCTTGGGTTAGTGACCATCGGTTGTACACTACTTTTCAAAATGCATTCTGGGATACATTGAGTGGACTATATAGGGTATAATAATCATCACTATACATTAGGACAGCACTACAAAATGGCGAGCTCACTATATAGTCCACTATATAGTGAGTAGTGGGAGATTTCGGACACAGCAATATTCTTCTTCTTCTTCTTCTTCTATTAGTTTTTTTGGCGGTTGGCACACAATGAAATGGTGCATTACTGCCACTAACTGGTATGGAGTGTGGAACTGAATGACTATTACTTACTTTTATTACAAAAAAAAAAAAAAAAAAATCCTCTCAATCATAATAATTATTCTAAAATAATGAAAAACACTTCCATAACACTTTTCATTAGAATTTTTCCAAAGAATTTCTACCAAATCAAACCGTACTCTTTCCTTTTTAAAATTTTGGATCATTTCCCTCCTTTTTCCCTCAGTGATTTTTCTAGGGCTGGATGATTAATCGAAAAATAATCGAAACCGAAATTCAGAGCCTATAACCGACGTAATTTTACCATGTCGGTTATTTCGGTTTTTGAATCCTATTAATATTTCCGCCCACTGCGTGTTAATGTACTTGTTATGTGGTTATATGTACACTATAAGGAGGCTCGACACAAGGATAACAACAGTACGTCCATTGAACCCACGGCTTTATTCTTCCCCCCTTCAACAACCACCTACCAAGGTTCCTACCCCAGTAGTTAACCTGATACTACATCCCCCTTTCTAAGCAAAGGATAAACTATGTGCAGATGCAGAAACATTAATAACATTAAGAGCATTTCTAAACTTTAACAGAAAATATCCCATATCATCACTAAAATGATGATCAAGATCAGTAACAGCCGTAACACATTTATGGTTCTTTTTTTTTTCTATAAGTTAGGCTGTGAAGTACTATGAACATGTGCTTCTGTAAACTCTTTATCAACAACATAAATTGGCGACAATCAACTACCCCCTGCCCTCCCCCACCTCTCCGGTGACATTCCTAAGACCGAACAAAGTCTTTCAAATAAGATGGAGGATTCCTTATTCGGGCTGGGAAACGTCTTTCACACACAGGAGACTGCTGACTGGCTACACACTGTGCTCCGGGTGTGACAGGAGTGTGTGTGTCAGGAACCGTGCTCTCGGGTGCTGGTTCAATTAAGTTAGCAGGTTCTCCAGGAGCCACAGGGGTTGGTGAAAGATGGTATCTGTTACTTCGCAGAGTGCCCCCGGCCGTCTCAATGATGTATGACCTCGGCGTGCCGGCAGTAGACACCACCGTGCCTCTTTCCACTGTATTTTTGACCCACACATGATCACCAGGTTGAAGGTACGGCATGTCGCGTGCTCTGTGTCTTTGGTCATAATTCTGTCTCAGTTTTTGTCTGTATGTTTGCTCTGTCCTTTTCAGGTTATCCATGTCTGCGCACCCTGGGTTGAGCTTGGATGGAATGACAGGAACTGGCGTTCTTATTTTCCTCCCCATCAGAAGTTCAGTGGGACTGTATCCATTCGCCAGGGGAGCAGCTCGATAAGCCATCAGGGCTAGATAAGGGTCGCTGGATTTCTTGAGAAGACTTTTGATTGTCCTCACAGCACGCTCCGCCTCCCCGTTGCTCTGTGGGAAATGGGGACTGGATGTCACATGACTAAAACCCCAATCCTGTGCGAACTGTCTGAAAATCTCAGATGCGAACTGTGGGCCATTGTCTGAGCGGACCACCTCAGGTATACCATGACGAGCAAAGATAGACTTGACGTGATCAATCACAGCTCCAGATGTTGTAGATGTCAGTTTGGCTACTTCAAAATATCTGGAGAAATAGTCCACGATGACCAGGTATTGTTTACTGTCTATCTGGAATAAATCCGCTCCTACAGTGGACCATGGTCTTGGCGGAAACTCAGTAGACATCATCTTTTCTTTGAAATGGACTCTTTCACGGCTACACACATCACATTTCTATATCATGTTTGTCAGCTCTCTGCTGAGCCCTGGCCACCACACTGAAAACTTAGCTCGCTCTCTGCATTTTGTTATTCCCAGGTGGCCCTCGTGCAGCTTTGACAGAATGTCCGCCCTGAGTGATGCTGGGATGACTATCCTGCTGCCATACAACAGTAGACCATTGTAGAGATTTTAAGGATGAACCAAACACAAATTAATCAAATTAATCTCTCATGGGATTCATTCAAATGTGATTCAGCATTCCGGATCTGAACACCACATTCCAAAGTCACAAGACGGCTCCAAATTGTCTAGAAAACCCCCCAGAGAAGACTTTTATGGCCCCGCAGGCCCCAGAGATAAGCCTAAACAGGAAAAACGCTGTCAATGTTTCATCCTCAAGCAAGACAAAGTTGCTCAGAAATGGTGAAACGAGGCCTGACCACCAAGGGGTCTGACCACCTTTGACCCCCCCCTCAGCAGCACCACTGCTGAGCAGGACAGAGATGTAAAACAGACTTCCCCCTTCTTGAAGACCGTTGAATGACCTCAGTGTTGAGATCCATTAAAAACCCACAGAGACAGAGACTTTTCATATAAAAATGCATACAATCATCCCAACAATGCTTGACTGACCTGTAATCAAAATATATAACATAACATGATTATGTATTGGGTTACAACCCCTGTATGTGTCTATTCTGCTTAGATCACATCTAAGTCATGTAATTGTTATAAATATTAGGTGTGTGAATGAAAGTGTGTCATGCTTCCTGTCAGCAGGATCGTATACGATAACATGTTCTTAATTCAAAAGATGGCTTGATTGAAATCTGTGTAAAATGTTTTGTATGATTATAATAATCTATAATGTTTAAACTGTGGTCTCTTGTTCTCTGCTAAGTGCTGGAACCCAGCAGATCCCAGATAACGATGAGTAGGAACTCAATCCACCCCCTAAAATGATGCCATTGTCTCATTGGTCAGAATTCTCCAAAAGAGGTTGGGCCAACTTGTCAGTTAAAGACCCGAACCGAGGAGTTACAGTCAGTTCGTTCGGGAGTTCAGAAACTTCCATCCAGGGAGTTCGGTTTTGAGTTCGGTTCGGTGTTGAATTAAGTTTGCGCCTCTCTCTATCAACAGACAAGAGAGTGTTCCCGTTCATGCTTCTCTCTGAAAACAACAAAGAGCGTGTTTGCACGCTTAAACATCGACCAGACCAAATTAGACCAGCAGACAAATAACCCACCAAGATCGGGGTTAAAACAGCTCATTCAAGCCATCTAACTCGTCTCACTTTCTTTCTTTCCTAAGTTTTCCTTTATTTTCCGTTGTGAGTCTCGGTTCTAAGTTAAGTTTTGCTGCAAAGTTTCGTTTTAACGTTTCAACTGCAAAGCCTGCTTCAACTTCAAAGACTTCATTCATCCGCGCCAACACGCCACGTGATTGGCCGCCCCAAGACGTCTCCAGGCACAGCCAGCCAAGCAACGGCCGGGAAACCCCTTTGACGAAGCACCGCAAAAAGGGAATTCCCTAAGCAACGCAAGGACATGCAAGTAACACTCCAGACTCTTAACTGAACTGGTGCATTAATGTAATATCTAATAACCTGCCTGAGAAACGATAGAAGGGTTAAATTAATGATTGATGGTTCGTTCAGGTCATGTCTTATAAGTGCATATAGAAACTTGGGATTTCACTATCTCACTCTTAAAACTCATTCTTTCCTCACTCTCTTTCTTTCTGCAACTTGTATGAATGCGTGTGCGTGTGTTTGTGTTAGATATTAGTTTTATGTTTTAGGATAATCAATAAAGTCTTGTTTATATTTGAAAAGATATTTGCCTTGTGTTGTGCTTGCACATTTAATGTCTTGTACTGTCGATCTAAAGTTACCTTGCTAATACATAGTGTTTCACTATAGATTGGATATTTATATCTGTGCCAAGGTTATAATTACGGCCCGTTCAAATGAACTCTAAACGAGTCATTTGCTCGGTTCCATAGTGATTTGGTCAAGATTCATTGCAAATCGATGAATCATTCCTTTTGAGCTAAATTGGCCTTCCGGCCCCCCTTAAATACATTTTATGTATATTATTATTGATGTACATTCGTTACACCATCTTGGATCGTGAGCTCACCTGAAAATTGCAGATATGGCTGAAACACTCTGTTAATTGAAAATTTATCTGGCCATCCTTCGACACAGAATTTCTTCAAGTGCTTGAGTGTGGAGTCGTCGTCCTGGTGTCTCTGAATTTCTCTTAACCTCTTTTCTGTAGCTGGGAGATTCGCTACAACAGAGTCAACATAGAGGTTGATTTCCTCCTCTTGCAATCCTTCTGCTGTGTGACTGATGGGAGCTCGGGACAGCACATCCGCAGTTGCAATGTCTTTGCCGGCCACATGTGATATGGTGTAGGCAAAACGCATTAGTCGCATGCGCAGACGCTGTATGCGTGGAGGAAGTTCATCTAAGCTCTTTGAGCCTAATAGAGGAATTAGGGGCTTGTGGTCTGTCTCAATATGGAAACTCTTTCCAATGAGGAACTCTGCAAACCTCTCACAGGCCCATGTTGATGCTAGCGCCTCTTTCTCGATCTGGGCGTAACGCTGCTCAGTGCTGCTGAGGGCTCTTGAGGCATACGCCACAGGTTTCCACTCTGTGTCTGTGTGCCGCTGGAGAAGAACGGCGCCCATCCCATATGAGGAAGAGTCTGCGGAGACAAGCGTTTCAGCATTCGGGTCATACAATGCAACCCCTGGGGGTGTCATTAGTTCTTTTTTTTATGTTCTCAAAAGCCTGTTGTTGTTGTGGCCCCCAGGCCCACATACTGGACTTTTTCAGCAGGTCTCTGAGTGGTCGTGTTCTTTCAGCCAAGTGAGGCAGAAACCTCCCCAGGTGGTTTGTCATTCCCAGGAAGCGTCTCACCTCGCTGACGTTACCGGGTGCTGGCATAGCTTTTACAGCACTCACTTTATCAGGGTCAGCACTGACGCCTGATGCCTCGATGACCTGCCCCAGGAATTTGATCCTGCTCTTAGAAAACTCACACTTGTCGTTGAGCGTCACTCCCGCCTCCTGCAGTCTTGACAGTACTCTCCACAATCTCTCATCATGCTCCGTCTGTGTGGCTCCCCAAATGAGCACGTCATCCATCTGACACAGAACACCCACTAGGCCCTCCAAGATGCGTGACATGCGCTTTTGGAAATGTTCTGGTGCTGACGGGATCCCAAAGCACAGGCGATTGTAACAATACCGCCCGAACGGAGTTATGAAAGTGGTTAGCAGAGTTGAGTCCTTGGACAGTGGAATCTGCCAAAAGCCTGCATTGGCGTCTAGCTTTGAAAACACTTTGGCCCCAGCGAG
The DNA here is from genome assembly GCA_031834385.1 of Semotilus atromaculatus. Taxonomy (NCBI): domain Eukaryota; kingdom Metazoa; phylum Chordata; class Actinopteri; order Cypriniformes; family Leuciscidae; genus Semotilus; species Semotilus atromaculatus. The sequence continues at coordinate 116,300 of JAULUF010000008.1, read as the reverse complement.
CTGTCCTAAAGTGTGTTCAACTGAGGGGAGGGGGTGCTTCTCTCTCATAACTGATTTGTTCAGCTGTGTGAGATCGGTGCATATTCTCACCTTGCCCGTGCGTTTCGGCACCACCACCATAGGTGCACACCATTCAGTGGGCCCCTCCACCTTCGAGATAACTCCTTGCTGCTCCATACGGTCCAGCTCCTCTCTGACCTTTGGCAGGAGTGGGAGGGAGATGCGCCTGGGAGTTGAAAGGGAGAAAGGCTGAGCGCCTGGTTTTAGTACTATGTTGTACTCGCCCTCCATTTTACCCAGTCCACAGAAAAGCTTTGGGAACTCCCTTTTTACTGTCTCTTTGGAGTCCAGGCTGACGTTATTTACTCTGGCGACCAACTGCAGTGCCACTGCAGCAAGCCCGCCTAGCAGTGGTGTGCACAGCCCCTCCACAACGTAAATTTCCTCTTTAGTACTTTTACTGTTTTTTTTTAGAGTGGCGGTGAACTTGCCCTTCACATTCAGACGAGTCCCTCCTGGCCCCAGCAGAACCCTCGTTGACTTCTCCAGCCTGCTGAACTGGCCCTGGTTATACAGCATTTCCGATATAGCGGTGACGTCTGCGCCAGTGTCAATTTTAAAGCGTGCCTTGAGATTCTCCACATGTATGTCTGTCATCCATGGGCTGTCATTTGCGTCCGCTGACAGTGAACCTAGAAAAGCGACTTCCTCATCAGTGTCCTCAACCACTGTAGCTACATGCATTTCACACATTCTTTTGGTTTTGCACACTCTGTCGTAATGTCCTTTTTTCCTGCAGTTATTGCATATTACCTCTTTAGCTGGACATTGTTGTTGGCTATGCCATCTTGAATCACCGCATCTGCTGCATTGTGCTTGTCTTTCCTTCTGTTTTTTTTCTGTTTGCTTGTATTGTGGCTTGGGTTGTTTTGTTATAGGTTGTTTTGCGCGTGCGCCGTTGCGCTGTCGCGCGTGCACGCTGTCTAGCTGAGCATTAGAGATATCTGCTTTGAAGTTCATTTTTAACATTTCTTGTTGCTTCTTCACCTGCTCGCTTTGTCTAGCTCTGTTAATTGCTTTCTCTAAAGTCAGTTCGGGATCGAGTTGTAGCTGTTCTGACAAGCGCTTATCTCTCAGACCCACAACTAGTCTATATCTCACCATTTCGTCATGCAGAGCCCCGTATCCGCAGTGCTCTGCGAGGCAGTGCAGCGATGTGTGAAAGCTGTCAGCCGACTCGCCCATTTCTTGCTGCCTCTGGTTAAACTTTGCCCTCTCGAAGATCACATTTCTGCGTTTTACAAAGTAAGCATCCAGCTTTCTCTTAACTGTGTCGTACTCACTCGCTTCCTCTGGGCTGAGGTGCAGGGAAACCAGTATATCCTCCGCCTCCTCCCCCATTGTGTAAATCAGTGCATTCACTTGATTTTCGTCCGCTTGTGTCTCCAATCCAGATGCAATGCGGAATCTGTCGAAGCGTTTAATCCATTTAGTCCAATCTTCGGCTTTAAATGTGAACTTCTCTGGTGGAGAAACTTGAAACTGATTCATTTTGCCGTCCGTGAACTCGCTAGCATTAGCGTTAGCCTCAAACTTTAGGGAATCGGCAGAGAGAGAAAACAAATAAACAACTAGCCTGCGTCCTGTGTTATCTCTTATTTGTTCGATGTCCGTTAATATTAAGTTTTTGCTTCTGACACCATGTTATGTGGTTATATGTACACTATAAGGAGGCTCGACACAAGGATAACAACAGTACGTCCATTGAACCCACGGCTTTATTCTTCCCCCCTTCAACAACCACCTACCAAGGTTCCTACCCCAGTAGTTAACCTGATACTACAGTACTTTCCCCTTAAAACATATTACCGCGTGTGTAGTCACGTGACTCCGCACCGTCCAGTCAGTCTGCGAAATTGAAGCAACATGAGCTCCTTTCACACAGCGCGTTGATCCCGGGAGGGAAATTGTCGGGAAATTTCCTTCTGTGTCAACGCAAACACGAGCCGGGATTGATGTTGGGGACCTAGTAACATTGCCGTGTTCAGTCCCGAAACGCGCGCTGTGTGAACAAAAGCTGTAATCAATGCCGTGTCGTCGTAATGATGATCGTTGATCGTGATGACCGGGATCGTTCACCAGCGTTTATGATCGAATCAGAGAAAAAAATGCACAAGCGTGGTTTCTCGAGAGAGAAATCGCAGCTCATAAGCAAACTGTAGACGCTGCTGAGACATTACATGTGCATTGCTCAAAAAGAGAGAGAGACTGACAAACCCCCAGCAAGTGCCACCACAAAGCAGGTGTCTAACACTACAAATGCTATACGATATGAAAATGATTTGTTTTTTAGTTTTATACAAGTTATATTTTACTTTTAAGATGGCAATATTTACAATAATTTATTTTGTTTACAAAAATAACTTTAAAAGTTCTTTATTTTCTACATTTTTAGGAAACTTTATTTTTACATTAAAACTTAAATTACGTTGTTTATAAGACGTTTTTATTTCAAGCATTGTATGCTTTGTTTAATTCAAATGTTTGAAATATTTAATAAATAAGCATTAATAGCTATCTGTGTGTTTCCTTATTTTAGAATCACAAAGAGAGGATTATGCTCTCTTTCATTAGAAAAAATAACCGTAAACATATTTACAGTAAAAGCCTTGCCAGTGACATGAGAATTTTTTTAAATAATCGTTCAATAATCGTAATCGAGGTGACTTGTTCGATTAATCGCGATTATGATTTTAGCCAAAATCTTCCAGCCCTAGATTTTTCCCTCATTTTCTACAGTGTATCATGACGTGTTCTATTGTCTCTTGTTGTTCACAGTATTCACATCTGCCGGTGTTATGTTTACCTATTTTAAATAAAGTCCTGTTTTGTCCTGTATGTCCAAATCTAGATATAATTCCTTTTCCTTCCTGTACATCTCATTTCCCACACTTTCCTCTGAATTTTGTAAAACCATCGTCCTTTTTTCTCTTCTTCCCATTGCTTTTGCCTTTTCTTCAAACTCTGTTTAATAATGCTCTTCATTTCCATCTTACTGATGTTAACTTCCACATCGATGTCTTCTCTTTTTGTGGCCTCCTTTGCAGCCTTATCTGCCTTTTCGTTTCCTTTAATTCCAATATGCGCTGGTATCCACACAAATATAACTGTAATACCCATCATTTGAATTCGATATAATGCTGGATGAATTTCTATCAATATATTGGTTCTACTATCTGAATGACTGCTCTGTAAACTGACTAATGATGATGCAGAATCTGAACAAATAATAGCTCTCAATGGTCTTACTTCCTCTATCCACTGTATCGCTAACAGAATTGCTAACATTTCTCCTGTGTATACTGATACGTTATCACTTATCCTCTTCACAGTTGAAATATGAAACTCTGGAACAAAAAAAGCTACTCCTACCCTATTATCTAAACTCTTTGATGCATCAGTGTAAATCTGAATATAACTATAATAATTATCAATATATTCCTGTACAGTATACAGTTTCAAAAATTAACCCCATATCTTTGTTCTTCTTTCCTAATAATACTAGATTTGACTTCTTTTACTTCTGGTAATATCCAAGGTGGTACTATTGGTAATGGTACTGTTGGACTGGTTTTTAATTCCGTTAATTTTAACTCTGTTGCTTTTTGTATAACTGTCCACCCAAAGCTTTTTGTCTCCCTCTTCTCCTTTTCCCAACAAGATTTTAAAGTGATTTGTGCTGGTGATCTTCATCATTATTCGTCTCAACTCAAGTGGCACTTCTCCCATTTCCACCTGCAGTGCTGCCGTTGGAGTTGTTTTAAAAGCCCCTGTACATAATCTCAAAGCCTGAAACTGAATGGTATCTAATTTTTTAAGAGATGTGCTTAATGCCGATCCATACACCACACATCCATAATCTAATACTGATCTAATTAATCCACAATAAATTGCCTTCAGTGCTGTTCTGCAGTTTTCCGTCCTCTCACACTTTATTATATAGTTCTAGTAATACCTCCTTTGATTTTTCACTGAGCTGGTTTATCATTATGTAACAAATCTGATCAATTCCTGGTGCTGACATCTTATTTTTCTGGAGAGCACGTTTTAGTTCTGTCATTGTAAATGGTTTGTTTAGTAGGTCATTAAAATTTTCTTCTTGCTGTAATTCTTCATTCTCCCTTACTGTAGTTTCCCTCCCTCTTTTCCCCTCTTCACTAATATTATTTGAACTGTGAACTGTTACGGTCGGTGAGTTTATTGGCGGAAGTAATGGCGGAAGGTAACGGCAGAGTGGCGGCTGCTTCGGCTGCTGGTCCTGGGATTATACAACCTCGAGCAAAACCCTTGATCTATGAGACTGTTGATGGAAAAACTATCGTAGAGGATGAGCTTCTGAACTTCCTCGCAGTCAAAATAAAGACTTTGAGTCAGGACGAAATAGTCCTTCTAGCGTCAAACAACTTCGAATCTGAGTGGATTGAGTCCTCAAAGAAAGTGCTGTTTGATCTCTGCCCCAATATGAAGCAACGTAATGTGACATTTAAAGGTAACCAGAAGGATGTAAATAACATCAAAAGTTGCCTTAAAGTACTAATCGAGTGCGGGGAAAATATCCCACGGTTTGTTTCCCATTACCTGGATGAGTTGCCGCCTGTGACGTTTAACAACATGGATGTGTCTAATTTGCTCTGCAAGATGGAGCGTCTGCACAGTGAGATGTGTGCTCTGAGGCACTCAGTAAAACTCCAGGCTGAGGTCGGCGAGGATCTGCGGTCTGTCACCTCTATTATCGATCGAAGAGTTGCTAAAATGGAGGGTCATCTGGTGCCGTGTGCTGGTAAGAAGCAACAGGACTCGTCGAGTGCAGTTGGAATTTCCAGCGGAATGTAGGACTAGTTGGGGCTTCTTCTGAGGATCTCTCTGGTGGGGAGCTGTCTGCGGATGTGAGCACCTATGGGTCTCCTGATCTCGGATATTCCACGACTGATGTCCAGGCTTCTGCAGTCACTACGGAGGTAACTGGGGTAACGTTAGGCAGCGCTGGGATGAGTGCGGAGGCTTTCACTACGAAAGAAGGCTTTAAAGATAATGCTGCTGCTTCAAACTCACCTAAATGGAGCCTTGTGGTGAAGCAAGCCCGACAAAAGAGGGTAGTGAGCCAGATTGCCCCATTAAAACAGCGCACTGATAAACCTGCGAGCAGGAGGCCAAAGCCTGTTATCGGCACGAGTGCGCAAAGTAACATTAAAGTGGTTCGAACGAAACAGGTTAGTGTCTTTGCTTCAAAATTTGCTACAAAAGAGGCACTGTGTACATATCTTAAGGAAAAACTGAATCGGGATGTTCATTGTGAACGTATTGTAACTGTGAACACCAGATGCAGTTCTTTTAAAGTGACTGTTGAGTGTGAGGATGTTGCAATGGTGTATAATCCAGAGCTATGGCCGGAAGGCTCTGTTGTGCGGCGTTATTATGAACCACGCACAGTGAGAGTTAAAGGGTCAAGCATGACCATCTCTACACCTGTTGCAGCGGGGTCCGATGGAGTTGCGGCGGCACGGCTATCTTAACCGTTAGATATGCGTGTTGCATCATATAACTGTCGGGGGCTGCGTGTTGGCAATACTGCTGGAGACAGGGTTCGACGTACGGTTGTGGATAGCCTGCTACAAAAATGTGACATTTTATGTCTGCAAGAAACTTTTTTACCTAAGCAGGATCTAGGAAAATTGAACTTTTTTAATGACAGTTTCCACGGAGCTGGGGAATCTACAGCGGACCTTACTATGGGTATAGTGAGAGAACGGATATCAGGGGGTGTGATATCCTTTGGCACAAGAAGCTGGATTCAGTGATAAATATCATCAGGACTGGAGTTGACTGGTGTATTGCGGTACAATTGAAGTTTAAAAATAAGGAGCTTACTATTTTAAATGTATATACACCTTGTGAGTGTTCGCAGAATGAAGATCTATATTTAAATAGGCTTGCCTTTATAAATTCCTTTATTCAGGAGAATCAGTACACAAGTGTTTGTGTTGTAGGGGATATGAACGCAGACTTTACTGACAGCCAGTCTCTGTTTGCAAGACATTTAGTGCAGTTTTGTGAGGATAATAACCTCATACTGTCTAGCCAACTGCTTCTTCCTGCAGATAGCTATTCTTATATAAGTGAAGCCTGGCACACAACATCATGGCTTGACCACTGTATTACCACTGCTGATGCCCATGCAATCTTGCATTCTATAGAAATTCTATATGGGACATCCATGTCAGACCATGTGACATTTGCTATGAAGCTTGATGTGGAAAGTTTGCCTGAGTTGATCCAGGGGGTGAATGATAGTTGCAAGATTAAATTGGATTGGGCCAGATTCACAAATGAAGATCTCTTGACATACTGTATGAAAACTGAGGTCCTTCTCAGTAATATTTGTTTACCTAAAAAGGCTATTATGTGCTCGGATGTGAACTGTATTGATATCTCCCATCATGAAACCCTCTCTGCCATGTATGACAGTGTTGTGGGTGCAATGTATGAGGCAAGTAGACCATACCTTATACTACCTGTTAAAACTACCAACATTAAGCCAGGCTGGAACAGGCATGTCGAGGCTCATCATGCAGAAGCTAGGGTAGCATTTAAGGCATGGGTGCAGGCAGGCAGACCTAGAAATGGCCCGATCCTTGAGTATAAAAAGCTTACCAGCACTAAACTCAAACATGCCATCTGTTACATTGGTAAACATGAACAAACTATGAGAGCAAATTCAATGGCTGAGAAACTAAGGGTTAAGGATGTCAATGGCTTTTGGAAGGAGGTGAGAGCTCTGAACAGGGCCAATACATTGCTTCCATGTGTCATGGAAGGGGTGTCTGGGGTTGATAATATTGCTGAGATGTGGAAGCAACACTACTCTGCCCTATTAAACTGTGTTAAAAGTGACCCCTACAGAGTGACAAATATTGCTAACAGTAGTCCAGAGATAATCACCTGCAGTAAAGTCTGCCAGGCAGTAGCACATCTATCTGATAAGAAAGCGTGTGGGTTAGACAATATTACAGCAGAGCACCTTAAGTTTGCTAGCCCTATAAGGTGGCAGTACTGCTTGCCATTTGTTTTTCTGGATTCATGACCCATGGTCAGCTACCTGAATCTATGCTTTCTGTTACTCTTGTGCCTGTCGTCAAGGACAAGGCTGGAAAGGTTGGGAGTTTAGACAATTATAGGCCAATAGCCCTAGCCAGCATGATATCTAAAGTACTGGAAAGGATTTTACTTGATCGTCTAGGTCCATGTATTGGTACCACTGATAATCAATTTGGCTTTAAAGCTAAATTTGGCACTGATATGTGTATCTATGCTCTGAAGGAGGCAACACAGGGGTAAATAAGGCAGAACTCATCCATGATTATTGGGTTTATTGATGCTTCAAAAGCCTTTGACAGAGTCAATCATTATAAGCTATTTGAAAAACTGAGCCAAAGGGGTGCCCCTGACAGCATTATAAAAATCCTGGCTTACTGGTATGCCAACCAGAGTATGCAGGTTAAATGGGGTAATACAGTATCTGCCTCATTTGGGGTGAGTAATGGGGTACGTCAGGGGGGGCTACTTTCACCAGCTCTCTTCAACCTTTACATGGATGAGTTATCCAACCAATTATCAAGATGCAATACGGGTGGTATAATTGGTAACACCTTGGTTAATCATTTTATGTATGCTGATGATTTGGCCATTTTTTCTCCCAGCAGTGCTGGTTTTCAGCAGCTACTGAATATCTGCTCTGAATATGGGGTGAAATTTGATGTGCTGTATAATGCCAAAAAGAGTGCTGTGTTGATATGTAGGACAAAAGTGGATAAAGATCTTTGTTTTCCAGACTTTTATCTGTCAGGACAAGTGATGAGTGTTTGTAATACAATTAAATACCTCGGTCATTACATTACAGATCAGTTATCTGATGATGAGGATTTATACAGGCAGCGTCGCATATTATATGCCCAAGCTAACATGCTGGTAAGAAAATTCCACTGGTGCACGGATGTTACGTCCCTCCACTACCTGTGGTGGCTCTGTTTTCCTCTATTAATGTTTGGCTACTTGGCAGTATGTTTCCCTTTGTTATTGTGTGCAGGTGTGATCAGATAACGAGTGGGCGGAGAGACACCCTTTAAAAGCTGAGGCACTTCGTGCAGAGAGGGAGGAGAGGAGGGAGAGACTTGTGTATCGGCCACCACGCCTGTTGTTGTTGATCTTCCTGCAATGTTTTGTTCTGTTGTAGTTATCTCTCAATTTCTGTTTTGTTTGTAATTTACTCAATTGTTTAATAAATCTCCAAGACAAATGACTTTGCGGTCACTTATGTTGTGGCCAGGGTGCCTGATCATAACATTTGGGGGCTCGTCCGTTTTCGAATCGAGTAGGAAGTAATGTTTTGTGACCGACTTGTTGGTGAGTACCATATTTTTTTTTCTGGGTAGAGGAGCGTGCACCTCAATAAGTAAGTCACCGGGCAGACACAGAGTCTGCCACTTTATTATTTTAGTTTCATTATTTTTGGTGGTATCCTTAGTCGGTACGTTTCGGGGGATTGTGGTAGACTGTGCAATTGGTCTGCTACGTCCTCACGAGCATAACGTTTAATGTAGACCGGGTAGGCGATCCACTGAAGACTAGTGAGGCTAAGTTTAGTTTTGTTGGATAGGTAAGTAGGGGTTGGGGTGTAGCAATGAATCTCCCAGTTTTCTGGTACTCGCTTATTTTGTTTGTCGCTTTAGTGATTTGATAGTGCACTGCATAAAGTAGTGTTTAAACAGGATGAGGTTGGGTTTAGACTTTTGTTGGCTGCAGTGATTTTGGGGGTTTTTAGCCCATTAGTGCGCCTAACTTTTCCTCAACTTGTCAGTATTGTGGCGTGGTGGTGTTATGCTAAAGTCTTATGGTCATTTTGGGGATTTTTGATCACTTTTTTTAATTTTTATTTTCCTTCTCTTCCTTTGTAATTGTGTAGTTGTAGTTTTGTTTATTTTTGGATTGCTATATTAATCATGTCTATAGCTCAGGAGTTTATTGAAAGCCCTTCTGTAGAGGCATTTCATAATATTAAAAAGGAGCAACTTTTGGAATTAGCTACTTATTATGAAATTGAGTTGTCTGCTTCTAATAAACGCCTCAAAGACCGCATTAGAACTGCTCTGCTACCAGTTATGCTAGAGAAGAGGGTTTTGCCTCCCGTTGATATGAGAGATTCTATCCGGTTGAAAGAGCTTTCTATTCGGGAGAGAGAGTTAGACAATGAGAGAGAAGAGTTGCGTTTAAGAGTCTCCGAGAATGAGTTGGAAATGAAACGCTTAGATTTAAAAGCTCGACAGGAAAATATTGATCTGTCACACCGGGTCTTTTGATATGTGTAAAAACATTAGGCGTGTACCACCGTTCATTGAGAAAGACGTGGAAAAAATTTTCCGCATTTTGAGAAAGTTGCGTCAACTTTAAATTGGCCGAAAGAAGTATGGACTCTGTTGATTCAGTCAGTTTTAACTGGTAGGGCACAAGAAGTGTATTCTTCACTTTCACTTGAGCAAAGTAAAGACTACGGTGTGGTTAAGGCAGCTATTCTTAGTTGTTACCAACTAGTTCCAGAAGCTTACAGACAGCGGTTTCGCCGATGTGAGAAAAACGAACATCAGACTTATATCGAGTTCGCTCGTGACAAAGAGGCTTTGTTTGATCGATGGTGTTCGTCAAGTGAGGTAGACAGTCAGGAAAAGTTGCGAGCTTTGATTCTTGTGGAGGAATTTAAAAACTGCTTGCCCGATGTTGTTGCTACTTACCTTAATGAACATAAAGTCAATTCTCTGCAAGAAAGCTGCTGTCTTGGCAGATTCATTTGTTTTGACCCACCGTATCTTTTAAAGATAGATATAAGCCTGTAGGTTCATCTCCTAAGCCCAGTTATGCTGCGGTGCATTCTTCCAGTAGTCCAGAGCAGGCTTGTTTCTATTGTAAGAAACCTGGGCACTTGGTGGCAGACTGTCCAGTGCTGAGAAAAAAACAAGCTGCGAAAGGCTTTGGGTTGATTAAAGCGTCCCCACATTTTGTTCCGCCCTGTCCTGAATTTTCAAGTGATGTAAAGACCGGCTATGAACCTTTCCTTAGTGATGGTTTTGTGTCATTGTCTGGTGGTGATAATCCCATTCCCGTACGCATTTTGCGTGATACTGGTGCTGCACAATCATTCATTTTGAAAGGGATTTTGCCTTTGTCGGAAATAATGGAAAATGGCACCAGTGTATTAGTTTGTGGCTTTGAGATGGGCTTTACTGTTGTTCCACTTCACCAAATCATGTTAAAATCTTGTGTAGTCACCGGCCATGTTGCAGTTGGTGTTCATGAATCTCTACCTATTCCTGGTGTGTCCATTATTTTGGGCAATGATTTAGCAGGTGGTAATGTCGAGGGAGTTCGGAAGTTCTCCCTCAAGTTGTTACTGTGCTTGGCAAGGCAGCCGTCCATGAGTGTGTAGAGAAAAATCCAGATGTTTTTCCTGCATGCGCGATTACTCGTGCTATGTCGAGAAAAGAAGGCCGCTCCTTTTCTCCTGTTGAATATGAACTGTCTGATTCTTTCTTTGTGAATCTTAAGTCTGAAAAATCTCCAGAGTCAATAGAGAGAGCATCCGTCACTGATCTATCTGGGCCTGATAAGAAAATGAATGAAATTAAGTCGGAGTCCGCATGCTTATCCCGCACAAAATTGATTGCTGCTCAAAAAGCAGATGTCACTAGTCCCTCTATTCCGCTCTGCCTTATCTGATATTAACATTGACAAATAACCACAATGTTTTCTTTCAGGACGGTGTTCTAATGAGGAAGTGGAGGCCTTACAATGTTCCAGACCATGGTAACTCTGTTCATCAGATTGTGATGCCTGTTGAATACAGAGATAACATTTTGAGTGTAGCTCATGATTGTGTAGCTGGTCATATGGGGGTGGCCAAAACATTAAACCGTGTTAGTCAACACTTTTACTGGCCGGGGTTGAAGCAGGATGTAGTCAGTTTCTGTAAAACCTGTAAGGTTTGTCAGTTGGTTGGTAAACCCAACCAGAAAATCCCTCCTGCTCCTTTGTACCCCATTCCTGTGGTGGCCCCACCCTTTGATCATGTCATTGTTGATATTGTTGGTCCACTTGTACGCTCTATGAGTGGATATCAATATCTTTTAACAATGATGTGTGCAGCTACTCGTTTTCCGGAGGCTATCCCTCTGCGAGGAATTTCTGCCAGAGTGGTGTTAAAGGAGTTGCTAAAATTTTTCTCTGTGTTTGGTTTGCCAAAAATCATCCAGACAGATCGGGGATCGAATTTCATGTCTCGTGTGTTCACCTGTGTTTTGAAACAGCTTAGCATACAACATAACGTTTCCAGTGCCTATCATCCTGAAAGTCAGGGAGCACTGGAACGTTATCATCAAACGCTGAAGGGCATGTTGCGTGCATATTGCCTTGAGACTGGTAAGGATTGGGCAGATGCAATTCCCTGGCTGCTGTTCGCCTGTAGAGAGGTGAGACAGGAGTCACTTGGTTTTAGTCCTGCTGATCTTGTTTTTGCACATACTCCACGAGGTCCGTTTGCTGTATTGAAAGATCAGTTTTTCAGTGAATTCCCTGCAAAAGACATCTTGAGTTATGTGTCAAGTTTTCGTTCTCGTTTACACAGAACCCGTGAGTTAGCTCATGAAAGTCTTGAGAGAGCACAAGACAAGATGAAAACTTGGTATGACCGTAAAACCACAGATCGGCACTTTGAAGTGGGCAATAAAGTACTTCTGTTACTTCCCGTCCCTGGATCTGCTCTACAAGCCCGTTTTAGTGGCCCATATGTGGTAGTGCATAAAGTTTCTGACCGCGAATATGTAATCGCCACTCCAGACCGACGGCAGCAGAAGCGTCTTTGTCACATTAATATGTTGAAGCCTTATTTTGAGCGCGCTTCTCCTTCCGCTTGTCTGGGCTCATTTCCAGCTGAGCTGGAGTCGGATTCGTCGAGGTCGACGAGTGATAAATCTGTGCTGTTGTCTGTCGTGGTGGAAGAGAGTGATGAAACTGAAAATAATCCATCTCGTGCTCTAATTGAGAGTCGTCTTAATAATGCTGAAATGCTCTCAATTTTAGCTGATCACCTCCCACACCTCACAGACTCTGAGAAGGTTGACATTTTGGACGTTGACCATCAATTTCCAGAGTTGTTTAGTGATGTCCCAAAACAAACTCATGTCATCGAGCACGACATTGATGTTGGAACAACAAAACCGATAAAACAACATCCATACAGGGTAAATCCTTTGAAACGTGCTGTGTTAAAGAAGGAAGTACAGTACATGCTTTTAAATAACATTGCGGAACCTAGTATGAGTGCATGGAGTTCTCCATGTCTCTTGGTGGCAAAACCTGATGGTACGTTTCGGTTTTGTACTGCTTATCGGCGTGTTAACGCAGTGACTAGACCTGATTGTTACCCGTTGCCCAGGTTGGATGATTGTATTGATCAGGTGGGTTCTGCAGGTTTTGTTAGCAAGTTTGACTTGCTGAAAGGCTATTGGCAGATTCCCCTCACAAGTCGTGCAAGAGAAATATATGCATTCGTTACCCCAGATGACTTCCTGAATTACCACGTTATGGCTTTTGGAATGCGTAATGCTCCCGCAACGTTCCAGCGATTGATAAATACAGTGTTGTCTGGCTGTGAGGCCTATTTGGACGATGTGGTCCTTTTATAGTGCGTCATGGCCAGAACATGTTCAGCAGATCCGAGAGCTATTTTGTCGACTGTCCACAGCCAATTTGACCATCAATTTGGCTAAATGCGAGATTGGCAAAGCAACAGTCACTTACTTGGGTAGAGTGGTAGGAGGTGGCCAGGTGCGTCCTTTGGATGCCAAAGTGTCTGGTATCTGTAGTTTTCTTTCCCCTACTGATCGTCGTGAATTACGCAGGTTCCTTGTATGGTGGGTTATTACCGTGGTTTTTGCAGAATTTTTCATCTGTAGTAGCTCCACTGACTAATTTACTCAGTCCAAAGGTGGTACATCAGTGGTCTGACCAGTGTCGGAGCGCTTTTGAGAACGCGAAGGCATTACTTATTTCAGCTCCTGTGTTGGCGACACCTTTTTTCTTAATGGTTGACGCGAGTGATCAAGGTGCTGGTACTGTCCTCCAAGATGGGCTTGAAAATGTCCATCACCCCGTTTGCTACTTCTCCAAAAAGTTTAATCAACATCAACGGCGGTACTCCACCATCGAAAAGGAGACTCTGGCCCTTGTTCTTGCTGTCCAACACTTTGAAGTATATTTGGGTGCTTCAGATAGAACGACTGTTTATAGTGATCATGACCCTCTGAAGTTCCTAAGCCGCATGAGAAACGCTAATCAGCGTCTGATGCGGTGGAGTTTAATCTTACAACCTTTTAACATTGAGGTTAAGCATATCCGTGGTACTGATAACTTCTTAGCAGACGCCTTATCTAGAGTACCTTAGTTCAGTATTTTTGTTTACAGTTACTTGATAACTGTATTGTCATAACTCATTGTTTGTGTGTTTTGTAATATTACAGTATTGTTAGTTTTTTTTTTTTTTGAAATTGTCACACACATCTCTATTGGTGGGGGTTTGTGTATGGCATTATATGTTATGTCTGATTATGGAGACTGGAGTCACCATTTTGGTGTGGGGGTGTGTTACATCCCTCCACTACCTGTGGTGGCTCTGTTTTCCTCTATTAATGTTTGGCTGCTTGGCAGTATGTTTCCCTTTGTTATTGCGTGCAGGTGTGATCAGATAACGAGTGGGCGGAGAGACACCCTTTAAAAGCTGAGGCACTTCGTGCAGAGAGGGAGGAGAGGAGGGAGAGACTTGTGTATCGGCCACCACGCCTGTTGTTGTTGATCTTCCTGCAATGTTTTGTTCTGTTGTAGTTATCTCTCAATTTCTGTTTTGTTTGTAATTTACTCAATTGTTTAATAAATCTCCTAGACAAATGAGTACAACTGACTTTGCGGTCACTTTATGTTGTGGCCAGGGTGCCTGATCATAACAACGGATGACGTAAAAATTGGCCTGTTCAAGGCATATTGCACTCATTTGTATACTGCTCCTTTATGGACTAAGTTTAAAAAGGCTAGTATGCAGAAGCTTAAGGTTGCTTATAATGACTGTATGAGGACACTGCTTAACAAACCCAGGTGTTCTAGTGCAAGTTACCTGTTTTGTAATGCAGGGGTCAGTACTTTTCAGGCATTACTGAGGAGACTCACCTACAAATTAATTTGTCGCCTGAATGACTCCCAGAACAGCATTGTGATGCTGCTAGCACTAGAAGTGCCAGAATTCCATAACTACTAGAACTGCCACAAGCGGTCATTTTGACCGTTAGATTGCAAATTCGATATATTTAATGATAAATACCCAATTGAGAGATTAATTCATTTATTGTATTAGGATATCTTTTAAAAACAAAACAACACCAAACTGTATATTTTAAAAAGTTTAATTATACATGAATTATAAATAATAATATCAGTAGTAGTCATACACATAGACATTATAAATACATAGACGCCCTATTGGCCGCTGGAGTGCACGTCAACGGCGCCGCCATATTGGGGATGGCAACTTTCCCCTACCTCTCATACCGGGAATTGCGAAAAATGCCTGTTTTGTGTTCTGCTTGGGGCTGTACACATCGCCACACAATTCAAAAGAGGTCTCGAGGAACTACCTTTAACAAGCAAGACTGAACATTTGTTTCTGGTTGAATTTGATCATGATATAATTAGTAATAGTAACGTTCAGAGGAGAAAGGCCGCGAAATTTAAAAATACTGCTGTTATTGTGTCACGAAATGTAGTTTTAATAGTTTTTCAGTCGACAATGTAGTTGTTTAAAGCTCAAATATGTGGTTTATTTATAAAGATAGCGCATATTGAAAGATTTGATCTGACGTTTTCGGCGAGTGAGACCCATGAGATCAGCGGGTGCTCAGCGCTCATGTACCCGCCTGGAACAGCCTCACCTCGGCTAGTGCTTCTGACGTGTGCCGCTGGCGGATGTCTCTAGTCTAGTGGTTAAACATGAGATATAATTCGTCTTCTGTATATCTAACGGGCGATCTTTGATCTCATTAATCTATAATTTGTTCACTGGCAAATCGTTTTGGCTGAGGGCAAAGTGAAGTTTCATAACTTTATATTTAGCCTATTTTAACGTTGTATCATGCTGTAGCTATGTTTGACTGAATCGTTTACTTTTTTACAATATTTCTTATTGTATTGCTATTTTTATAGTATTATACATAAAACTTATTCTTTACTATTTTATTTGCTGTATACTGTTTACTACTACTTCTCACTTCATCTTATATTTAGCCTACTATTTGCATTGCACTGTAGTTGTACCATAACATATGTATTACCATAAAGGATCCATCAGTTATCTTTGTTATTGCTAAAATCGGGTCAATCACAGAAAATGATTTTTCCACAATAAGAAAACTTTATTTCATTTAATGTGAAAATTAAATTATATCTCAGTATGGGGGTCTTCACCATTCTTATCCAAGAATAAAAAGCCAGATGACAAGCCTGAGCTTTGACAATTCCTTATTAAAATATATTTTATAAGTCTATCAAGATTTTAAATAACTAGAGATGGAACTTTTTGTACACCACATACAAACCAATGAAATCGGTTGATAAATGTACAAACATGTTTTGTTTTAATCCAGAAAAACCACAGTTCACCCGCTTGCATTAGATTACAGTGCAGTCTTCTTGCCCTCCGCAAAATGGCGGACGCGTTAACGTATCGCAGCAACGGTCCAAAGCGGCCAATAGGGCGTCTATGTATATATAATGTCTATGGTCATATAGCCCGTAATTATCGCATATTCACAAAAGATAGCTATATTTCCATATCCATTCAACATAACTCAGAACAAGATAAAGACAACTAAAAGTATATTATTTAGACATTATTTTGACAGTGAGAGAGACAATGTCACGGTTTATGAATTCGCTTTCTCGTCGTATGTGTGTGTGTGTGTGTGTGTGCGTGTGCGTGGTCGCTGATCATTGCAGCTGATCAGCACGCGCCGCTTCTGATCAACGTGCCAGCTGCAACTGATCAGCGATTCGACCCTTTTTAGTGTTACTGTTGTCGCCTAGTCTTTGTCAGATCGGTGTGGATTTTTCCTGCGTGTTTGTTCCCTGCCTGTATCCGTTTTCCGTGAGTCATCCATCCGTGTTCAGCACTCGGTTCTTCACGCAGCGTCCCTGTGCTGCCAAGGGCTTCATAGGCTACCGGACATGATTTGCACACCTTACCTCTCCCAGCATCTGACCAGCTCTCAATAAACATCTGTCATTTTTGCAATTGAATCTTCTGATTATTTCCTAACAGACAAAGGTCAACCGCAGGAAATGTAACAAAAGAATACCGCGAAATTCAGTGCGGTCAATATGACCGTGTATGGCCGAAATAGGTAAATATGTTCATTTGTTTTTTTGCCTTATGTGTAATTAATATTAAAAACATTTTAAATGAAAATACAGACACTTTTAGGAAAAGTCAGGTACCAGCAGGATTTTATTTATTTTTTCAACAAAGTTATTGCAGATATAAAATTCAAAACGGTCAAAATGACCGTCCTGGCCGTTCTAGTGCTAGTAAATCCTAGATTTAGTGACATACGATACCAATCATCACTATGGAAATGCTGGTATAAGTGTCTTTTATAGAAATGCCGTATTTTAGCTTTTTTTTTATTCTTTGTATGTTTCTGATTTATGTATTGTTGCATGTTATGTCTGTGCCTTCTGAATGGACCAAGAGTCTGTAAATAAAGGTTGATGATGATGTTGTTACAAATGCTTTAGCCAGCATCTCTGCTTTCTCCTCATCTCTCACTCCTATTTTCCCTCCATCATTTAAGACTGGGTATCCGTATTCTCTTTTTATCCCATTCATTATTTTTATCATCCCCCAAACTTTACCAATTTCTGTCTCCCTTCCTACTGAGGAACAAAATTTCCTCCAATATTCTTTCTTTGCACTTTTTATGACTCTCCTTACATTTGCTTGTGACTTTCTATATTCATTAAGATTCTTAAAACAATGATTCCTTTTTAACACTTTAAAAGCTTTATTTCGAAATTGTATCGCTCTTTTACAGTCCTTTGTCCACCATGGTACAATCTTACTTTTGCACTTACCTGCCCTCTTCTTTGATTTCTCTGCAGCCTCTACAACAACTTTACAAAAAGAAACATTTAAATGATCAACATCTTTATTTCTATAAATTTTTCCCATTTCTTGATCACTAATATTCCTAAATTTATCCCACTCAGCACTATTGAAAGACCATTTCTGCAATCCTACTGTATCAAATTCCTCTGGACTCAATCCTACTACTATTATAATAGGATAATGGTCACTTCCTACTGTCGTTCCTCTAACCACTTCCCATGTGCAAATGCCTGCTAATGAATCTGACACTAATGTAAGATCTATTGCTGATTCTGTACCAGTTCTGATATTAATTCTTGTACCACTTCCATAATTTAAACACACTAAATTTGTCATCTCCATTATCTCTTCAATCACCATTCCATTAGTATCATTATAGTTATCCCATAATGTGCTATGGGCATTAAAATCTCCACAGCAAATCACCTTCCTACTAACTGTATCATCATTTCATCCAGCAATTCTAATGACAACTTATTACATGGATTATAAAAGTTAACAGCTTTGATATTTCCTTCTCTGGTCCATACTTCAATTATTAAATATTCCAACTCTTTTCCTTTCCCCAAAACTCTATATTGCATTCCTTGTTTTATAAATATTATACATCCTCCCCTCTGTCTCTACGGATGCTATCATATCCTTTAATAACAAACTCCAGTTCTAATTTAAGCCATGTCTCTTGAACACATATGATTTCTGGTTTATTTTAATAAATCCCTTAAATTCCTGACCATTCGCTATTAAGCTTCTTGCTTGTCCTTGTACTTTCTTCACTGCCTCTGAATAACTTATGTTGTTTACTGTTTTGATCTGCTGTATTTCCACAGCCCTTTTCCTGACTTCACATCCACCATATGTTACTCTGTGTTGGCCACCACAATTACAACATTTATCCTGCACATTTTCCTTACATTCTTCCACTCTTTGCTCACCTCCGCATTTGGGACACCTCTGCTTCCCTTTGCAAACTGCTGCTATATGCCCATACCTCTGACATTTGTAACATCGTAGCGATGGAAGAATATATGGCCTAACTAGAAAGCTCATGCATCCTACGCTCACCCTTTCTGGAAGTAAAGACTCCTGAAATTCCAGAAGAACAGATAAGCTATCTACCCTTTCACCATTTATTGTTCTCAACAGTCTCTTTATTCTACTCACCTCGCCTCCACTAATACTGCACTTGAGTTTCTCCAAGTCTTCATCTACAGGAATCCCTGTTATCACTCCCCTTGTTACTCTAGTCTCACCCATTACCTTTCTCTCACTAATCATTTTCTTACAAACACTTTCAATTTGCAAGGCTCTATTTTTCTGTTCCTCTGTTTTACTTATGATCAACAAGCTTTCATCTCTCAAAATCTTTGCCATTTCCACATCTCCTATTTTCTTTTTTTATTTCCCTAGACACCGCTATCGGACTTAAACCAACATTCTCATCTTCCTTTCTAAATTTGAGTATTATTTTAAAATCCTCTCTCACAACCCTTTTCCGCACAAACTCATTTCCTTCATCTGAACTGTTCTCTTCCAAACTATTTACTTCCTTGACTCGACACCCCCCCCCCCACGTTACCTCTCCTCTCCTGTATACCCCCGTCCCTTGTCTTCTCTTGTTAGCAACTTGTGTCCAATTGCCATTTCCCAATCTCCCTCTTCTTCCTGATTTGCCATTCTAGTCCAGTCACAAACCAGTTTATGCCAACCGCCAAGTCCCACACATTTCTGATCCCAGAAAATGGGGGCTTAACCCTCCTTTTTCTTCTCCCACCAAGGATTCAGTCATAGTTTCAGCAACTGAAGAGAAAAATATTCACAATGTCCACCGTCCGCACAAGTTGTGCTCAGCTGACTCCCAACATCCCCCGACCAAGACACATGGCAAACATGAGGCTTAAATACACAAGACTAATGACAAGACAAGGGACACTTGTGAACAATGAACAGACGATTATCCAATGACAAGACACATGGCAGGATCACATGACAAACAGGGAATCACATGACAGACATGGAACATGACATGAACAAACCAAAACGTGACAGAGACAAGACTAATCGTGACACAAGTGTATGTTTGTGTGTATGTTTGCATTTCTAATCCATTGTGGATTTCGTTGTGGTGTCACTCATTAAAGGATAAGTTCACTTTTAAAAAAACTTTTGCTGATAATTTACTCATCCCCATGTCATCCAAGATGTCCATGTCTTACTTTCTTCAGTCGAAAAGAAATTAAGGTTTTTGATGAAAAAGTAGATGTTAAAACTTCATGCTGATTTGTACTCGGCTTTCGCCAAGATAAGCAACACTAAGACGTAGCTTTACAGTAAACTATGCTTCTCCATCCATTTACGCTTCTTTCCATATGAGGGTGTGACTCCCCTTCTGTCCGGCGTTAACGGCTGCAGTGTACTTGGCGCGTCAGCACACACGACGGCTGCAACTACAGTGTGGTCTCCCTAGTGGACCAGCACGACAACCGTCTGGATTAAGCCGAGTAGGGGACATCTCTAGGGTCTTCAAGTGGGCACCTTCCGTCCTCAGTGTTTCGTCGACTAGCCCACGACACCTCAAGAGGGCTCGATAGTGACTCTGGCGTCCCAGAGTCACCCCCTCAGTCCCCCACTCAACTCAGCCCAGCTTACTGACCTCTACATCCCTCCTGCTGCTGAGACCTAACCACAATCTCTCCGCAACCCAACCATACGCGCCAACCCGTTTGACTAAGGCTGTCGAGCCCTACTGGTGCGTTAAAGCAGTTACAGTGGCAACGGTTCCGTATGGCATACCACCTACCGCAAAACACAATATCTGCCCAACCACCCGTCATTCATTACTATACAACCTATACAAATTGTATAGTATACTATACAACCTATACTATACAACCTATACAAATAAACCAACAGACTCTTCAAGTTTTTCAAGAATTCTACGAAACCGTAGCGTGGCGGCCTGTACACAGCCAGCTAGAATCTTTTCGTCTCAACCACAGCCAGTTGCTGCTCCTTTCTGCTGCTTCAGATAAGTTCTTTACTGTGCGACGCAACTCTTGGCCGCTGAATCTGACGTCTCTGAGGAACCGGGTTGTAGAGTGTGCCACAAAACCTCGACAACCCACTTCCACTGGATAAACCTGGACTCTCCATCCTCGCTGTTCTGCTTCAGTGGCCAAATGAGGATACCGCAGTTTCTTCCTCTCATATGCCTCATCTACAGCATCCTCCCATGGCACTGTCAACTCTATCAGTTGAACAATGCGTGCTGATCCAGACCACAAAACAATGTCTGGTCGTAGGTTAGTGGTGGCAATCTCAGGTGGAAAAATAAGCCGTTGATCAAGATCAGCCAGCATCTTCCAGTCCCTAGCAGCTTCCAGTTGTCCTGAGCGAGAATTGGTGTTAACACCTTTTCTTGGTGGTTGCTCGCCTGGGCGGAGGAATATTGTCTTCTGCGTGTAATGTTTTGCTAGAACAGGCGGCAACTTATTGGTCATACTACGCTTGCCTTCCAATGCTAAAGCCAAACATCGCAGTACTTGGTCATGGCGCCAAGTAAACCGACCTTGGCTAAGAGCCACCTTACATCCTGTCAAAATGTGCCTTAATGTGGCAGGTGATGAACACAAAGGACAAGAGGGATCCTCTCCTACCCAGAGGTTTAGGTTCTGCGGTGATGGGAGAACATCATATGTTGACCTAATAAGGAAACTGATCCTACTCTCTTCCATTGAACAAAGGTCTTGCCAGCCCATCTTGCGTTGTTCCACACTCTCCCATCTCATCCACTCTCCCTGCTTGGCCTGGGAAATGACCTTTATACTCCTCATCCTCTCCTCCTGCTTTCGCACCTCGTTGACTACCAGCTTCCACCTTTGAGCTGGGCCTGCCTTGTGCCATTTAGGAGGAGCTAAACTGAGCCCAAAACCCCCTATTCCATGCTGTACTTGTCCCACGATATCCCCAATTTGAAGGTCAGCCTTTGCCTCTACTACAGATTTCTTTGCTGACCACTTTCTACCAGTTTTTAACACAGGGGCTGCCTCGCTTACACATTTGTCACGTGACTCTACTAATGTAATTTCCAGTCTGACCTTGGCACACTTAAACTCCTCGGTTAAAGCAGAGACTGGCAGCTGCAATATTCCTTTACTTTAAAGTCCCACTCTGCTGAGGCAGCGTGGAACTCCCAACCATTTCCTGATGTATGAACTTATTAACGCTTCCAGCTTATCCACTGTTGTCAAAGAAACCTCGTACACAGTCAGTGGCCACAGCAACCTCGGCAGTAGACCAAACTGAAAGCACCAGAGTTTAAGTTTGCCTGGTAGAGCACAGCTGTTTATGCTCTTCAACCCTTCCACTGCTTGTCGTCTAACTTCTCCCACTCGAACTGTGTCCTTTAGATCTCCATCGTACCATCTCCCAAGACTCTTCACTGGCTTCTCAGAAACTGTTGGTATTGCCTCACCATTAATGAAGAATGTTTTATCTACTACCTTTCCTTTAACTATCGAGATGCTCCTTGATTTAGAGGGCTTAAATTGCATTCGTGCCCATTCAATATTATCTGTTAACTTCCCCAATAACCGATTAGTGCAGGCTACTGTTGTAGTCATGGTTGTCATGTCGTCCATGTATGCTCTGATTGGTGGTAGTCGCATCCCAGAAGCCAAACGCTCTCCTCCTACTACCCATCTTGATGCCCTAATGATTACTTCCATTGCCATGGTAAAAGCCAGTGGAGAAATTGTGCATCCTGCCATTATTCCAACCTCTAAGCATTGCCATGCAGTGCTGAATTTTGGAGTTGAGAAACTAAATTGCAAATCTCCAAAATAGGCTTTCACTAAATTTGTTATTGACATTGGTACTCTGAAAAAATCAAATGCTGCCCAAAGAAGCTCATGTGGCACTGAACCATATGCATTAGCCAAATCCAGGAATGTCACATGGAGCTCCTTCCTCTCCTTTTTAGCTGACTGAATTCATTGCCAGATAACATTGATGTGTTCTAAGCATCCTGAGAACCCTGGAATGCCCGCTTTTTGAACTGAAGTGTCAATGAAGCCATTCTTTAATAGGTAGGTGGACAATCTCTGGGCAATGATGCTGAAGAAAATCTTACCTTCAACGTTTAATAGTGAAATAGGATGAAACTGACTGATGCTTGTAGCATCTTTTTCTTTAGGTATAAAGACTCCACCTGCTCTGCGCCATGCTCTAGGTACAACCTGTTTTTCCCATGCCACTTTTAACAATTTCCACAGAATTCGCAGAACTCCTGAAGCACTCTTGTACACTCTGTACGGAACTCCATTAGGCCCTGGAGATGATGAAGCCCTTGCCTTTCTCACAGCCTGCTCTACCTCTTTCCACTTAGGTGCACAGACCTCCATTTGGTATTCTGGTGGGTTGATAGGTGGTATGTCTGATGGAATTGACATATGGTCATGCCTTTTTGCATCTGTATGCGTTTCCTCCAAAAATCTCTCTAGCTCAACTCTAGATGCTTTTAAAGTGCCATTCTTCTCACTGGTGAATAACTTCTTTACGAATTTGAATGGGTCTTTATAGAAATTAGCCCTCGCACGTTCCTCCTTTTTGTAGCGTTTCCGTAGACGCTCAGCTCTGCGTAATGTTGCCAGCTTATCTTTTATGTCCCTTTGTAAGAGATTGAGTCCCTCCTTCTGACTTTGTTCTGCTCTTTTCCATTGCTTCCTCAGCTGTCTCCTTTCTCTAACTAACCCTTCAATTTTCTGCTGCCGTCTAGACATTCCAGGAGCAGTTTGTACTTTTTCCTTCCTTTTTTCCACACCAAACCTCTCACTTCCATATGCGTAAATGATGTCCCCAAATTTAACCAGCTTCTTTTCAACTGTACCAGTTAATCTTTCCAATGCAAAGCATAGATCTGTGTTTACTGTGTCCCATGCAGTTTTCTCACAAGCTCTTGGCCATCTAACTCCAGGCCTATGCCCGTTGAGGTTCTTTTCTCTCTTATGCTGGTTAGTCTGACCGGTTTCACAAGTATGAATATGTTCATCACTAACTGTGCAAGCCCTCCTCTCCTCTATGACAGGGGTGCTGATATCCTGCGAGCTGTGGTTTGCTTCCTGTCGCTGGATTTCATTCGACTGACTTGACTGACTTCGTAAGAAGTACTGATCAATGAGAGGCCCTTGTCCCTTCTCCCTCAAGCATTTCATTTTCCCTTGATGAACCTTCAAACCCCTGACCGTTGTCGCCTTGCTCCAGCCACAGACACAAACTTGGAGTTTTTATTTTTTTTAAAACTCTTTTTTATTTAGAACACCTATTCTTTTTTTTTCATTTGTAAAAAAAAAACCAAGATTTGAGCTGTGAACTAAAAAAGGAAAATATAGTCAAACTCTTAATTTTTTTTTAAATAAATTAAAAACAATATATATATGAGGCCCCATTTTCTTGTTTCTGCTTATTTCATTTTAAATTGAAAAACAAACTTATCAAAACGTACACGGACCTTGTAGTCTCATTCCTGTATGATTTTCTTGATTATTTTTGTTTGATGTGTGTGTGTGTGCTTTCTATATTATTAATAATTTATATACATATTTTTTTTCAATTTGTAATGTTCTCTTTTGTTTGTTTCAGGTTGAAGAACAAAATACCTGAGTAAAGCCACGTGTGTCACGGATACACCTAGCGACACACCAGCATCAGCATCAACACCAGCATCAACACCAGCATCAACACCAGCACACGAGAACATTACTCACCACCTGCACTGCATCACGAACTCACCACGCTGCACACAGGATTCAAGCTTGACTCACACTAACGGCCGTTTCACACCGCAAGCGTCAGCGGCGCGTGAGCAGCGCGTATTTTTTTCGGCTGCATGTTAATCAATGACTGCGTTCACACCGCGAGCAGGAGCAGCGCATGAGCGTCAAGCAGGAGCGTCGCGTTAGCAGCAGTGAAGCGGGGGTTTCGGATTTGAGTCTATTATTGCTGCGCTGCTCACGCTCAATTAAATGTCAATACGCACAAAATTTGCATGTCTAGTGTGTTTTAACAAGAACTGCAGTATGTCAGAAAAGGAAATGAAGACTAACATAAAGAAAAGACAATTTTATAGTAAAATGTACCCATTAAGCTTGTTTTTAATTATTCAGTTTGGGCTTTGAACAAACTTCAAGTCTATCAAGTTTATGACCAACTTCTAAAAACAAATTTAACAAAAGTCTTTGTAAAGAAATGCTTGCTTATGTAGCCTGGGAGCCGCTGTTGTGACGCCGTACAAACGCTTCCAGTGTGAATACTCGCGCACGTCTGCAGCTTCAGTGACGATGTAGTTGCGCTGACGTGCTGCTCACGCACCGCTCATACTCACCCGGTTCCTCATACTTCTCTGGTTCCAGGATTCCCGTATTCTCGCAGCAAGTATACTCAAGTTTATCACTAACCACTCTCCTGTGTGTATTTCCAAGCAGCCATTGTGTGCGGCGGTGCTTCAGGAATCTCCAGCATGATTCTCCGAGTTCTTCTGTGCATCTACGGACCTCGTATCTCTTCTCTTCATTCATGTTGGGAGTTCATTCAAGTCTGCTCTCAGTTCATGTGTCTTCGGATCGGTATTGGTATTCAAGTGTCTATGTATCTGCATTCAAACTCTAAGTGCTTTCGTGTCTGCCTTCAAGCCCTGATTTATCATCAAGTCTACCTCTGAGTTCAAAGTATTCAAGAGACGGTTTCCTGATTTCCATTTAGTGTGGATCTCGGAGCCTTCTATGAGATCGGATATTGCAACAGGTGTATAAATAAAGTCTGTTAACCATATTCCTTGTGTCCACGTCCTTCTAGTATTGTGACAGAAGACCGGACCACACACGATGCAAGCATCTCCGGCTTCCGAGATCACTTCCGTATCCATCGAAATCCCTCGGGGCGTCGCCGCACACGCTGCCGACGCACCCCAATCGCTTATGGATACTTCAGCCTACGCTGCTGCTAATGCAGCCCCAGAAAGTCCCATGCCTCAGTAAGTCCCATGACCAAACTGGCTTCATAATCAGGTGAAAAGGAGTGCAACGGGTTTCTTCTGCAATGCAATCTTTATATTAATTTCTGAAAAAGCCAAAACTGCTTTCATTATTTCCCTACTCTCTGGTTGAATTGGGCTCAAGCCCTGTGGGATTCCAATGCTCCTGCTTTACTGTCGTTCAACAGTTTCACTGAACATTTTCGCACTGTATTCTCTCAAACTCCGAATGTCATGTCTGTTAATGATCAGATGTTTCGACTTCGACAAGGCAAATCCTCAGTTGCTGATTATGCTCTGAAGTTCCAGATGATCGCCGCGAGCAGCGGATGGAATGAGATCACGTTGATGACTGCCTATCGTCGAGGGCTCAACCCTGAGATCTGCTTACAACTGGCCATCTATGAGGATTCCATCGGAATTGAGAAACTCATCGAGCGCTCTATACTCATCGCACAACACCGCACAGCTTACTTAAATGACTTCCCTTCACACTCCTCTCGTCATTCCTCGCCCATAAGCCCTCCAGTACCAGAACCCATGGACATCGATGCTGGATATCTTACCGCAGATGAACGCAATCGTAATAGAATGTCCCATCCATCCCGGCCGTACCGCGGTGAGTACTGTCGACCTACCATTTCCAGTTACCAATCTGAAGCAAGCTCCAGTACTAATCACTTATTTGAAACACTCCATTCCAGCGAAAGCTCTGAAACTTCATCTCAGCCTCACTACTCTACCGCTTTCAAGCCCGCCGTCGACGACTGAATCAGTCGCTGAGTATTCACTCCATCCTAGGAAAACCTCTCAGCAGAAGAAGTATTCATTACTGCAGTCCAGAACTCCAACTTTCCATCGGCTATCTTCATCAGGAGAAATGTTCGCTACTGGTACTGGAGGGCTCCACTGCAGACATCGTCTTGGGACGCCCGTGGCTCAATCAACACTCGCCTGACATCTGCTGGACTAATGCGTCACTGGAGTGATTACTGCAAGGAACATTGTCTTCGCCCTGTCAAGGAAAGCCTTTCGGGACCTTCCAATCCTCCTGTTCCTGTTGTCCTGGGTTCAACTTCAGTAGAAAGTCCAGCCACAGAATCCTCTCACGAAATCCCACCTGAATACCGAGAGTTCCAAGACGTATTTAGCAAACATCTCACCACCACTATTCCACCTCATCGGCCATGGGACTGTGCAATTGACCTGCTGCCTGGGGCCACTCTACCACATGGAAAGATATATCTATTGTCCATCCCGGAGCAGAAGGCCGTGGAGGAGTATGTGGAGGAGGCTTTACGTCAAGGATATATTCAACCATCTATGTCCCCTGCCGCCTCAAGCTTTTTCTTCGTTGGGAAAAAGGATGGTGGACTCCGCCCATGTATAGATTACCGCATTCTGAATGCCTCTACAGTTAAGTACAGATACCCACTGCCTCTGGTACCCTCAGCCCTGGAACAGTTGCGTTCAGCTTGTATCTTCACCAAGCTCGACCTGAGAAGTGCTTATAATCTGGTTCGTATCCGTGAGGGAGATGAGTGGAAGACTACCTTTATTACCCCTGCTGGACACTACGAATATTGGGTTATGCCTTTCGGCCTTTTCAAACGCTGTCTTCCAAGGCTTTATGAATGAGATCTACTGAACTAATGTTATGTATTACTAAAATGCCTTATGTATTACTTAAAATTACTCTCCCAGATGACTACAATGAAGCTAGAAGAAAACGTCCTCAAGCTGTTGATCACACTGACATTGGAAGTGATGGAGGGAACTCACAAAGTAAATTTAAAAAAAAAATAATGTAGGGGGAAGAATTTTTTTATTTTATTTATTTATTTTTATTAATTGGTGGTGCATAACATTTACTAATAAGTGCTTATCTTGAATTTATGGAATATGTTCTTAGACCTAAAAGCAATCGTTTCCCTGGAGAGGATGATGATTGTCACATGTCTGTCCTGTCTTGTGATGCACATGGGTGTTTTGTTATTTTGGGCCATGTGCTCTTGTCATTGTTTGATCCCTCCCCCTTGTTATCTGATTATTGGTTTATTTGCTCCACCTGTAAGGCTCGTTACCCTCCTTTGTTTGCCTCCCTATTTAGTCTTCCTGTGTTTGCTGTCCTGTGCTCATTCGTTGTTATTGTTACGTGTGTTAAGTCGCGTGGAGTTCTGTGCCTGTCCTGTTCTGCCAGTTCTGTGTTGGATTAAGTTCTGAGACCTTGGAATTATTTTGTTGGTTTGTTTATTTTTATGTTTTATCTTTATTAAACCTCAGACCACAGTAATCCTGACCTCCATCGAAGAGGCCACAGCAGTCTTGAGATTTACCCAAGTGACGACAGCACTCCTGACCTCTACCCAAGAGGCCACAGCACTCCTGACCTCTACCCAAGAGGCCACAGCACTCCTGACCTCTACCCAAGAGGCCACAGCACTCCTGACCTCTACCCAAGAGGCCACAGCACTCCTGACCTCTACCCAAGAGGCCACAGCACTCCTGACCTCTACCCAAGAGGCCACAGCAGTCCTGACCTCTACCCAAGAGGCCACAGCAGTCCTGACCTCTACCCAAGAGGCCACAGCAGTCCTGACCTCTACCCAAGAGGCCACAGCAGTCCTGACCTCTACCCAAGAGGCCATAGCAGTCCTGACCTCTACCCAAGAGGCCATAGCAGTCCTGACCTCTACCCAAGAGGCCATAGCTCGTTACCCTCCTTTGTTTGCCTCCCTATTTAGTCTTCCTGTGTTTGCTGTCCTGTGCTCATTCGTTGTTATTGTTACGTGTGTTAAGTCGCGTGGAGTTCTGTGCCTGTCCTGTTCTGCCAGTTCTGTGTTGGATTAAGTTCTGAGACCTTGGAATTATTTTGTTGGTTTGTTTATTTTTATGTTTTATCTTTATTAAACCTCAGACCACAGTAATCCTGACCTCCATCGAAGAGGCCACAGCAGTCTTGAGATTTACCCAAGTGACGACAGCACTCCTGACCTCTACCCAAGAGGCCACAGCACTCCTGACCTCTACCCAAGAGGCCACAGCACTCCTGACCTCTACCCAAGAGGCCACCGCACTCCTGACCTCTACCCAAGAGGCCACAGCACTCCTGACCTCTACCCAAGAGGCCACAGCACTCCTGACCTCTACCCAAGAGGCCACAGCACTCCTGACCTCTACCCAAGAGGCCACAGCACTCCTGACCTCTACCCAAGAGGCCACAGCAGTCCTGACCTCTACCCAAGAGGCCACAGCAGTCCTGACCTCTACCCAAGAGGCCACAGCAGTCCTGACCTCTACCCAAGAGGCCATAGCAGTCCTGACCTCTACCCAAGAGGCCATAGCAGTCCTGACCTCTACCCAAGAGGCCATAGCAGTCCTGACCTCTACCCAAGAGACCATAGCAGTCCTGACCTCCACCCAAAAGGCCATAGCAGTCCTGAGCCCAAACCAAGAGGCCTCAACAGTCATAAGCTCCACCCAAGTCAGCACTATAGCACTAATAAGTTATCTTCAAGCAGGCACATCATCACTGAGCGCTGTACCTCGAGGCATGTCAGCCCTGAGATTCGTCCATTAAGGCATGCCAGCAGTGAGATTCACACGTCAAGCAACACTAGCACTGAGATAAGTAGACCTCGCTCGAATGTTTTTGCCACTTAAAGATGTCAGTTCTCTTTAGGACATGGAGGAACAACTGCAAAGTAATCCTAACCTCCAGAAACAGTTGTTATGTTGGCAAATGAAAACTGAGGTGACTAGCTTCAGTGTTTTCACAGACTAGAGATAGAGAGAATGAATAAATGTTACCATTGTCACCTATTTGTAGTATGTCATGATGAATTAGACCATTGCTTAAAAAAAAAAAATTATGATTTCGTACACGCACTGCTCTCAAATGTGGGGTGGATGTTCATGAGTGCATTTAGAGGATTATGGACCAGATTATGGACTGGTTACTATTGCTTTGGCCCAAAAAAAACAATATGACTGGAACAAATGGAAAAATTGGTTTCCACAGTGCTTACGCTTAAGGGATGTTGTGATTGGTAAGTTGTACTTCATGCCATAAGAGTGGTTTAAGTTTTAAGAATCATTACAAATGTATTTAAATTCAAGTTACAAGGGGAGTAGAGGAAGAAAGCAGAGGAGAACAAGATGATGGAAATGTGAGGGATGGAAAGGGGGAGGGAGAAAAAAAGGGCAGAGGAAAAGGAGAAAGTGGAGAAATTGGGGGATGAGGAAAGAAAATGACGAGAGAAGGGGACAGGAAGAAAGTAGAGAAGCGAGGAGGTAGATCGTTTTTTTTTCTCCTCTCTCCTGCTCACCACCTATTATGTGTAAGCAATAAGGTACGAGAGGCTGTGCTGTATCGTGAATAAGTAACGGCTTGAAGGTCGTTGTTAGGCACGACGCGAAGCGGTGCCTGCAACCCCTTCAGCCGTTACTTATTCACGATACAGCACTTGCCTCAAGTACCTTATTGCTTTTATAAAACTGTTACCACACACAAAAAAAATATTAAAGTCGAAAAATATGCATATGCAACTTTCATGAAGTAAAATCACTAAAAGCCTTCCCTCCGCTGGAAAAAAATAGTCCCTGACCGTAAACCGCAATAGAAGTCACACGTTATTTCGCCAATAGATGGCGGCAAAGACTGTCTTTATGAGTGAGTCAGTCAGTAGAGAAGACTTGTATAGAAAGGACTCAAACTTGTGATCATGGAGAAGAAAGACGCAACTGACAGATGACTATAACGGAAAACCCCTTAACTGTTAAAAGGACAAGATATGGCAGCGGACATTCAAACTGATTTTTGTTTTATGAATATAGGACTGACCTGAAGGAAAATGCTATGTCTACTGTAAGGTACAGTCGCTGACTCGATCTCTCACAATACTCTATTCTAGCTTCAATGTACAATATCAATGAGATCAAACATGTGTTTAAGTTGCTAAAGGTGGTTGCTAGGGGTGTTGTGTAGTGATACATAGAACCGTTGGGTGAAGTGGTCATAGCCGTGTTTTATAAAACACAGCTATTGACCAATCAGAATCAAGGATTGGAACTAACTGTTTTATCATTTTTATTCTTTATTTTACAGTGTCCTCGCTACGTTACGTGTACTTACTGTAATAATAACAGTGAATTATGAATAGTTACATGCAGTAACTTTAAATCAAACCTTGATACTAACACTATAGTAAGTATTCGATACATAATATTACTCTGTTCTTAAATAACAATTACATCTGTTTAAAAAGGACACCGTAAAACATAGTGTAACCGACAATTCCACTAAAACTGAAGCCATATTGGAACCTGGTAAGAGGATGGTGCCAGTTCATTACTGATCTGCATCAATTTAGTCTCTGTGTAGATGTTACAGAATGTCTTTCAATAGGTTCTGGGTTCAGTTTTAATGTAATTGTCCTTTTAAAATCCAATAGCCACATTGTCTTCTGATACAGAAACTAATTTCAGACCATGTATTTTTGTTTGTTTTTTTGTAAATTGTTTTGTTTAAATGTTAAGAATACTGTTGTTTTTCAGAAAATTTTCAGCTGGGCCAATGGTGTGTATAAAGTGGCTAGATCAAGGTTTAGTTAAGGCTGACATGTAGAATCAACTCAGACAGCAACATAGTGTCGGCCCAGATCCGGCCCACACATGTACACGTGGATTCCATAAGGCCCAGATGTGGGCCGGATCTGGGTCGACACTTTGTTGTTGTCTGGGTAATTGTTTAGTCATACAAAGAACCAGAATAGGGCCATCTATAGTCATATATTTAGTTGAGATATGGCTATGCCATGGGCCCTATGTGGCCCGAGTTCTGGCAACAAGACCTGGTCCAGTCATGTACCGTAATTCATTGTATTTGGGCCAAGTGAAAGTGGGCTGTGTGGCCCATCACTGGGCCAAACCAATTTTGCTATGTGGGTATTGATTTGCCTGTTGAGTAGCCTACAGCAGAGCCCTTGCATGCTCAAAAAATTTTCTACATTTAAGTCACATATGCACAGAAACTACATAGTCTCATGAAAAAGCGCGGTGTGAGACGAAGCATGAGGCATTCTTTAAATCGCTGAGAAAGCTGTCGGTTACACACAGATGGGAAATAAGACATCAAACATCATGCTATGGTCTACAATTTATTAGCAAGAATAACAGATATTATTACACAGATCTTTGAGTATTACTTTATTTAAAATTTTAACAACAAAGGAAGATTAAGAAAAACTTATCAAAGTTTTGTGTAAATGTATCAGGTTCATTTTAAAGCAGAGATCATTTTGTACCTGTGGGACATCAGGGGGCAGTGCTGAGTATTTTTTTCAAGCAAATGCCTTTTGTGGACAGGCCTGTGCCTGTTGAAAGGCAGGATTTAGAAAATCTCTGTTAACACCAAAATAACAAATAAAATATATCAAACTATGAGCTGTGATCAAAAATAAAAATTTTAATTTAAATTTAGTAGCTAAAAACATTGCCCGCAGCCACATTTTTTCAATCAAATGAGCTCATCAGCATATTCATCCACATCTTTTAAAGGGTTAGTTCGCCCATTTAAATGGGCGAACTAACCCTTTAAATCAAATGAGCTTATATGCATATTCATTAGGAATTTGAGCAATAGCGTACATAAGAAAAAAACACAAAACTTGTTTTAAGTACACTTGTTTAACCATGTAATGTACTGTAATTCAATGAGAGCTTTATAACAGTATAGCAGTCACGTGCAAATATAAATGACTCCATATCTCCAATAATATGGGGGTAAAATATGCTATGCAATACAGATCTGATATGGAGATGTACAAATAAAACATTAATGTGATGCTCACATTTTAACATGATTTTATTCTTATTTTTATTCTTTTATTCATGATTTTTATTCTCATATGTTATTCTTATGTTTACTTCATACATTTCTTTTAAGATTTCACAGCAAAAAAAGATGGGACTTTTTAAGTCTTAAAAGAATAAAAGAATATATAAAGAACTACCAATCAGACAACAGAAGACATGTAGATTGCAGGCTTTTCAGCAAATTTTGTTGATAAGCCCATGTAAATTTACATAATCAAATATTATACAGTAGGTTTTATAGGGTTAATTCAAAAGCCATAGCTAACAATAAACAATACTTTTAATGAATTTATGATTGTTTCTATTCGTTTCTACTTATGATACACCATAACATTTCAAGTTCTGTATTAACATTAGTTTATGTATTATGAATATGAATTAACAATTATTTAACATTACCTACATTAAAAAAAAAAATCTGCAAACAACTGTTGTTCATTGTTAAATGTTAACAAATGTTAACCAATTTAACCTTACTGTAAAGCTGTATACAGGTGAAACTCGAAAAATTGGAATATTGTGCAAAAGTTCATGTATTTCAGTAATTCAAATTAAAAGGTGAAACTAATATATTTAGTATATATAACTATATACATGCATGATTATACTAGTCAGAGGGTCGACATTTCTGTATTTAAAATCCTTTTTTTTTTATTGATTTCATGTAATATTCAAATTTTCTGAGATTTTGAATTTGGGGTTTTCATAAGCTGTAAGCCATAATCATCAAAATTATAACTTTTGCATGATATTCTAATTTTTCGAGTTTCACCTGTATACACACACACGCACACACACACACACACAAAAAATAAAAATAAAACAAAATATTCAACCATGGCAAACATAATGCATATCCAATCTTTTTAAGCAAAGTGTTAGGTCAAAAAAAGCTCAAAAACATTCAAATGATTAAACAATTGATATATTCTTCAAACTGGTCTGCTTGACATATTTCATATTTATGTGAAGTTGTTCTGCTGGGAAACCTGTGTGAAATTGAACTTCATCCTCTGCACACCGAGTATTCTGTTCATAGGGACATTTATCAAGCTTGATTATTATAAAATGCTTAATTTTTAATATGCATTTTTTTAATACATTAAATAGAGAATAAACCTATTGAATCTGCAAGTACTGCAAAATTGTATTTAATTGGGAAAGACTAACTTGTACATGGTGAATGTAAATTTCTGTTACTCACTTTAATCTCTAGTAACAGATGAAGTTGAGCATCTCGTCACAGTCTCTGATCTCCCACTGCGCAGTTGTTTTGGTGTAGGCTCCACAGCGGTACGGCTCTTTTGGGCATGAGAGCAGGGAGCCCTGGTATGGGATATGTGTGAAAGTCTTGCTCACCCAGTGCCATTCTCCCGCCAGGAAACGCAAGCCTGTCCATGCACTGTCTGTTGTGGAACCTTTGATTGTATCTTGCATAAGTCCCAGCTGATTCTGTTCTGTTGCGCTGGCCAGGTCAGTGTACAAATGCCTACAGTACGTAAGAGCATCTTCCCAAGTCATATTCATCGTAATGAGGCTCAAATTATAGTCGTAATAGCAGAAGAAAGGACGTTTATCTGGACAAAAACCAATATACCATTGAAGCAGTGTAGCAAATGCACAGCAACCATTTTCGTTTCTGTTATAGTTTAACTTCGTGAAGTTATATGAATGTCCATCAGACCACATCCAGATGTTTGAATTTTTGTTCCCTCTGTGCAGACCAATCCAAGCTTCAGAGACGTTTCCTCCTGCTAGATCTACCAAAATCTGGTGTTCCTCCTCACTAGTGATGCTGGACATGTCTTTATAATATTTAGTACAGTATGCATGAGCATAATTCCAGGTCATTGGAGTGGACACATAAATGTGTACTCTATAACCTGTAGCCAGTCCATAAAGTAAAAACAGGAAAAGTCCAGTGAGAGTAATCGTCATCTCTGCTGTAGTGAGCTGGTTTGGTTTAAGGATGGTTGAGCACTGAACAGTTTATCAACCTCACTGGGCTGCTGACATGGAACATGCAAATCCTACCACATCATTGTTAAAGGGTAACTAAACCCTAAACCAACTTTTTTCAGTTAATGATCTGTAAGAATAGGGCTTTATTAATGCTGTTCATTGTTTCCAGTAACTACTTTGACATTTGTGTATAAAGTGTTTTAATTCTACAATATATGGTGTAAAAACGTCTGAGTGCTGCCCTCTTCGGGTTGAACGGTGGCTACTGCAGTTGAATTTTCCTATTGGATGTTTGTGGTTGTTCGTGATGTAAGCGGTTGATGGTGACATAAGCAAATTCCAGCTCACCACGCCCTTGGTACGAATTACCACGCTATTGGCAGTATAAAAACATCTTGTTTCGTCAAAACCACTGTAGCGAGTCAGGAGTTGGAATTGCGAGTATTGAAAACGATCAGGTTAGAGTATTTATTTCCTAAGTGGGATCTGCCCACTTTTCCAGCATTTTTCAAATATTGCCAGTGGGTGGAGTCAGGCTCTGACCAGGGGTTTAGTTACCCTTTAACATAGTGCAGGTACAACAGTCACAGTTTCTAGTATTATTGTTGTTGTTTTTTAGCCTGTAAAACTGTTAGTCAAGTCAAACTTTATTTATAGAGCACAAGTTTAACACAACCGTAGTTGATCCAAAGTGCTTTCCAGTACAATCAAATAATTCAATCAAATAAAATAAACATAAATAAAAAGCAAGTAGCAAATCATTTAGTGTATATACGTATACAACCCGTAGAACACCGACTAATTTGAAAGTAGATGCACGACCTTACTCGAACGCAAGAGAGTAAAAAATGTTTAAGCTGAAAAATTTTTTTAAGCTGGATTTAAAAGCAACCAAAGATGGAGAGGTCCTGATGGTTAAAGGTAAACTGTTCCAGAGCTTTGGCGCAACAACAGAGAAAGCTCTATCACCTCTTGATTTACACAGAGAGAAAGGGACAGATAAAAGTGACTGATCACAAGATCTTAGTGACAGAAGATGTGTATGGTCTAATAAGATCACAAATATAATCTGGGGCCGAGTTATGTAGAGCCTTATATGCAAAAAGAAGGATCTTAAAGTCGACTCTAAATTTTACTGGTAGCCAATGCAATGAGGCAAGAACAGGGGAGATATGATCCTTTTTCTTAGTTCCTGTTAGCAATCTGGCTGCTGAGTTTTGAACCATCTGTAACCGAGACAGTGTAGTTTGAGGTAGGCCAACGTACAGAGAATTACAGTAGTCCAATCGAGAGGAAATTAGTGCATGAATCACAATTTCAAGATCTTTACTAGAGAGAAAGTTTTTCACTTTTGCTATTGATCGGAGTTGAAAATAGCTACTCTTTACAACTGCATTTACATGCTTGTCAAATTGGAGAAGGGGATCAAAATGGACTCCAAGGTTTTTTGCATGATTGTGTAGGTTGTTACTTAAAGGGCCTAGCTGTGTTTTTATGGAGTTGTTGTTAACAGCAGGACCCAGTAGAAGCACTTCGGTTTTATTTTCATTCAGTTGGAGTGAGTTATTTGTCATCCAGGTCTTAACTTCCTTGAGGCATGTGAAAAGGTTGTCTAATGAAAAGTCATTGCCTGGTTTGATTGGGAGATATGGTTGGAGGTCATCAGCGTAACAATGATAATTTATGTTATATTTCTTGAATATTGAGCCTAAAGGTAACATGTAGAGAGAAAACAAAAGAGGGCCAAGAATGGATCCCTGTGGAACACCACAATGGATCGGCGCAGATGGTGAAGTGAATGACCCGATATTTACAGAAAAGGTCCTTCCCTTTAAGTACGAGGCGAACCACTGCAGAGCAAGGCCCCCGACTCCAACAACATACTGCAGTCGTCTCAGAAGAATATCATGATCAATGGTGTCAAATGCGGCACTCAAATCCAAAAGTATCAGGACAACAGAACACCCAGAATCAGTGGACAATAGAATGTCATTTGTGACCTTCAGCAATGCTGACTCAGTGCTATGCAGCACTCTAAAACCAGATTGAAATGGGTCTAGAATATTAAAAGTATCCAGGTCTGAGGTAAACTGTAACAGTGCAGCTTTTTCCAAAATCTTTGAAATGAATGGGAGTTTAGAGATAGGCCGGTAGTTGTTATGCACGGTCTGGTCGAGGTGGTGTCCTTTCAATAGGGGCTGTACAATAGCATGTTTAAAACTTTCTGGAAAAACACCATTTATTAAAGAGCTATTTATTATAGCTAAGAGGATGGGGCAGATTGTGTCTAAAACCTCTCTAAACAGATGTCCAGGCAATACATGTGATTGACAGAATGTGGATTTCATCTGAGAAATTATTTTAAGTAATTGAGATGAAGCCAATGGTTGAAAGTTTGTAAAACTATAGGGTGTAAGGACCAATTTACAGTGATCTATGTAAAGAGGAGAGAGGTGTGATCTAATATCCTGTATTTTCTGAACAAAAAATTCAGAAAATTGTGTGCACGTCTCAAGATTCACATCAGGAACTGAACAAACCACAGGTTTGTTATGTAGATATCCCAGCATGAAAGTAATTGTGAATTATGTGAGCCACGAACGCGCCTTACAGAACAGAGCAAGGTGAGCATTTGTGTTTATAAAACTTAAACTTTTTTATTTATTTTTGAAATGACCGATCGTTTCGCTAGATAAGACCCTTATTCATCGTCTGGTATCGTTAAAGCCATTTGAAAATGCACTGAAACTGTCATTTGGACTTTGAACCGTGTGGGGTCCTATGAAGTCCATATGGAGAAAAATCCTGTAATGTTTTCATCAAAAACCTTAATTTCTTTTCGACTGAAGAAAGAAAGACATGGACATCTTGGATGACATGGGGGTGAGTAAATTATCAGCAAACTAGAGGTCGACCGATTCATCGGTTAATCGGCACCGATAGTTGATTGGTGGAACTATCGTTATCGACAAAAATCCATACCGATAGTTTTTCCTGGTTGCGTCCGTTGCTGGAGCGGCTGAGAAGTGCGCGCTGTAATACATTACACAGTACGAGAGAGCTGAGAAAGGTCTGCTGGCATCATGCAGTACAAGAGCGGCCTCTAGAGGTGTAATAAAGACTATCACTGATGCCTCGTGTTGTTTATCTCGACACGTGACGCTGCGCGCTGCACTGAGAGCGCTTACATCAGATGCGCGTTTAAAGCACCGACAGCGAAAAGGTATTCATACAGTACATTTTGTCATATCATTATAAAGTGATTCATTTGTTGACTATGCTGCATTAGTAGAGAAAGAACCGCATGTTTGTTTGCCTTCGAGGCTGAGAGGACGCTAACATTCATTAGTAGTAGGCTACCTCAAGCGGTTAAACACTGACAAATACAAACCTAAGTCCGACCCGAATGTTTAATGTCACAATTGTTACCATCTATTTGCATTAGATTATAACGTTATACAGCTGGTCACTTTTATGCATTCATTATGCAGCGAAGTTGCATATTTAAAGCTAGACGTAAAATAGTAAACTGATATGTTAATACAGCCGACAGAAACATATAAA
This sequence comes from Semotilus atromaculatus, assembly GCA_031834385.1. Lineage (NCBI taxonomy): Eukaryota > Metazoa > Chordata > Actinopteri > Cypriniformes > Leuciscidae > Semotilus > Semotilus atromaculatus. Next base: position 78,558 of record JAULUF010000008.1, on the reverse strand, counting down.
CAAATCAGAAAAGCATTCGATTCGTGTTCAAAAAGAACTGATGAAAACATTTCAGTGTTTGAACTTGTTTGAACAGTGGAAAAACTTTTTAAAGCAAGATTCTGTAGCATTTCCTTCCTTATAATTACCGTCATCAATAACGCATTATAACAGCACACATCCATGTATCACAATGGACGCGCGCTCTCATTTCATTCAAATACAACTTGCCGTCTTGCGTCTCCGTTTTTGATTGTATTTAAAATGAAATCAGAGTTGATTTATTGTTTACAGAGTTTGATAATATTGTTGTAATCATCTTGTATTGGATGAGTTTTGTACGCTGTACAAAATGGATGTAACTGTTAAACAGATACATTTTGAATGTAACTGGTTTTATTTGTTAGAGTATTACTTTTTGTTTCAGTTTGAATTAATTAACTAAATTAATTAATTAATATTCATATTTATATATTTATTTCATTTAGCATGTTTTCATGGTTCATACAGTTTTATATATATATATATATATATATATATATATATATATATATATATATATATATATATATATATATGCCTATATAATAAAGTTCAGCACTGTTTTAATGTGTTATGTTTAAGCAATAAGGTTCCAGAGGCTGTGCTGTATCGTGAATAATTGTTTTTATCCAGTATCAATTTTAAAAACTATCGGTTGATTAATCGGTTATCGGCAAGTACGGCCCAACCCAGCTATCGTTATCGGTAAAATCCAATATCGGTCGACCTCTACAGCAAACGTTTTTTTTTTTAAAGTGAACTAATCCTTTAAGCCTTGTTTTTATTTCTTTTCACTGATGAATCTGAAGAAGAAATCATGTTTCTTGCTATTCTGTATTATGCATTAAAAGAAAATGCAATACACCCAGAAATACGTCCTCACCATTTACTCATCTACGTATTACCCTCATGCCATCCAAGATGTAACTTTCCTTCTTCAGATTAACACAAATTAAGGTTTTTAGAAATCTCTGGGAATACATATTAATGCAAGCTCATGTGTTCCTAAAAGTTGGAGCATCAATCAGCACACACTGCAATAACTGCAATCCATACGGCCCCAATGGATGGATCAATGTCTTCTGAAGTAAAACGATAGGTGTTTGTAAGAAAAACTATAATATTTTATAGTATATTTTAATACTTTTTAAACTGTAGACTAGCTTCAGACCAACTGTAATATGAAAATATTGAAAATTGTTTTTCAAATAAAGGTTTCCGAGTCAGTGATATTAGATTTTGTGTATATTTATTGTACTTACCCAGTAACATGGAACAAGAGGGTAACAAGCACCACTTTAATTTACGGCCCACAATTTGCCCTGTAACTACATGGAACAAGATTATATATCCCAGTATTTTGAAAAAATTGCAATAGTTTTAGCTTTACTTGCCTTGAAACATGTAAGCCCAAATTTAAACATCTGCACTTTTGTAAAAAAAAAAATAATTAAAAAAAATGTATAAATGTAAAATTTTAAAAAGCCTATACAGTATGTATTGGTACACCGCATTAGTTAAAAAAGGTATACCTAAATTGCTCCCAAATGTAAAATTGTTGAATCATAAGTACCTCTTAGTTCTATAATACTTACAGTATACATACATTTTAATTCTCCTGGTTGTTACCCCTTTATTCCCCAAACTTTACATATTGTTCCCTTATACTTACATGCAAATACTTTATATACACTATAATTACCTAAAGTTACACTGTAAATTCGTCTTAATTACGCAGTAATTTCCAGGCTGTGATCTAAAGCGTTACTTTTTTTTTTTTTTACCTCACCATGGCGATTAGTATTCCCTTTGGTTGGGCACTTGGAATTTCATTTACGTTATTGTAATTCTCTTCCTATTGATGCAGCAATGCAACAATAAATCACAATTATTTGGTTGCAATATTATTAAAATTCTCTTCCTATTGATGCAGCAATGCAACAATTAATCACAATTATTTGGTTGCAATGGAATAGTAATAATAGGTTGCTTTTAAAAGGGGACCTAACTAAATCATTAGTCTATATTTCATGTCAAATAATGTTTTTTACAATTTTTCTGCTAACACTTGTCATAAACACCCTGTGAAAATGTTTATTTGGTTGATATTATCCCTCTATATTTGTGACAATATCTTGCAATTGACCATGCTTGAGTCAAACACAAATTTCAACATTTAGCATGCAAAACAATGGTAACAACAATAGCTATAGTTGAGAGTAAATTATCAAGTACTCTCTACAATCTTATAAATTAAGGTTCCAAAAGGGGGGCTTCACAGCAATGCCATAGAAGAACCATTTTGGTTTCCCCAAACCTTTCAGTGAACAGTTTTTTCTTAGTGTGAAGAATATTTTATAATCTGAAGAAAAATGTTCCACTATAAAGAACCTTTTGATCATTGAAAAGGATCAATGGATGTTAAAGGTTATTCGTGGAACCATAGATGCAATTAAAGAACTAAAGGACTTAAAGGACTTTTTTTAATTTACTTTATAACTAAGCTTTGTCAGTACAACATACAATTTATATTTCTCTTTACTTTGTTTTTTTAAGGTATTTCAAGGTAATTCCTTTGCATAGGGAAATTAATGGAAAAATGCAAACGACAGCCATTTGTTTTCAACGTAATTGATGTTTTACATTAATTTCATTGCTGTTTACAATGATAAACCATTGCTTGGGGTTAGATTTACCTAACTCATGACTCACAACCCCCTGCATGTGACAAGAGTGCATATGAAGAGCTCCGATGCAAAAGCCTCTAAAAGCCACCTGTCAAAAATGAGATAATAATATTGAATGAATGCTCTCTGCACATAGTGTATGTTCATCAAATACTTTCACTTCAAACTCACTAAATCCCTCCCTCAGCCCACTTAGAAATGTCGGTACTTAGGTAGAAATCTATAGGAGCCTGATAAAAATGTTAATATTAAAGAAAAACGTTATTGGTTAAGTTAGATAGTCAATACCAGACAATCATTAATTGAAAATTATGAGGTATGTAATATTTTATATAATATACACAGACTTTATGAACTGTGAGCAGTCAAAGCGGAAGTGGCTTTGACCACAGGAAATAATTTTAGATGAAACCCAAATTATTCATATTTGAGGGAATATCTAAGATTTAAAGTAAATGAGTATATCATAACCCCCTAGTGAAAAAAATTTATATTAAAATGTTTTTGAAATACATGTATTTTGTGCTAAGTAAACAACAAACACCTGCAATTGTACTTTTGGTATTAAACTGGTATACTTAAAGTCTGCTAAATTAGACAATTTATTTTGGACAAAACAAATTTTATACTGAATGCACTTGTGCAGAAGTAGTGCTGGGGTTCGACTAAAGATTTACTAAAGTATTGATTGTGATAAAGATGAATTTTAAAAGGTACACTTTAAATATCTTGCATTTATTATACATATTATACAGAGATCATACTGTCCTTATTAATAATGAGATTAAAATACATTTTAGACTTAATATTAAGAAATATGCATTGTGCAATAAAGAAATACTCCAAATAGAGTTTAATTATAATTTTATATCAGTAAGTCTTAAGTGGTATGTCAGTAATTATGTCGATTGGATTTGAAGTATAGTATGAAATAAATGTATTTTAAATAGATTGTTTTTTTTTTTTATTAGTTTTTTTTTTTTTTACTTCCATTGTTGTCTTTGATTATTTTGTAGTTATTTTGCTTTTGTCTCGAATGCTCTTTGGGAGATATGTGTTTATTGTTTTCCTATTAATATCCCAGTTTTCTTTGTTTTGTTTGTGTCATGATACAACCAGACACAGGTATCCAAAAGCAGCATAGGTTTATTTACAGGGTAGTCAGACAGGCAATGGTCAGAGACAGCAAACACAGCAAAGGAGACGAGGCTTAATCGAGGTCCAAAAACCAGGAGATCAGTGGCAGGGAGCAGGCGATACGGAATCCAGGAAACAGGCAAGGGTCGAGAAACACAGACAGGAACAGACTAGACTAGGATACTTGGAAACGCTCGGAGATGTACACAACAGTGAAACAAGACTTTGCAATGGGTAATAGTGTGAGTGGGGTTTTAACTGTGAGTGGAGCTGCGTGAGAAACTAGATGCAGGTGTGAGAGTGATCAATGGGAACAGGTGTGTGTAATCAGTCCAGGGTGTGTGCGTGATCAGATCAGGGAAAGGAAGTACAGGAGTGGAGTGCCCTCTCGTGGCACTCGAGCCGATCATCACAGTTTGATGTCTGTCTAACTTGAAAACAAATAGCATCCTGTTTGCATTTTCACAATCCATTTATCCATGCAAAGAAATTCACATAAACCTGGATGCACTAACCATGAAAAAAACCCCAGCTTATGTTACTGTACTTTTGAAATTGTGATCTAATTTCTGTCATTTGTCAGTGCTGGACAATGAATATTAAAGCATTTATATTCTGTGTGCATAAAATTCACATGGAATACCAATCTGAAGATCCATTGAATGTTCATGAGGATCATTGGCAATGTCCATCAACTTCCTTTGGTTAGTGAAGAACTGACAGGAAAGTGAACGAGGAGAGGTCGATTGGGATCAATCCGTAGCTCATCCTCATAAAACTTCTCATACCCCTTTATAATCAACTGTTTCACCAAAGAAAATGCAGATCTTGTTTAAAAAATATATATATTCTCATAAGACAAAAAAATGGTTGAGGGAACTTTAATCACTTAAGATGTATAAACTGGCATGTTTTGAATATTTTTTTAAAACATGGAAACATTATGTAAATGGGCATATATTTGTTTAGTGGATGACTGGGGAGAATCTAAAGGATGCTAAGTCAAATATAGCAGAAATGCAAAGAGAAGGCATTTATAGGGTGTATTATAAATATTATTTTTTTATAAAATAAGTATTTTACAAAGCAGAAAATATGCCAAAACTGGTCATGTTTTGATGCAATCATCTGTGTAAGAAGGTTAATAAGTCATCTTTGCTGCTTAATTTCAATAATGCTCTTGTTGAACATGAGGAGGATAATCTCATTCTAAAAGCTACAGTGTTTGTTCATTATACAATGAATGATTTTATCTCAAACTAAAAATGATGATGAAACATTATGGTATTACATCTAAAATGATTAATAAAATAACTGTTTATTAAATCCATGTTTTTAAGCTTTAGGCCCATGACACACTGGCTGCGTGGCGTAAGCGTCTCAGCTGCGTGGCGTGTCCGTTTTTATTTCGGCTCCCATGTTAACAGGTTAGAGCTTGCACACTGCCTGCGTGACACGCGCGTCTCAAACGCGTGCATGCTAGAAATAGAACCGACGCCTATTTTTCACGCGACACGCAAGCGTGTTGGAAGCGTTTCCAGGCTAAATAGAATAGGAAAAGATGTTTATATGTTATTTTGTACACGAATACATATTAATAAATTACATTTTGATGGTTGAAAGTCTAGGTTTTGACAAATTCAGATATAAATATAATTTTAAAATAAATAAATAACACCATACATGCCACAATCTGGTGTCCTGTAAACAGTGGCGGATCTAGAGATTTTTTCCTGGGGTGGCAAAGGGGTGGCATGAGGTTTCAGGAGGGGGGCCATGGACATTATTCATAATTTAAAATATTACGGTTTTCATTGAATGTGTTTTGTTCTCACTACATTACACAGAGTGGGAGTCAAATCAGAGATGTAGCTGGGTTTTTGGATGGTTTGGGTCTTAATTTGTGAATTGTGGACCCTGTGTAATCATTATCAACAGTCTGTGTAAACAGTCTTGTCTCAAAAAATATTAAACATTAGGCTCAGACATAAATAGTGATATATTCTAGGGCTGTCAATCTTCCTCTATAATACTATTCGAATTCCATTCCTTATTTTATTTAATATTCGAATATTAAATGCTCAAATTCATCCTATTATTAATATTTACGACATTACACTGGTTTATGGATCGCCAATGCCACTATAGCATGTGGTTGTTGTTACACGTTCTGTCCACTAGAGGGACATCTAATAAACATGTTATTCGTGCTAAATATGGTTGAAGCGCTTCCGATGGTTTTCAGCTAATATCTCCGCGAAAACTCCACCAAAAATTCTGAAACTTATATTGTTCTTTTCAGTTCGACTAGACGGTTCCAACGAGCTCGCCGAATCCGTTGAGTTTTTTTGCGTTTTTTGCTTCACGGGCGCTTTTTACGTCGTTAAACATTTACCATTTTTGACAGTATTGTTATGATGTTACAACGTGGATTGGAACCGAGAGTCATCCAGTCTCTTTGGTAGAGAGAGAGACGAGGAAAACAAACAAGCATGCAAATGGAAATGATCGCGGCTGGAAAAATGGTCGAGCTCAAAATGTTATAGTGCGATTAATTTGATTGACTATCGCGACAGGCCTAAGCAGTAGTTTAAACACACACAAAGAGCTAGACTAACGTTAGACCCTTATCTGACCTGACGATCATAGAAAAATTCAATGAGACAACAAAGTATTGCGGATGTAAATAACGTAATGTGGTTGTTGCAGGGTTAACTGTCTGCTATGGACTTTTTCAAACTAATTACCTCTAAACTCACTGCTAACTGCTTATCAGCCTCTCTTCTCCGAGACACTGCGTACTGCAGACAGATACACTGTACAGAGCCTGCCCAGGCTGCCCTGCTGGCGTGGCGTGAGTGGCTGGTGAAATTTCGCGGGGGTCGCTGCCGTGCTGGGGATGGGTGAAACCATTGTGAGGGGGAGGGGATTCTAAATCGGCGATTTCTGTTTTAGAGGAGTTTGGTGCGGGTCTCCTTCAACGTGTAGGCTATGAACATAAAATATACTTAAAAAATATTATCTGATTTATAAATGGGGTGGCAAGACTGATCCCAGGGGTGACAGCTGCCACCCTTTGCCACCCCGTAGATCCGCCACTGCCTGTAAAGAGCACATTCAGGGCTTTTCAGAGACACCTAATGTATATAATGTACCCATGTAATGTAAACATTAACACCTAATGTAAAATATAATATATTTTAATTATAATTAAATCAAACTACTTTTCTAATTGAATTTCATAAAACAACATCTCAGGAAAACGTTATGGGGTTTCAAATAAAAAAATGACTATTTTTTACAGAACAGAGCATTGATTTCATACATGACCACTGTAGAGGAGAGGACATCAGGAAATCATGTTTATCGGGCATTTTTGGAGACACAACAATTGAATATTGAAATAAATTATACATTAATATTCCTATTTAGTATGATATATTATTATTAAAATGTTACCAATTATTACTCCAATTATTACACTTCTTTTTTCATTAAATCTTGCTCCAAGCAAGAACACATTAATATGCTAATTAGATCCAGTGAATAGATACATTGCATTGAATGTGGATATTAATGTATGGCCATTTTACCCACATATTGTATAAAGTAAAATGGTGTATCAATTCATTACGTTACATCTTTCATAACATATCTGAGAATCATCTTAATATAAATTTTGGTTAGAGAAAACCTGAAACCCCAAAATTGATTGGTGACTGAAAAAAAAAATCCCATTATTTTTGCCTATAAATATAATATCATGTAATTTTATTTTATAACAATCGAGTCCTGGTGTCCACTACAGAGGTCATAGCATTACATGAATAAAATATCTCTAAAATACCTAAAAAATAAAATTCCAAAAATGTATTTGAACAAAAAATTCTGGGCCTCAGGACTAATATAAAGATAGCCTATAGGCTACAATAACAATGTAGTGTGTCTTCTGAGTGACGGTCCAACAAATATAGGCTCTTTAAAGCTACACAAAATTTGTAAATGTTATTGAAATAAACAGACAGCCCACTTACCCATTTTTCAGATTTTGGAAGATGTGTGATAACAGTTGTCGTAAAGGCAAGAGCAACACACCGCTAATCCATATGTACACTGGTCTGTCGGTGCGTCGGCGCCCTCCCTGTACGTCACCTAGCAGCAGCGTCAGACACGTCAGACACGTTTCTGGTGTGCAAAGACACAGAAAACGCGACGCAGCCGCCACGCAACAGAAACGCCACGCTCACGCCACGCAGCCAGTGTGTCATGGGCAAATTACTAAATATAGCCTATAAGAAAATAGATTTTTAAAGGCACAATATGTACAACTTTTGCATTAAAGATCTAAAAATCGTTCAAGTGAGGTCGTATGAATTTGTATAAATTAGCCACCTCGTAAAATTTGTAGCTTTTTGGCAAATGCTGTGGACACGTTCAAATGTTCTTTTAGAACGATTGTTTTGAACATGTAAATCTATGCAGCGTTACTTTAATGCTAAATTACTACTCATACATGTCACTTTATTTTTAGAATTAAAAACAGCCAGTTTGATGGGACTGCAGCTAGGGTTCTCATGTTGGCACAGGTCCTGCATGGCCCCCGCTCTAAGTGCAGCCCCCCGGCTAAGAACAGTGATCTGCGGAGTACAAAGCACACATCACTTCAGCTCCTCACTCTCCCCGCCTTACAGCAGCGGGCTGCTGTATACAGAGCATGCAAAAGCTCCAGTTGCTCACTTATTTGCACGATATGCAGCCCCCTTCCCCAGAGCAGCGGTCTGCCGTACACAAAGCACAAAAAGCTCCAGCCTGCTCACTCATTCAAACGCGACATATGAAGCCACCGCTTCAGTGCTGTGACCTGCTATGCACAGTTGAAAAAGTGCTTCAGTCGCTCACTCACTCATAAGCAGTATAAGCAGCCCCCCGCCCCAGAACGGCGGTCTGCCTTACATAAAGCTCATTGTGCTTCGGCCGCTTTCTCACAAGCAGTGACCTGTCACAAAGTGCACCAGCCACTTGCTCACTTGTGCGATTAACAGTCCCCCGTCTCAGAGCGGCGGTCTGTCCTGCACTCAAAAAAAAAAAAAAAAAATTCTTTAAACTAACTTAATTCAATTATGGACTGGTTCCACACAAGCAAATTTATTTTTTATTAACATGACTGGAATTTGTTTAATCTATGTAAGCTCCTTGTGTTGTGACAACACAACTGAATGAGAACGAATTTATGTGAAATAATTATGTTCAACCAAATCAATGGAATTGCTTCCCTGTAACTTAAAACAATTAGGTTTAGTGAACATGCTTTAGTTTTACATCAGTCATTTTAGGTCACTCAATTGAATTTCTAGACTATAGCTATCTATTAGTTGGTAATAGCACTTGTTAACATTTTAAATGCTAAGTTTATATGCTCCTTTAGCCACAGTAATAGAACTTATTTGAATCAGTCCACAGACTAACCAAATGCTCTACTCTTCTCCACAATGACTCACTGTAATTTAAATGGTTCTAATAATTCCAATGTAATTGAACATTAAACACAATTACACACAATCAAGTCTTCCCCTTTTCTCATTTTCTCCAAAACATATAAAATAACACTTAATTTCAACATTTATTCTCTCTTAATTCAGCTATATGCAAAGCATGCTGGGAACTAACAAGCACCGCCCAGTTTCAGTTAATGCAACACAAATCATTCATGTAATCCAACACAACAGATTAAGTAAACTTAAATTGTACATATATTTAAGCAGATTGAACACAAACTAAGTTTGGACAAAATGTAGAGCAATTGTGTTGCTTAAGCTCTTTTTAATGAAGCAATTCGAACAAGCAGCCAAAATAAAAATGTTTGTGCAATATAAAGCATCCCAGAACAGACTTTCTGAAATACTAACAGAAATGAAAGACTTTGCTTTTAGATTAATTTAATATTTTCTTACCTGGCTGATACTTCTAGCTCTGACACATCTCACCATGCACCTTCGTTGGATATAGTCAGATCCGGGTTTTTTCATCTTGAAATTAACCCCTTTACATTATTTTAACGATTGATAATTAAGTATAGTGGTAAATTATACAGGTTAAGTTAATTAGGTTAAGTTATACAGGTTAAGTTGACCCCTGAGGTCGGCTATGGCACCGGCGCGATTGTCTCGCTTTTTTTTTCTTATCAGTGCAAAATAGACTCAAATAACACTGTCTATTTTCACAAACCACGCATAAACGTCATTATCTCAAAACTAAAAACTTTTACATACATTCTACTGACATATTACTGTAGGAGAGTTTGTTCTGAATACAGTGTAATCAGACTTTAGCCATGAAAATGTCACTAGTATCAGAAATAAGCACAAATGTCTAGGGCTGTAGTCAACCAAAGAAATCCTTAGTCGACCAAAGTCCTGTCCTGCGCAACGATTAGTCGACTAAAAAAAAATAATAAAAAAAAGCAACGTTTTGCATTTTGATTGAACATGTATCAAACAATTGTCATATTAGAGCATTTATAAAACAACAACGAAAAAACATCAATAATAGATAAATATATACAATAATAAAACATTTAAAACTATTATAATAATAATAATACTATTGCTAATTCTTTGAAAATTAGGCTAAGTGATTTTTTTTAACTGCAAAGTGAGGAGCTCTGTCCTAGGTCTATAGTGACAGTCAGAGCCGTCGCAAGGGCTGTGCGAACTGTGCAACCGCACAGGGCCTCGCGCCACCAGGGGGCCTCGCAATCCTGCTTTTTTTTTTTTTTTTTTTTTTTTTTTGAAATTGAGCGTGTTTTTCACGGGCTGTAATCTCCCAGTCGATCAGTTGATTTATTGGTCGATACGTTCTGGATCAACCAAAATTCTGATTTTTGACGTGTTAATTTCATCAAGTGGAAAGCACTAATTGCTAATGGGGGTGTTTTCAGAGCACCCCTGTTTCACAGGTAACAGCCTGTCTTCAGAACACCCCCCTTGTTTTCACTTTTTTGGATTAGCCCAACCCACTGGAGACAGATTGAAGAAAGTACTAGAAGGTATGGAGGTTTGATGAATATACGTTTAATTTACTGTCAGTCCTCCTTTACCATGTCAAAGACATCGACAGTGTGGCATCATTTTACGAAAATAGATAACGGAAAAAAAGTCGAATGCAAAGTTTGCAAGCAACAGTTTGCTTATCACAGCTCGACTACAAACATGGCATATCACCTAAAAACGGTGAGCTGACTTGTGTGCGTTAGGTTGCCCCATCTGTTTTGAGTAGGCTATATGAATGAACATATATAAGAATTGGCATTGAAATATGCCAATTAGTAATAATCGTGTTTATAACTGCAGACGCACCCGCACGCAACGACGGTATTGCGTAATTGTGCTGTATTTGTTTTGAGCCAGTAAAAAAAAAATAAGTTAAAGATCTCCATACGGGTGATTATCCGCTTATCATTATTTAATCTACCCATGAACTAAATTTACACTCTATTCAACAGATTTCAATGCAATACCTTTTAAACATTTGAAACATTCGTGTCTCAGCCGCGAAGCTGAGCTTCAGCATCGCTCTGTCTGTGCAAGAACATGCACAGAGCGGCTGAAATGATAGTGTCTGACAGTTATTATAACATTATGACAAAAACAATTGTCTAAATTATGTTGCATATTCCTCAACAGTTCTTGTGCTGATATCACTAGTTGACATAGTAGGCTATTATTTTCGGAAATCATATGCTATATTGCGCAGGTGCACGTGATGCAACGCCGTCAGAGCTGACAGAGTGTGTAATTTCAGTGCCAAATAATTAGGTCAAAAACTATTTAATATACTGCAAATAGCCTATTAGTTTTTATGTTTATTTATAATTCATTTAAGCGGACAAAGGCTAACAAGTAGGCTGCGCAGCCAATTATTCTAACGTTCAGAGCCTGGGAGGGGCCTCGCATTTCAAGTTCGCACAGGGCCTCGCACCCCACCTGCGACGGCACTGGTGACAGTCACAATCTTTAAAGTAAATTTCGTTTTGTATTAATTTTATCTTCATTTTAATCAATGTTCCATCAACCAATTCCCTGGATTTAATAAATAAGAAGTAAATATAGACAGATAATCACGAAACGGAGGCGCCGGCGCGTGAACTGGAGCTCGTCTCATAAATGAACCGAAACTCAGCGTATAAGGTAGCCTACTCTCACACAGACATGTCTACTTTTAAACAGAACAATTCAAAACGAAAGAAAACAGACACAGACTGCTCTCTGCTTATGAAATTCTCTCTGGCGCGTTCACTACTGCGAAGACCGCGAGGCAGCATCGTCAACTTCATCTTTGCAAATGACACGGACAAAGAAAAGACTTGTTTATTAATAAATAATTCAAATATCTCCTTGCTATATTTTACATATTCATAATCATTACTTTTGCCTGTTCTTTGTGACAGATTTTAGGAGCTTTACTGGCAGCGCCACTGTAAGGACATGTTACATGAACGCGTCACCACCACATCACCGCACCCACCAGAATAGCCCTGTTTTTGTTAAGGATTTGTTTACTGTGTGTGTGATTCATTTAATGGAAAGCACATTCACTGCTAGTTGTCTTGCTAAGCAGTGTCTGCTCGTTTATTCAAACTAATTTGTCCTATAACAGACGAACGTCGCATGATGCTATTTTTATTTACCCGCCACAACACAAATTCACCCACATTTGGCTGGTGGCGGGTGCTAATTTCCATCCCTGCAAGTTTCGTTCTAACTGAATGAATACAGTAAAACTACATAGCCTATTCCTTACTGAGCGCGAAGCAGCAGTGCAGCCACAGGTGCGGTTCCTGAGTGTTCTACGTGGTGCGCTAAACTGTGGCGCTGTTACAAAATAGCCTAAATTAAAGCATTTAAAGTTGGGGATAAGACATAGGCTAATTATATTTAGAATACAGTAATATATAACTGCTTATAAAGGAATAAATATCAAGGAGTAAATCAATGAAAATTTTTTCCTATTGGTAAAAAAAAAAAAAAAAAAATGCAACTGGTCGACCAATGAGAATGTCAGTCAACCAAGACGGCATCGACCGATTAGTCGACTAAACGACTAAAGTTGACAGCCCTACAAATGTCAGAGCATGTCAAACACCTCCAGGACCCAGAAAACACCTCAGACCCCAGAGGGTTATTTTGATGGCACCTTTAACACATTCAGTTGACTATAAGTAACGTTGCTCCTACATGTCTACTAACTCTAGATTGCTCGTTGAGTATTAATAGACTGGTAGCGTTAGAATAAGTTGACATGTAGTTGCCATGAGTACCATCCCAAGAACACCATCCCTACTGTGAAGCATTTGGGTGGTAGCATCATGCTTTGGGGGTGTTTTTCTGCACATGGGACAGGGTGACTGCACTGTATTAAGGAGAGGATGACCGGGGCCATGTATTGCGAGATTTTGGGGAACAACCTCCTTCCCTCAGTTAGAGCATTGAAGATGGGTCGAGGCTGGGTCTTCCAACATGACAATGACCCGAAGCACACAGCCAGGATAACCAAGGAGTGGCTCTGTAAGAAGAATATCAAGGTTCTGGCGTGGCCTAGCCAGTCTCCAGACCTAAACCCAATAGAGAATCTTTGGAGGGAGCTCAAACTCCGTGTTTCTCAGCGACAGCCCAGAAACCTGACTGATCTAGAGAAGATCTGTGTGGAGGAGTGGGCCAAAATCCCTCCTGCAGTGTGTGCAAACCTGGTGAAAAACTACAGGAAATGTTTGACCTCTGTAATTGCAAACAAAGGCTACTGTACCAAATATTAACATTGATTTTCTCAGGTGTTCAAATACTTATTTGCAGCTGTATCTTACAAATAAATAGTTTAAAAATTATACATTGTGATTTCGGGATTTTTTTTTTTTAGATTGTGTCTCTCACAGTGGACATGCACCTACGATGACAATTTCAGACCCCTCCATGATTTCTAAGTGGGAGAACTTGCAAAATAGCAGGGTTTTCAAATACTTATTTTCTTCACTGTAGGCTATAACACAATAAAGGAAAGGGAAAACGCCAAAAAGCATCATATGAGCACTTTAAGTAAAAATCTATCTACCTTTGCCGTTTTAACCTATAAAAACAAATGCATAAGAACATCGCAACTTTTTAGAAAAGCGGCCGGAACATCAGGGATTTTAGGCTGCAACAATCACAATAAAGGCCTGTGAAATCCTGGAGGGACTGTCAAATGAGCAAATTCTGTGTACATTCATGTTTACAATACAAACATACAAATGTTTGAAATGTTCGAAGGCAGGGAGCTACTTATGCTATGAGAGGGAGAAATAGCTGAAGTTAGCTTGATTCCGGCATGGACAATACAAGCAAGGCGAGTAAGGAACATTCAGGCAATAATAACACGTATATAGCAATATGCATAGGTGCCTCATAGCCCACCTGATATAGATTTGTCCTACCTGTGTGGGCAAAACCAACAAAGTGATGACGGCTAGGCTATGTTGTAATAGTAATTTGCCTAGCCTACACTGTAAAGAGATTGCTGTAAATTTTACAGTAACTTACTGGCAGCTGGATGCCAGTAATTTACTGTAAAATTTTTACAGTATTATTACTGTATTTTCACTTACAGTATACTGGACCTTTACTGTATTTTCACTTACAGTATACTGTACCTTTACTGTATTTTCACTTACAGTATACAACCATTTACTGTATTTGGATTTACAGTAATATTACCGTATTTTCATTTACAGTATTAGTATTGAGTTTTTTTTTATTTATTTTTTTACGTTTACCCCACTCCCAAAAAATACAACAACACATGAACATTTGTCCTTATAATATTCTTTTTAATCATTAAACATTTTGTTTTTAGAAGTACAAATTACAAATCTTGACCTCAATAGCTAAAAAAAAAGAGGCAAAATCACCAAAGTCCATTGAACTAATCTCCTGCAGACCATTTGTATCTGTAGCATGGCAAAAACATACACACACTGAAAACCAAAACAGGCCTTAAAAAATTAAATACAGTAAAAGTCAGTTTGTGTTGTTATATTTCAGTAATTTTGCCAGTCAAAGTTGACAAGCTCTCTGATGAGAAACACTGAGGGGTTCAGGCGGATGCTTTTTTTTTTTTTTTTGATCCTTCCAGATTTCCATCTGCTCTGTGCCTTTAGTGTTTGGAGCCATCAGGGTTGATTCTCAGAATGAACCTGCAAGCACAAAGGGGAAAAAATACATTAATTTTGAGATCGGTGTTGTCAGAATTTGCTCTAAGTCCACTTTTTTAGCCCTTAAATGCATTTTGTTGTATATTTGGAGTGATTATAAGTACAGAAAAGTTGAAATTAGTCTCTTCAGGTGCTTCTTTGATATATTTATATTCTGTTTTGGACATATCGGATTTTTCTATTCTCTATGACGTTTTTTAACAATAATATTTTTTATTACACGTCTGTAGCAGTATTACGCCCGTTTCACACATACTCCGTATGCGGTACAGGAGCAGCACGCGCTATAGTGCTTTCACATATGCTGCGTTTGCAGTGTGCAACTGATCCGCGTCTGTACCACAAACACATTTACTCACTATTTGTATTTCACATCCAGAAGTTATCAGCAACTTTTATTTTGTTAAATAGTCGTTGTAAAACATGCAGTATTGTAGTAGTGGGCATGGATGGAGAAGTTACTGTAAATACAGTAACACACCATTGCGATACATCCATATGAAGACGTTGTTCTGCAGGTTCGTCGTCTTCATTTTCATCTCGCTCCGGGTCCGACTCTGGCTCGGAGCGAGATGAAAATGAAGACGACGAACCTGCAGAACAACATCTTCATATGGATGTATCGCAAAGGACAAGTCGTCCGTTGTTGACATTTTGTTAATAACGTGTGAATAAAAAGTTTCTGTGCCGCTAGATAATCGTAAATCTCTACTATCAAACTACAAAAATGGCCGAACAGGGTGGAGTTGAACCGAGTGTCACCTCTGCAGCATGGAGAGGGGGCGGGGTATGAAGTGTCTCTTTTGCATTTAAAGAGACCGCACCAAAACGAGTTGCTCTCAGACGCATATCAGAAAAGGGGTAGAAAAGGGGCCTGTGGAGCTATAATAATGAGGAATTCAGACCCAAGTATTGCAGTTCCGCTTTATATAGACCACAAATGTACGATTTATATGTAAAAAGGAACGATTTAAAAGCATGATATGTCCCCTTTAAGCTTTATTATTTTACAATACATTCCTGTGTAGCTTAAACAGCAGAGAAACTCCCTATATATTTTCTATATTTCTCCCCTATATTTAGATAAGTAGGCAAACGCATTTCTGTCTCAGTGCATGCATTGTCTTAGTCTGGCAGTGCCGCCGTTAGCTTAGCGTAGCATAATAAATGGAACCCTTTGTTGCCGGATAGCATGTTGTGAGTAAAAGTGATTAAAAAAAACTCAATTACTTCTTGTGGCCTGCGTATTCACAACGAGTACAAATAGCAATGCAGATTAAGACTAGGCGATTTCCTAGCCAGATATTGACTTGGGACTATATTGGGGGGAAACACAGGCGAAGCACTGCTACTTGGGCGCAGAGATATCACGCAACACCTGAAATCCCCCAACTTCCATCAACATACCGGCGTGAATATTAGCTGGCTATTTTTCCTACAGTAGACATAGTGAATGGCGATAAACATGGCGGATTTTGTGAGAGACGAAGAGGATGACTTCTCAGACAGTCAAGATCCAGAACCATACCTCTACGAACCAGAGTTTTCAGAAGAGGAGCTGCGTGCTTTGGAAATAGAACGACAGGAGGAGGAGGTTGCGATCGCTCAACAGCCTGAGGACGTGAGGAGAGCCGACACGAACTCGTGGTGTGAGTGTGGGGAAATATGCCAGCCTATGCCGACTGAAATAGAGTATCTGTGCTGTGGCGAGTGGGACAAGGTACTGCCATCGATGACCAGGCTCAACGTGTCAGATCAAGATGAGGTGCCCGCAGTTGTGTCTCAGCTACCAAGGATTTCTCTGCGTTGATCCATCCTGTAGTTCTCGACTTTTTTGAGAAGTCATCCTCTTTGTCTCTCACAAAATCCGCCATATTCATCGCCATTCACTATGTCTACTGTAGGAAAAATAGCTAACTAATATTCACGGCGGTATGTTGACGGAAGTTGGGGGATTTCAGGTGTTGCGTGATATCTCTGCGCCCAAGTAGCAGTGCTTCACCGCAATATAGTCCCAAGTCAATATCTGCCTAGGAAATCGCCTAGTCTTAAAGGAACACGCCGACTTTTTGGGACTTTAGCTTATTCACCGTATCCCCCAGAGTGAGATAAGTCCATACATACCTTTTTCATCTCCGTGCGTGCCGTAACTCTGTCTGACGCACCCACTGCTAGCCTAGCTTAGCACAAAGACTGGAGGTAAATGGCTTCAGCTAGTATACTGCTCCCAATAAGTGACAAATTAACGCCAACATTTTCCTATTTACATGATGTGATTTGTATAGTCACAGCATGTACAAATAACAAGGTCACATGAGACACAGCCATCTTTTAACCATATAAATACTAGGAGCTATATTCTCAGAAGGCGAAGCACTGCTACTTCTGTGGAGTGATTTGCTCGCAGCACCTGAGAAGCCCCGTGGTGAGGAGCAGAGAGTTTGCTCAGAGTTGCGGTAATCACTCCGCCCAAGTAGCAGTGCTTCGCCTTCTGAGAATATATTTCCCAGTATTTATATGGTTAAAAGATGGCTGTGTCTCATATGACCTTGTTATTTGTACACTCTGTGACTATACAAATCACAACATGTAAATAGGAAAATGTTGGTGTTATTTTGACACTTATTGGGATTAGTATGCTAGCTGGAGCTATTTACATCCAGTCTTTGGGCTAAGCTACTGTAGGCTAGTGGTGGGTGCGTCAGACAGAGTTACGGCATACACATAGATGAAAAATATATGTATGGACTTATCTCACTCTGGGGGCTACGGTGAATAAGCTAAAGTCCCAAAGTTGGCGTGTTCCTTTAATCTGCATTGCTATTTTTACTCGTTGTGAATACGCAGGCCACAATAAGTAATTAGTTTTGTAATTACTTTTACTCAGGACATGCTATCCAGCGGCGCTGCCAAACGCGAATAGAGCGTCACATTTTCGTGTACCGCGTCTTGTTGGACGCTTGAACATTTTGAATCCATTCGCGCGTCCAAAGCAAAATTGACACGCATAAAAAGCAAGCGTTTGAAGCGAAAGTGACGCGCGTCCGATGGTTGTCTGTTTGCAAGATGGCTGATGTTGATTGACCTCTAGACATGCGTAATTGCGTCTTTACATTGACTTAACATTTAAATCACTCGCACCAGACGTTCTATTCGCGTTTGGTGTGAACGCACCATAAGACAGTGCATGCACTGAGACAAAAATGTGTTTACCGACCATCTAAATATAGGGGAGACAGTGAAAAACCTCTATTTAAAAAAACGGTAGCGTGTTCCTTTAAACTTAAATACAATGTAAGTTGCTTTGGATAAAAGTGTCTGCCAAATGCATAAATGTAAATGTAATGTAAAAAATATATTTTGGGTTACCTAATTCTGCATTCGACAAAATGGACAGCTAATGCTGAAGAAGAGTCTGTTAGCTGTTGTAACTGGATGATGATTCTGCCCTTCATAGTCAGCATCCATCTTTTTGCTTAGAGAACAGACTCTCCTGAAACAGACAATGTCACAGCACCCTTTTTAGTGTTATTATAGTTCACAGAAATAATATACAATAACCAAACTTATAACTAACAACAACAACATGAGGGGTAAAGATGATGTAAGATATGATGTTGTATGGTGTTTATAGTTTTTAATAAATTAAACAACATTTAAAATATTAGTTAGCAAAATTTTGCTATATTGATAATGGTATATTGCTAACCCTTTCCTCCTCCTCCTCCTCAAACGTCAACCTATTCTGTGTATTAGTGGAGAGTGTCAGCAGTGATGTACAGTCCGGAGGGAATGGCTTCTGCAAATTCAAAATAAAGAACGGAAACTGATGGATGATTATTTACAAGCACTTTAACTCTGCTGCCTGGTAAACCCGTTTTCTCCCCTTCCGTTGGTTTCATCGGCAGTTACATTATATTATGTTTGCCTGCTTAACTAACGCATACTTCAGCTAATTTAGTTGATGTCATCTTACTCACCTGTAGAAGTCATCACCATTACGATGGCTATCACAAGAAAAGACTCCAAAACACACCTCCGACATTGCAGACATGATTCAGACTACAAACTTGAAAATAAAACAAAATATGTAATTAACAATGGTGTCGCTTAAAGGGTTAGTTTACTTAAAAAAAATTAAATTATGTCACCATTTACTCAGCCTCAACTTGTTCATAACCTGTATTAATTTATTTATTGTGCTGTATACAAAAGAAGATATTTAAAAAAAAACATGAGTAACCAAACAGTTTCTGGTCCCCATTGACATCCTTAGTATTTTTTTTTTACATCCATACATAGCTACATCCAGCAAACTGTTCCATTACCAACATTCTTCAAAATATCTCCTTTTATGTTCAGAAGAAAGAACTTAATGCAGGTTTAGAAAAACTTGTGGGCAAGTAAATTATGACAGAATTTTTTTTTGAGGTGCACTATTCCTTTAACTTATTTTTTCACGTTAGCTCACTGTTAACGTTGTTACATCTGCCTAACTAGCTAAGTTGTGATAAATAGAGGACGGAACATACAACAGTTATTATTTTTCTCTGTTTAATAAGTTTACTTCGGCTTATTTAGGTGAAGTTAACCTACCAGTTGATGCACCGTTATGACGGCAATGAAAAGGCTCCAACACACACCTCCATCGTTGCAGACTGGAGACATTATACAGATCACAAACCTGAAAATAAACCAAAGCATATACTTGGAAATATTGTTTAAAACCTCACCTAAACAAGGGTTTCGTCTATCTCACTTTACCTCAGTATTTCACGACACGTTAGTTCGTTGCGGTTAACGTTAAGTTAGCCTAACCGACGACTCCGCCTGGCGAGCTTACGTTAAAGAGGCAAATGAATACACAAACGTTATTGTTATCGTTTTAACCAAAGAATATTTCGGATAATATAGGTGAACTTAGCTTACTTACCAGTTAATATTATCACCGTGACGGAGATCCGGCCGACAGTCAGGAAAAAAAAGGCACCAAAACCATTCCGACGAAAACAAAAAGACAAATCATGTTAGTTTGCTGTTAACATAAATGAAAACATTTTGCAAATGTTTGTTTTACATAAAATAGAAATAATATACTAACCTTTTTGGAGTTACCGGTAGGCTACATCTTCTGTCCACATTAACTGCCACTTCAACCATACAGTCAAAAAAATTCTAAAGAAATCTCTCTTGCCATTGGTCAGTTTTTCGCGGGCAAGTTCACTACTGTAAATTGACTTTACAGTAGAGAAGAATTACAGTAGTGACCATATATTTTCCCATAATCCTTTGCTGTTTACAGTAACATACTGTATAAACATTTTACAGTATCTTACAGTACATATTACAGTAAAATACTGTTCAAATTACAGAAATCAGTTACAGTGTAGTAATTTGCCAATAGGTGTCACTACAGTTCTGTTATTCCTTCTTCTTCGTGTTTTTTCCCTTTTCGTTGGATATAATAAACAGCACGTGAAAGTTCAATAGAGATTGCTAATGTGACGTCATCATGACGTATTACCAATGGTGAACGCAAAGCATTTTGGGAATCCGCGGCACAAACATAAGGCGCCATACTTGATTGCATGGAGGGGAAAACGCTGTGTTCAAGATGCCGTCTACCTGCTGTGTTATAAACTGCAATAGTCGTTCTCACGATAGAAGTGGCATTTGTCCACAACAACAGTAAACTCACTCCCTTCATACATACAACACGCTGCCCCCCCAGCCCCCACATGTAAACCATTCATCCCCTCTATCTTAATCCAGCCCTTAGCCACCCCCATCAGTTTGGTCTGAAGTGTGCTGCTGGGGACAGAGACGCTTTCGGAAGTGCATTTTCAGAAGTGCTGGGTACAATGACGCAATATACGTAAATGTATGGTTAGTAAAAAATATAGGTCTGCCTACTAATGTCATAGAACGGATGTACCTAATATAAATAAACTAAACATCTCCAGTTAACTAGCAGAGCATTCATTTAGTTCGCTTTTAAATACGAGATCTAGCGCTTAAATCTGTTTTTGATATCCAGCTGAGCGCTCGTTGCCGCTGCTCATGCATAGTGTGGCTCGCGCACAGTCCTCAGTCGGACGCGCGCTTCAATCTATCGCCGTTGCAGAGACTCTCTGTTCGTTCCGGTAAAATCACAAAATAAACTGCACACAAATTTGTCCCTGCTTGATATAGACTGTAACCACTGATGAACATGTTCGGTTTTATTGACAGAGAAAAAAACCAAACGTTGAGTGGATTAAAACCCGAAACCTCTGACACTCTTGGCAGAATATCTACCACTAGACCATTTAAGAACTCAAACAATGTGTGCGGATCGAAGTATTTCATTTGGAAAATAACAAAAATAAACTGGTGCCACAGAGGGGACATTCTACACTCATGATATTCTTTAAAAAAGGAAGCGCGATAGTCAGATAGAGAGAATTATACCAGCATCATGTCAAAAAGAAGTGGACAACAAGACAAAGCTTTTTTTTTTTAAGTGGTGGGTACAAAATGACTCATGATGAAATCTGCTGGGTGCTGCAGCGACTTGAAGTTACTGAAAACTTCGTGTGTGTATGCACTAACACCATGTAGTTGTATATGGGTGCTGGAAGTTGGGCAACAGGATGACGTCTCCTGACCTGTCAATATGCTCGTAAGGATCCAGTCCTTTGATTCCCTTTATTTTCTCGTCATATCTCATCTTTGCATTAGGATTTAGTTTTAAGCAGTATGGTCCAACAATGTTTTCTTTAGCCCGCTGCATTTTGTAGGATTATATTATGTTTTTCACGCTAATTTTTCATGATTTTTATGCCAGAACGCTATGGCAGCCCATGTAAACGGGCCAAACATACCCATAATTCTTTGCGTTCTGATGACGTTGCCGCCCAGTTGGTCACATGTCTTAGCGATCTCTATAGGTTATGGGCCCAGATCTTCGCTAAAGCAAAGAAGAGGTATTTTTACACAGGATTCATCATTCGTCTCAGAAATCTGAAACGATAAAACTACATAATATATGCAGCTTAAAACAAAACAGATGTCTCATATGCATGTCATTACATAGGCTACATTAATCAGATGAATGTGTGGTGGTGGACAGGACATGAAAATCCATCAATAGGGGAGACTAACTTGCCCTTCTACGTGACCTCATCAGATGCTTCTTTTTTTTTAAACTGGCAGTCCACTGCCTAGGCATTCTATAAAAATATTAACATCAATCAGTTCTATGATAGGGGATGGTTGTAACACTTTTTCAAGAAGTGTTACAACCCACCCCACCCCTGTCAGTCACTGTTTAGCTCTGTATTAGCATACTGGTTTGAAATTAGCAGGGGAAAACTGCATCACATGCTACCTAAGAAACTACATTTTAATCTAATATAAGTCAAACTATTGTCTACAATAGTTTATACTAGACAAAAAATAGTCTTGGTCCAAAAAAGTACTTTTTTTACCTAAAAATCATTTTTTTCTCTATAAATTCAGAATGTGTCGGTTTTCAGACTTGACAACCACCACGCGGTATCAGGGAGGCAGTAGGTAAATACTGAAATGATCTCATGACTCCTATCTTATCCCTAAGTAGTGGAAATGGTGGTGTTACAACTCTCCCCGTGTTACAACCATACCCGGTTTCCTACTAAAAATAAATGTTTATGTTCACAAGTGGACTAAATAGTAATAAACTATTGCTTCAACTGATCTCGAACTTCTTTAACTTCAGTAAGCACAAAGAAATTAATCGATTAACTGAACTTACCTCTGCTCAGCCACGAACTGGGGTCGACAGCTGATGGCGTAACATGCAGGAATTTTTTGTGTGTGTTGAGAATAGGCTACGTGCACAAGCGTCGTGACGAACTTCCGCTATTGTCAGAAGCCGGCATATCAGTTTCCGGTTTTCGACTGCTCATCCGCATCCGCTATAAACAAACAAGATGCGAGCTGCTGTTGTACGAAAAAAAGAGATATAATGTGCGTGACACATCTACGTTTCTAAGAACTGTAGGTTGATCTAACGCCCGTTTCAAACATACTCTGTTTGCCGTGCAGGAGCAGCGCGTGCGATAGTGCTTTTCACATATGAACCGTTAGCAGCAGTGAATAACTGATCCGCGGCTGTACCACAAACATATACTTACTATTTTTATATTAAATCCAGAAGTTATGCTGCAACTTTTATTTAAAAAAAAGTTGTGTCAGCATTGCGATTCTCTTTGTACACATACACTGGACGTGTGCACGTTTAAACACAATTTAAACAACGTAGGGCTATTATTCCATGCATTACTTATACTTGGGCTATATAGGGATCTTCGCCGTGACGTCACGACGCGGTTACATGCGCTCTGGTTGGCAAAAAGAAAAGTAATGGCTTGCTGCGCAGCGCAAACACAGAAGACAAATGGTTGTATCGTGCTTTGTGATCGGCTGTGTTAACAGGTTCGATAAGAGTAACCTTCTACCGCGTACCTAAACAGCTTGAATCAAGAAGATAGCTGTGGATTTCTGCAATTAGGCGTCTAGAATAGGGTACACATTTAAACCCATGATACTGAGTTGATTACATCAAGACAAACATAAAATGTATTACAAGTTTTTTTTTAATTGTTTGTTATTAACATCATTAACATTTGTTGTTAACAGTTATTAACATTATTAACATTTGTTGTTAACATAGACAAACGGTGCATAATCTAATTACGTATGTACTAGTTTGCATAAATACCCCAAAAGATCTAAACATTGGGTATAGCCAGGTGAAAATGTCTTGTTGAATCTTGTTGACACCTTACAGTAAAATACCTAATGTTAAGGTCTGAACAGAGCCCATTCAGGCTACCCATGAACATTAATACATGGAGGCTGGAAGAAGTACTTTAGAAACCAAACCAGCCTTTATTAATTTGTATTGCTGAGATGGGGTTTGGGGCTGAAACAAGACAAAAGGGTAAAATAAAAAGTGGCTGGATCAAAAAATCTAATTACGTACACAATGCACGACTAGAGAAGTTCATCTTCATTCTCTTCACATGCCATCTGCATTGAGTTTGGTTCTTTCTGCCAACCAGTTCGCGGCCACGCCCATATCGTGACGTCACATTTGACTCCGGCGAACATCCCTATTAAGTTGCTCAAGCAAGTGGTCAACTATTTAACCATGTACTTATATTAAAATCGCAAATTTTAAATTAAAACTTAGAATTGACAAAAACAGCCGACTCTCATGCCTTTTCTTTTACATTTAATTTTAATACAATAGATCTTGCATGTCACAAAGAACTTTTTTTCCACCTCCACGAATGAGACGAGTGTTGTTCATTATGTCGCCTTGTTGAAGTTGTAGTTTTCCCTGATTTACCACGGTCTTCTAAAAGTAAAAAGATGAGTGTGATTCTCCAACTAGGAGCACTTTCGGCACTGTGAGCTTATGGAAAATTCACTCTCTTAAAACACACTTAAAACTTCCTAGCTGTGTCTTCTAACACAATATAACAGTGGGCAGTTTTAGAATTCCATGGAATATTATTATTTTTAATGTATTTTCAATTTATGTAGTTTATTACAATATAATATTGTAAAACTGATTATATAAGATTATGTATCAGTCAACAACACCAGTGGCTATACCTAATCATGTAACTAAATAAATCTTAATACTTCATGAACTTAATACATTTTTATTTAAAGTTGCTAAATGCCATGAGTTGGGATTTTTGCATACAGCATTTCATTTTTGCTCAGGTCTATGTTTATTTTTTAAAGTCACACACATATTGTAAGTAATTAACTATTAATACTTGATTTAAAGTACATTTAGATCCACATCATTGGTTATTCTTTTTTTTTTTTCTTAAAAACTGGGTAGTGGTGGAAATGACGGTTTATGATGGAAATATTGTTTCTGTTCATGTTTTACTTAAATTGCCAGTCCAAAATATGCGTGTGTGTGTGTACTTTACAAATTTGTATGTCATGACTGTGAAAAATAGTAGTATATAATTAAATGCATTTATGGTGAAATTACTACATTTTCAAGTCAATATTTGTTCATTTTGACCACGAAACATCTGGTGTCACTTTAATTCAGCGTTTGCAGCACCGTAAAATACTTATCTACTTTCTCTTCTTTATAGAAGCTATCAATTTTAAGTTTTAAAATGTGCGATTTTAATATAAGTACATGGTTAAATAGTTGACCACTTGCTTGAGCAACTTAATATAGCCCAAGTATAAGTAATGCATGGAATAATAGCCCTACGTTGTTTAAATTGTGTTTAAACGTGCACACGTCCAGTGTATGTGTACAAAGAGAATCGCAATGCTGACACAACTTTTTTTTAAATAAAAGTTGCAGCATAACTTCTGGATTTAATATAAAAATAGTAAGTATATGTTTGTGGTACAGCCGCGGATCAGTTATTCACTGCTGCTAACGGTTCATATGTGAAAAGCACTATCGCACGCGCTGCTCCTGCACGGCAAACAGAGTATGTTTGAAACGGGCGTTAGATCAACCTACAGTTCTTAGAAACGTAGATGTGTCACGCACATTATATCTCTTTTTTTCGTACAACAGCAGCTCGCATCTTGTTTGTTTATAGCGGATGCGGATGAGCAGTCGAAAACCGGAAACTGATATGCCGGCTTCTGACAATAGCGGAAGTTCGTCACGACGCTTGTGCACGTAGCCTATTAGGTTTCATGTGAAATTGTCTATGCATGCGTGAATTATGTTTTTTGCGTGAATTATAATTGAGACTAATCTGCTTCCATAGATCCAGTAATGAAAATATTTATCTTGAACTCTGACATATAAAGACTTTAACTACACTATTAAATAACAAATAATAAAGGAATTTACATGTAGGCTATGATGATATTACGCTGGACCAGCGCGGTTTGGAAAATAAATGGATGATTTGATTCAGCTGCAGGCGCCATCTCCTGGCGAGACACTGGAGTTCATTCGGCGCTTAACTCATTGCATTATTCAGTGCAATTTCAAAACACTGCTACATTTGCGTCAACTGTTTCAGTGTTCCACGAAGCCTCAATCTGCCCACCACTAGTATTATCAAAGCCCGGTATTATCTAGCCGTTGCGAACATCGGTTGTACTCGATCGTTGCTGCGATTTATTGTGGGATTGAATGAGTGCACTCAATAACGTCCACTATGGTTTCGGACACCACTACAAATGGCTGTCGCTGTTCCCTCAGGGTATAGGGGCGATTTCGGACACAGGTTTCGAGGAGGACCTGATTTGTCACCACAGCGGACCCATGTGGGGGGGTCCTGACATCATTCTTGCGCGTTCTGATGACGTGTTTGTGTGTGTTTCAACAGCTGATTGAAAGAGGTCGCAGTTTTCCAAACAGCTCTCAACACTAATCTGCTAAATATATATATTTCAGCGTCTGATGTGATATATTTCTTTTTCTACACCAAGACATTTTCGGAATGACTTAATTTGGTGAGTGTTGGTGGTTGTTGTCACCTTTGAGTAAGGACAAGGAAGTTATATTTGTTTTTGCCAAGTCAGTGCTCTGGCATTTGAGAGTATCTGCTTTGTTTCGATTTCTGAGTTAGCCACTTAGCTGGTGATATTGTCGATGACGATAGAAAGAAATTAAAATTTTAACCTATAAACAGTGTGTGCTATTATTTCGGTTTCGTTTTTTTTATTGTGTCGTGCTACTAGATGTTTTAATTTATTGCTACTCTTTGTACTAGCAAAGCTAAGCTAGCAGAGTAGTTAGCAGGTAGCTTTATCTTAATGACAGCTTCAGAGAAAACCCTTTATGATGTTGTTTGTCGAATGAGAGCATACGTTGCTGTTTCATTCTAGAATATTCTGTCTAGCTGAATAACACAATAAATGCACATTTGCAATAGCTGTGTAAACAATGTCTTTCTACAAAAATGAACTATGAAAAATCTAATATTATTAGCAGTTGGAATGTATCATATTAGCGGATTTGGCGTTTTTAGGCGTGCTATAAACATAGGCTACTAAGTTACTTTAATTTAAACATCCTAATATGAATATTCATGTCAGAGTTTTTTTTTTTTGCTTCTAAAAAAATACAACATTTACAAGCATAAAGACAATTTTCTAAGATGATTACAATACATGAATTTCTGAAACGAACTAAAGTATATATATTACAGATATTACAACCTAAATGAGTATTACAAGCAATTTAATTTTTACTTTAGTTCTTTAAAGAATCATATCTTTCTTGAAAATAAAAAAAAAAACATTTTCTTTAAAACTTTACATTTAAAAATGTAACATTTTGCAAAGAATAGTAATAAAATAATTTTAAACATTATGAAAAGTGTTAACAGAGGTTTGGGGATAAATTCACTTTTACAAAATTAGTTAGTGGGTAATTGTTTTGTCAAAGTGGTGGCAAAATGAACAATTGGGTGAAATAGCCTACTGTCATTCAACTTTATTTTATTTTCAAGTTTCAAGTTTATTGAGTAACCATTTGTTGCAGAAGATATTTTTGTCGAACAAGCCAGAATTCTTCTCATCTAATGTCACTGAATTTATTATTTCAATATCACGTAGAGGCAGGCAAAGCTATCTGAGTTCTTTTTTACTATTTTAAAAGCTACTACACATGAAAAGATTTGGTCAATTAATAGATTAGAGTTCTTCTCTAATCTAATAGAAACATTAATAGATTAAAGGATCTGTAGAGCCAGACATGACCAATAATTTGAGAAAATCAGGAATTGCACTGAAATTAATAGCATTCTCTCATCTACAGTTACACCTCCTTTGGCTTACCTTACCTTTCCTGTGGTTCAATACAGTCCAACCATGGATAAGATTTTGGAGGCGCTGGTGAGCTCCTCCCATCCTCTGACTGTCAAACGGGCCATTGTGAAAAAAGTGATAGAAGCTGCAGAAAAGGAGGTGTCAGAGGAGCAGTGCCAGGCCTTGTACCATCTCACCACCCGCTTTATTCTCCTGGGTGAGGATGCTTTTCAGCAACAGGTTGGCCTCCAAGTGCAAGAAGCATACGCACGCTACCATCGCGATGAGTTTGCCCGCTTCTTCAGCAAGGAATACGTGCTTGGTCTCCTTCAGCAGGGCTACAGCTCTTTGGACAGCAGAGATCCTGCCATCTTGGACTTCCTTCACGGTTCTCTCCGACTGCTCATCAGCTGCCCGGCTGTGTTAGAGTTGGCACCGCTGCTACAGACGGAGGTCCTACGCATCATCTGTGAACGGCCAGAACCAGCAACCTGTGCCAAACTGGCCACCATACTGACGGACTTCCCTCAGTGTGTCCCACGAGAGAAGACAGGAGTTCTTTTCTGTCAGCAGCTTGTGCGCACCTTTGCCTACTTCCACTGTCCTGCCACTGAAGAGCGGGAGTTGCGGGAGTATGTGACCCAAGTGACCAGGGTGAGTGCTTTGTTGCAGGGCATCTGGAAGGCTGAGCCGGCCACGTTGCTACCGTCGCTACAGGAGGTGTTTGCCATCATCTCATCCACAGGTTAATAAGCTCTGATTCCTCTCATGATGATATATTAAGGGTTAAGGGAATAGTTCATCCAAAAATGAAAATTCTGTTAGTATTTTTTTACTCACCCCCATGTCGTTCCAACCTTATATTAACTTTTTTTTTTTTTTGGTGGAAAATAAAAGGAGAAAAAAATTATTGCTCTTTTACATGCAATTAAAACGAATGGATATGAAGCTTTAAAGAGTATGTGAAAGCACCATAAAAATAGTTGCAAAGACATGCAGGTGGTTAAATTATGACAGAATTTAGAATTAAAATTTTTGGGTGAAATAATTTTTGTAAGGATATAAGATATGTCAAGTTAAAATGTTTTGTTTTACATTTAATTCAGGCTTTCCTTTTTAATAAAAATGTCAAATTAAAATAAGTATTTTTAATATATATATATATATATATATATATATATATATTTTTTTTTTAAGTTTACCTGCATGTCATGTGACCATTAATCAACCATGAACCATGAACATGTGAATATGGCAAATTATCAAAATATTTAATCCCTGGGGTTACTTAAGTAAAGATGACATCAGTCAATCAAATAGGTAATCTTCTTAATCAAGAAATGTGAGTCGAAGAGATTGCTCTACATTACAGAATATTGACCTTTCACAACACTGGTAAATCTGAATCACACTAAGCGTTTTTTGTTCTTAGCTAATTTGTTTTAAACCAGAGTACCTTGTGCATATGTTTTGTTTTTAAAAAATCATTATTATGAATCTCTAAAAGCATATAAAAAGAAAAGTTTCACTTTTCAATATCATACAGAGTAGAGTATGTGTAAGTCGGAATTTGCAAGTAGGCCTACTCATTTACTATTTTTGCAGGGGTTTCTTACTGAAATATGTAATAGTTTGTGAATATGCATTTCGAGACAATGACCGAAAGGGGGGAGCAAAATAAGCCCATTCAAATCTAGTCAGAGAGGGTGCAAAATGGCCTTGTAATTATTTTATTTTTTAAACCTTAAGCCCTATTCGCACGGGATTAGTACTATCTGGGGACCTCGTGTGATTTAGAAATTACCCCCCCACATCTGAATTTCGTGTGGCGCATTCGCACGGGATAACAGAAGGCTGTGATTATACTCAAATTTACTGACTTATCTCCCGATGACGTCGAGGCTATTGCTTGGAAATGTCTCGCCGTTATTATAGGTCTATCTGTATGATAGACTATATCATAAACAGAAGAATGTTCCCTACCGCATGCTGCTATACCCATTCATCTCCATATAACAACATTATTTTTGTTTTTGCTCTTCTGATGATTTTCAACTTTCTCTTTCTGCAAATTGTATAGTTGTTATAGCGATATGACCCAGCACCCAAAAAACTATCAAAACACTCCAGCGCAGCCTCCATTCGTCGCGAAAGATGGATAAAAAGGCGCGCATGAAACAAAAACCTTGAAAAAATTATATACGATCCGCCAAATCACAGAGATGCCGATTCGCACAGGACTAATATTATCACAGGACCTCGGTGTTCGGCGAAATATGGTAGGTCATTTGCGGGGGAATTATTACTTTACAAATTACAGACATGGCCGATTCGCACGGGATTAAGATCACAGACAACCTCCGCAATTATTACAAATGACTAGAGGTCCCCATATAGTACTAATCCCGTGCGAATAGGGCTTTAGTTGACCTTAGTGAAAAAAAAAAAATGTATGATGTGACCCTTAAAAAACCCTAAAAGTGGTATACATCAAAATATGAAATCATATACAATGCTACTTCATAATCACTGTACAATGTGTTTGTTATCATTTCAGATCCTTCATTTGAACCTTCCATTGCTCTAGCAAGCCTGGTCCAGCACATTCCTCTGCAAATGATCACAGTCCTCATCAAAAGCCTCACCACTGACCAGAATGTTAAAGATGCCAGTATGACACAAGCGCTCTGCAGGTCTGACTCTGTGTGTGTGCTGTGTAAAGCTTGTGAATAGTGCTTTTGTGTCTGTTTCAAAGACTAAGCCTTTGATCCAACTGTCATCATGTTGTTTTCTCTACTACTTTTGCTTTTAAAATATGTGGTAATTGCATTTATGCTAGTCATTTGTGAGTCTCCATAATGCCATAACTGATTTTAAATGAGTAGTGGTTGTTTTGTTGTTGTTTTTCCAGGGTTGAATCAATGTTGCCACTGGCCAGTTTCTTTCCTGTGGTGCTGTTACAGTTATGTAAGGTTTTTATGTTGCCTGTCCTTACCCTCTTTTTTTCTCTCTATCTTTTTTTTAGGATGATTGACTGGTTGTCCTGGCCTCTAGCCAATCATGTGGACACTTGGGTCATTGCTTTATTAAAGGGACTTGCTGCTGTGCAAAAGTTCACCATTCTCATAGATGTCACACTGTTCAAAATCGAACAGGTTTGTGTATTTACTCATAAACTAGCTTTTAAAGTCACATTTTTAAAGAACAACACCAACATTAGTAAAGAATTTGAAACTTTTTTTTATAAGATATTAGGAGATTGATTAAATTCTAATTGAATTTAATTGTTTCAAGACATTTACCATTAACCATTCTGTGATACATAAGAGTTGATTAGTGAGACCTGCTTGGAGAGACTTTTCTTTGTGTTTATGTGTATGAATGTGTGTTTGTTTGTTTACAGGTCTTTAATCGTCTCTGGTATCCCATTGTGAGACAGGGAGCGCTGGTGGTTCTTTCACACATGCTGCTTAGTTTCCAGCACTCTCCTGAAGCCTTCCACTTAGTAAGGCCACCATAAACTAGAACTCACCAAACCATTGCTTTACGTTTTCCTCCTCAAAAATATTCTCCTTATGTAAAAAAATAATAAAACCCTATGTGGTAAAAACTTATGATTTTCCCATTTATAAGGGCTTAAAACCTAATTAAAGCTTCATAGATTACTTTTATTCTTCAAGAACATGGTTATTATATTATGTATTAATAAATCTCCTATTTTACAGTATTTGTTTTATTATTGTTAGAGCATTCAAAATGTTAATGTTTTGAATGCTCTAACAAAACTAAATGTTTGTAGTGCTTTTAAAGAGCTGTTGTTTTAGTATATTTTTAGCATTTTTTATCATTTCAATATGATATGAGTTATATTATCCCTGTCATTTATACCAGGTGGTCCCTCATATATTCCCGCTTGTGAAGTCTTTGAAGAGTGATGGCCTTCCCAACAGTAAAACCTTCCTGCTGCAGTTTGCAGAACTCGTCCACTGCATGATGTACCAATATTCTGGCTTTCCAGACCTCTATGACAGCATTCTTGAATCCATTAAAGTAAGATAAAAATGGATTTAATCTTTCATGAACTAACTTAAGTTTGTAAAACAAATGTTTCAACTGTTGAACTGTTGTGCTTGTGTGTAATATCTAATTTTATACTGTTTGGTGGTTCGATAAGTTTTTTTTAAATGTTTTTGAAAGTCTATTTTAAATCTCTTATGCTCACCAAGGCTGCATTTGTTTGATGAAAAATACAATAAATACATATATTGTGAAATATGACAGTTTAAAATAACTGTTTTCTGTTTTAATATATTTAAAACAGTAATTGTAAATTGTAATTTGTAATTGTAAAAATGTAATTTATTCCTGTAATGCCAAAGCTGAATTTTCAGCGTCATTACTCCAGTCTTCAGTGTCATATGATGCTTCAGAAATCATTATAATATACTGATTTGATGCTCAAGAAACATTCCTTTTTATTATTATTGTTTTAAAACTGTTGTGCCGTTTTTTGTTGGAACCGAGATAAACTGATTTTTTTTAGGATTCTTTAATGAATAGAAAGTTTGAAAGAACAGCACTTATTTAAAATAGAAATCTTTTGTAATATTATTAATGTCTTTACTGTTACTTCTGATCACTTTAATGCTTCCTTTCTGAATTTTCTTTTCATTCATTTCTTAAAAAAACGTACTGAATGCAAACTTTTGAGCAGTACTTTATACTTCATCTGTTCTATGTCCACTTCTGGTTCTACTGTAGGACCTGCCTAAACCCAGTGAGGAGAAGATCAAATTTGTTCTGAACCAAAGTGCCTGGACCTCTCAGGCAAATTCATTTGCCTCTGGCCTGCTCAAGATCACCGGCAAATCAGAAACGGGGAAGACAGGACTTGTAAATCTGGGCAACACATGCTACATGAACAGCATCATCCAAATTTTATTTATGGCTACAGAGTAAGTTCAAAATCTAGTACATATTATCTTATCTCTGTATCAACCTTTCTATTGTAATTAATACAACTGTAGTTAATATTCTCTCTGCAATTACCAGTACATATAATTGCTTGTTTTTAATGATTAATGATGTGTAATGCATAATAAAATAATATCAATATTTAGAGTAAATTTTTTTTTTCAGCTCTAATAGTCTTTCCTTTAAAGTTTCAGGCGACATGTTATGTCTCTGCATTTGAATGGCAGCAACAGCCTCATGAAAAAGCTCCAGCTTCTATTAGCCTTCTTGGCCCACACACAGGTTTGTTTTCTGTCTGTCTGTTTCAGAACGTTGCAACACTCAGCACTGCTGGGTGGGTGTGCTTTCTGTTTCTTAAATGAGAGCATTAAGAATACCTGTTAGTGATTATGTATCATTTTATATGCCCACCAGAGAGCAGCATATTCGCCAAGGAGTTTTTTGGAGGTTTCTCGGCCGCCATGGTTTACAGCCGGATCCCAGCAAGACTGCTCAGAGTATTTGCGCTTTCTTTTGGACAGGTAAACTCAGAAAATGACAACAGAACCTTTTTAGATTAACTAAAAGAAATGTAAAAGAAAATAGCCATTCCTGCAAATGTTATATTTATGAGTTACTCTAGGCATACAGCTGTAAATGCCAATGCTTAACGCAGGACTGAGCAGATTTTGGAACTTTGTTTTTCAAAACAAAGAAAGGGCTGTTTAACACATTCAGTCAATTTGTCATTAATACTGCTTTATTTTGTCATATGATTCCTAAAGAATGACCAAAACAAGCTGAACTTTTGCAAGAGCCCCTGCAGGAATGAGTGTTCAGTACATGTACGCATACACCTTAAAGGCTGATTCATACTACTGCGTCAGACCTACGCCGGAGCCTCTACGCTGTAGGCTACACATTGGTTTTCATTTATACTTCTGCGTCGTTGTCCACGTTGACACGCAATTACACATGCAGAGGGAGCATGTGAAACTCGAGGCAGGGGTTTCTAGCAGACCAATCACATCGCTTGCATCTGCGTAGAAGTGACACGTTGTTACATTTTTGGAGAGGTGCACGTCAGGGTATGCTGAAGGGTATGCGTGCTACACACAGCCTACGACGTAGCTACGGCATGAGTTCGACGCAGAAGTATAAATTGGGCTTTAATAGACACAAATACATGACATGCAAAAGACTTCTGGTTCCTGTTGATCAGGAATTATTGAAAAAATGACTCTAATGAGAATCATATTCATTAAAAACCTAGATGGGATGTTTAACAAAAGTATTCATATTCAAAGTCTTTGTATAGTGTTTAGTTATCATTGAAGCTCAAGTTTATAAAGTATAAATGAACAAGTGAACAACTAGTAAAACACACCTTAATTTGTACAAACATTAATGAGAAAAGTGTCAGGGGACAGCAGGTCATATAAGTCCATAAAGTGTGGGGAAAGTTGTCATAAGCCCTATTCAGACAGTAATGGTTTCTCATGGGGAAAATCTGTGAATTTATAGACATTCAGAATTTCTGCCACCACCTGCATAAAAATCCACATGCGACTCTCCACATCTGAGTGTACAAGAAACCAGTTTACCAGAAAGTATTTTTTGACCACTGCCAAGCACTGTACTGTGCATGCATTTTAAATAGACACTTATTACTGAAAAAAGTGAACAAAATAATGTAAACTTCTGAAAAGTGCCAGTTAATATGGCTGCAACAAGTATGCAATAAAATGTTAATAATACAATCCTAGTCGAATCAAGTAGCTTGATCAAATGTTTACCTTATGTAAATAAGAGGTTGTTTAATTTCTACATTTTTAATGATCATTTTGAGAGATAAAATGCAAAACAGAAAACAATTTACACCATAGTGTAATTTTTCCAATTAGTAAACAGGATATTTAAATAAATATCATATTGATTTAATATTAAATTAAATATACATTTCTTAATTGTCCAAGCAATAACAGACATTTTGTTTACATGTGACTGACCACGTGAGTAGCACATTTCCCTTTGTTAGGATCACAGAACTTCGAACGTTTTGTTTCTGAGAAGCCATGCTGATTTATTTTTTAAAGACGTCCCCATGAGAAACACTGCTCTCCGAATAGGACTATATATCATTGAAACAACATTTATGCATATGCCTATTGTTTTGTAATATTGTTTGTTATCATAAATATGATTTAATCTGTTAACTACACATAAATATAAGATTAATCATGAATGTGTATTTCAATTGATTGACAACCCAAAAAACAATTTAATAATGACAATAATGTGTTTCCTTATTTACAACAGCAGGGGGAGTTAATGTATTTCATAGTCTCCATAAAGTTTTGTTCCGTCTTTCTGTGTGATATTAAGGTTGCATGAGGAAGAGAAGACTCTCTCAGCCCTTCAGCTGACCAGCCCAAAACCTGAACCTGCAACCACTTCTGCTGAAACTCTCCACAATGCTGTAAGTCAGCCAGTCGCTGACGTGCCGTCACACCCAGATCCCGTAGTTGCCGAGGGAGATGGTCGCACTCTAGTGGAGCGTATGTTTGGTGGTAGACTCTCTACAGCCATCCGTTGCATGCAGTGCCACAGCCTGTCAGAAAAAGAGGAGCCTTTTACAGACCTCTCTCTTGCCTTCTGCCCCTCAATGTCACATGCACATGGTCCCACTGATGAGCACAAAAGCTCCTCTGCTGTGGGACCCTGCCAAGGGTCGGTAAATGGAGGCAGTGAATCCTCAGAAGGCTCAGTAAAAGAAGGTTCAGGAGCCAAGATGGAGATGCCCGTGGTGGAGCCCACGCTGTCTGTGACCGATTTAGTGGACTATTTCCTGGCTCCGGAAATCCTGGAGAACGAGAACTGCTACTTCTGTGAACGCTGTGCCTCTCTACAGAGGGCCGAGAAGGTCATGCAGGTGGTGGCGGCACCTGAGTACCTCATTCTGACTCTGCTGCGCTTCTCGTACGATGCCACCTGCCACGTGCGTCGCAAGATCCTGGACAACGTGGGCATTCCGCTGCACATGTGCCTGCCTTTACGCCAACACGGTAGCCCTGCTTCATCACCTTCCTCAACTGCAGTTGGGTCCTCATCTGACTCCCCTGAGAGTGGCGAGAATCTAGCTAAAAAGCTCAAGCCTTCTCAGAAAGAGGAGGGGATGACGGAAAGCAGAACAAAAAGCAAGAAAAATGATGCGGAAATGCTGTCAGTCCCATATGTTTTGAGTTCTGTTGTAATGCATTCCGGAATGTCCTCTGAGAGTGGTCACTACTACTCGTATGGAAGGAATGTGAGTAGCACTGATGGTTATGTTGCTCTCCCATGTCCTAAGACCACGGAAAACTCCAGCCTATCGGAGAGCTCGACAGCCACACAGGAGAACATGGGGTGCGCTGACCAGAAGTCAACGGACTGGTTCTTGTTTAATGACAGCCGAGTGACTTTTACAAACTTTCAATCGTTGCAGAACGTCACCTGTCGCTTCCCTAAGGACACAGCCTATGTCCTGATCTATAGGAAACAAGAGGTCAGTGGACAACTAAGCAATTCAGGGCCCGTCGTAAATGGCTCAAAACTGAGTGGCGAGCCACCCCTGCAGAAAGAGCTGATGGATGCCATTACCAAAGACAACAAACTCTTCCTACAGGTGAGGATATTGTACATTATCAATGGTGCTTTTGGAAAAGCATAAAACAGGCCTCATTTGATTTGCGTATATATACACTACCATTCATAAGTTTGGGGTCAGTAATGTAAAGTCTCTTATGTTCACCAAGACTGCTTTTATCTGAACAAAAATACAGTAAAATACTAACATTTGGAAAACATTAATACAATTAATAAAAAAAAGCAGCAGTCATCATTACTCCAGTCTCCGGTGTCTAGGTTTTTGTGGTCTTTCAGAAATAATTATAATATGCTGATTTGGTGCACAAGAAAAATGTGTGATCACAGTTTGAAACGGTTGTGCTGTTTAATCTTTCTGCTTAATATAGCATTTTCTTTGAATAGAAAGTTTAAAAGAACAGCATTTATTTGAAATATAATTTTTGTAACAGAATAAAAGTCTGTACTGTCATTTTGATCAATTCAGTGCATCCTTGCTGAATAAAAGTATTAATTTCTTTCAAAAAAATTCTTACTGACCCTAACCTTTTGAACTGTAGTGCATTTATTTTATTTTATAAAAACTTAGTGGCATAATGCTCATTTGTTTTGTCTGGTTCTATCAATTTATTTAAATAAAAAAAATAGAAACAGAAACACATGGAGAAAAAGAACATAGAATCACTTAAAATATTAGATATTTCCAATGATTTCATTTTGAATGGTTAATTAATAAATGTCATTTAGGCTAGGGATGGGTATATTTAGGCTTTTTTGAATGTGATGAGATTAAGATAGACTCTTATGAATTGGTGAAAGGAAATTGTTATTACTTGATGGTTATTCCACATGACATTTTTAGAGTCATTCATTTTAAATTGTAGAAAATGTTTTTCAAAATCATATGCAATAACATTTTCCTTAATCTCGGACACTCTTATTTGACATTGATTAGAGTTTAACCTGGTGCATGGATTTACCCCTTCGTTCCTTTCCCTCCAGGAACAGGAGCTGAATGCCAGAGCTCGGGCTCTCCAAACAACCTCTGCTTCTTGTTCATTCCGACCCAATGGGTCTGATGACAACGAGCCCCCTGGCAGCTGTGGACCCTCAGGTGGGGGTGGGGGAGGGGGTTTCAATACCATCAGCAGACTCGTCTTTTAAGAGTCACAGACATACCCTCAGAGCACTGGACAGTCCCTCTGACAACACCTGTCCTAATTGCCCACAGTCTGGATAAATGTGCCACCTTAACAGTGTCTTAATTTTTCCGGTTTGCATGCTTTTTCCCTTTACATCGACTTGTTCATTTGAAGTGAAATTAAGCACTTTTCAGTACTATAGGTCAGAAATGGGCATGCAATAAATTTGTACAATACAGTAATAATTTTGGTCTCCTCCTGGAATCTTAATCGTTTCATTTTCTAAAAAGAAATCATTAGGCAGAGAATGGTTTTAAAAATGAAAGCAAATATTTTTGGATCATAATATACAATGAGCTACTTGCATGAATACTTTTAACTGGAAGTTTTTCAACTTCTGGTTTTAGGATTACAGTTATAACTGTTTTGTCAATTATTTAATTACAATTAAGTTATTTTATTCATTCAGGGAATACTTTTTTTGATTTTACTTTTTAAATGTTTAAGCTTTTTTGAGAATTTTGTGCCTTTCAATACTTCAGATTTTACAGATTGCTTGGACTGAGTATACAAAAAACACCTTGCTCTTGCTGTACAGTGTTATGTAATGATTATGTTTTTGCTCTATAGTAAAGACTCATCATTGAACATGGTCTTAATTTTGTTATCTAAAATACACATGGTTAAAATGTATCACTATTCTCTGTCATTTACTGGTTAAAACATTTAAGAAGATTGTACGTCTCTAACTGAGTTTCAGCATGCAAGAAAGCTCAGCATTATAACAAAAAAAAAAGCTGAAATTTTGGAAAATACGTTAAGAAAGACTTACCCACAATACCTGATACAAGCATTATTATCATTAACTAAAACCATTAAAAATTAAGATTGATATTTAAAAAAAAAAAGAAAAAAAAAGAAGCTAGTTGCAAATGCAACATTTCTCATGTTAGTTTATTTATCAAGTTGAAGAACTAAAATAACTAAAACTAAGTAATACTTAATAAAACGTAATAAAAACTATAGACATAAAAAAAACAATAAATGACTAAAACGTAGGTAGAATTTTTCTAACAAAATATGTATGAACTTTCTATATATACCAACACATAATTAAAATGTAAGTACTCTGAAAAAGAAAGTATAAAAATCGAGTGTCTGTAGTCCTCTCAGTGCTGTAATAAACACAGCTACTTATCT
The DNA here is from genome assembly GCA_031834385.1 of Semotilus atromaculatus. Taxonomy (NCBI): domain Eukaryota; kingdom Metazoa; phylum Chordata; class Actinopteri; order Cypriniformes; family Leuciscidae; genus Semotilus; species Semotilus atromaculatus. Next base: position 39,763 of record JAULUF010000008.1, on the reverse strand, counting down.
CCATTCGGGACGAATGAAATGATTGGCTGGATGAAATGATTGGCTGGAGCGACTGTCACTCTCCCTCGCTACCATGGCAATCACCCTTGAAGCTAGTTACAGGAGCCGCCCACACGCGCGCGCCCGTTTGAATCGAGGAGGGGAAGCACGGACGCTAAAGAATCACAATGGCCGCGAATTTAGCCGTCAAAATTCCCCGTACCTGCATATACAGTCAGCGAACGCAAACCAGGCAAGAAAAGGAAGACAGTATTTGAAAAGGCTATTGGAAAAAGTATTTGGATAAAGCAAGCAATATCAGGGCTTTCCAGCGGTGGACAACTGAGGGACATCAAGGGGCTGATGTGACGGTAGCAGTGCTTTCATCGTGGAAGCTCTTACATGCAAAACACCCAAGGCCGTAACCAGGGTTTGAAAATTAGTGAGGTCCGGGGTGAGGTGTAAAGAATTACGCTATAATAACATCCACAAATGCAATATACACTCCATATAGCCTAAACTTAAAAAAAAACAGACATGTAGATGTTTGTGAAAAGCAATACCAGTGTTTGTCACAGAATTTTTTGGTAAAGCTGTAGTGAGTGGACCTCTGTTCCTCTAGGGGGGTTCGGGGGCATGCTCCCCCGTAAGAAAATTTTGTGCTTTTTAATGTTAAATTCATCAATTTGGTGCACTCTGAGAGTTCAAAATAAAAAGCTCTAACCCATATTCAGTGTGAAAATTAAAGAAAAATTCAAACCTCTTTTAGTTACAGCGTCTGTCTACATTACACTACATCAGGGGTACTCAAGTTCAGATGCCAAGGAGGCCACATGTAAACTAAAATGTGAAGGGCCACACAAGTTACAACTTGCATCGTAAAACTTTGATAATATTTACAGTTTTTACTTATTTAAAAATGCAGTTTGTTACCTATCTTGCTAGGCAATTCTTGTTAGTCTTTGTCAAAGTAATGCTGAACATGAAATAATTTAAATCTGGAACAAAAAAGTGTATTAACAATTTTCTTGTGATATTAATGCAAAAAAAATGAGTTCATACTCAAGAGTATTAAAAAACATCATTGCTAGTGAAGTCTTGCTAGTATTTGTCCTATTTAAAAAAAGGCTAATACTGAACGTGAAAATAAAAAATCTGGAACAAAAAAAAGTGAATTAACAGTTTTCTAGCAATATTAATTAAATTAGTAAAAAAAAAGTTCTTACTCAGAGTATTAAAAACCTTGCAAGGTAAGTCTTGCTAGTCTTTGTTCAATTTAAAGAAACACTGACCATGAACATAAAAAAAGTAGATTAACATGAAATAGATAAAAAAACTATTAACACAAAAATGTGTTAATACTCAGAGTATTAAAAACCTCAAAATGTATAAAAAAAAATCATTGAGCAAATAGATGCTATTTCTCAAGCCCTGATGAAAAGTAGGCTAGTCCTTATTCCAAGTGGGAAATCTGAGTCTACATTCTTTTTACCAGTGATTTCAGGTCTAGCTGTTGCTCACTGGAGCTGCAAGACAGTCAAATGTCTGTCAGTTAGACGTGAACGTTGCTTTGACTTTATCATTCCCATTTTGTTGTTTGATTAATATTAAGTGCACAGACGGCATTAGGTTTATTACGCACTGTCACACAGTACCGCTGCTAGCCATTTTGGTGCCCTAAGCATAATTCCTTTATGATGCCCCCCCCCTGATTATGATTATGATTATTTTTCTCTCCTCATCAGCATCACACTCTTTTTCACTTTGTTTTTATCTTGCCCTGTCTCTTCCCCTCCTAAATTTGGCTTTTTTAATTTACTAAAGGCTACAATTTGTATTTTATTCTCAATATGTACACATTCATTATTAATCCTGTGCCTAACATGATGAAAACGGATTTGTTCATGTTTCTTGTCCCCTCACAATGACAGTAGCCTAAACTATTACACTAGGCTACATGTTACATAGGCCTATTTTCAGTTCAAAATGGCGAAATTAGACAAAACTATATTAGTTTGCCTAATTATTTTTTGTCATTCGTTTAACATTTATGACCTAAAAAAACCTGTCAAATATGAAACGTTAAGTTTAGCTACTTGCATCTTATCTCGCACTTGACCGTACACTGAAGCGTCGAGTTGCACTAAATTCGCGCTCAGCGTCTGTGAACATAAAGCCCGCCTACTTTGATTTGATTGGTCATCTCAAATATTCTGACATTGACGAGCATTGACGGACCAATGAGGTTCAGATGAACACACACACACACACACCCTGTCCTCTCTGTTTCTGACGTGCTCTAGCTCTGCTCGGCGCTGCGGATTGAAGATGAAGAACGCGCTGAATCTGATTATAACAAGAAGTTTGATGATTGATTTTTCATTAGGCTATTTTTGGTGCCCCCTCAGCACTTGGTGCCCTACGCACAGCGCGTGATGCGCGTGGTGGGAGCGGCGGCACTCCTGTCACATTAAGACCGAGTGTGCAGTTACCAGATAATCACGATGATCATTGCGTTTGTCTTACCGAATGTGGTATCTTCCTGTCAGCAATTACAGTTTTTCTAAAAACTTTTTTTATTAAACCGACAGTAAAACGTTGCCAGATATTGCTACAAAAAAACAAGCAAAAAAATAAATAAATAATAATATTCCGAAATAAGTTCAAAGCATGTGTTTTGGAAATAAGATTGATATATCACGAATCCTAACATGCAACTTTCCACTTAAATAACTTCCTAAAGTGTGACATTAAATCAGAAAAACAAGTCCAGAAGTCTACTGCCACCTTTCCATTAGGTGGATCTGGCAACACGGGATCTGGCAATCGCGCCCTCACAACGCGCTCTCAAAGCCCCGTTCACTGCGCAGCAAAATTAATTGCAAACCCTCATATGAGGTGGTTTAAACTTCTAATGAATCATTCAGAGAGCTTGAAATTTTATTTTTTAAGGTAAAAAAATTACCGAGGTCCGGACCTCGGTGACCTCATAGCTGGCTACGGCCATGAAAACACCGTATATGTTATGAATCTTACACGAAATTCCCCTTCATCACAGTGTAACTGATGGTAACAGGAAAAACGTGTATCAATGCAACCTGCTTTTAGCTTCGAGTTTGCCTTATGTTACTAGCTTGTTACTGAATCAAACTCTATAGTTTAAACTTTACCAGTATCGATATGCTGGATTGATAGTGAGTACTAACAGCCATGTTAGTTGTTTATATTCATAATGATAAAGTTAGGTATTTTATATTACATGTGATTCTGACATGATGTCACTCCATGCACTGCTCCTCTCCGCTAGGCGCTGGGAAAACGCGTCCTCCAGCTGAGCGCGGGCGGTATCGCGCGGTCATGTGTTTTGGGGGCGTGGCTTTGGAAAGAGCCGAGAAGGGAGGGGGTGTGTGTCAATGGAATAATGAGCTCTGTTTATTACAGCCCTGAGAGGACTACAGACACTCGATTTTTAAAATCTCTTTTTCAGAGTACTTACATTTTAATTATGTATCGGTATATAAAGACAGTTCAAACAATTTTGGGAATTGTTATTTTTTTGAAAATTCACACTGGTTTACACTGAGCACCAAAGCAGCAATTACATAAAATTTTATCCTTGTGAATATGATATGGGAAGTTTCTCAAGACACGTGTAATCAAGGTCTGTTTTCACTATCAAACATGAGACATTGTTAGACACCTTGTGGCCATCAATCCATTAGTCCACCCCCAACCTCCCAGTGTCCTCAGTTTGAACCACTGCGCTCCAGTCCTTTCGTAAACCCTGACACAATGCAATTCTTGACCACAAAATGCAGTTAAAATGAGTATGCCATAGTCTTGGAGCATTAGTAACTGAGGCACTTAAAGGTAAGGTTTAAAAGCATAAGTTCCCTTCCTTCAGAGGGCTCTCTAAAGCCACACCTCCACCAAAACACATGCACAGCCAGAGCAGAGTCTGCATAGCGTCACGAGAAACGGCGTTAAATTACTTAATGTCTCAAAGCACATAACAATAATGAATGTCAACAACTTAAAGAGCTCTGACTTGTACCACCTGATTGCTGCAGATTAATTTCATCATTGATAGTATTGCCAAAAGCACAATTCCGAGGACATGAACGTCCAAGAACGTCACAGGTTGCACTCTCTTAATAACGGTAAATACGATATGGCTTGATTGCAGCATAACCTCATTCTTTTGGTTCAGGATGAGCTGTAGCTGCTGTTTGTTTGTCTGCATATGGAACGTGCTGATGACGTGTGATTGCGTGAGAAGGGTGCGTGGAGAAATGGAAATGCATACGTTGACCGGCAGGTAGAACATCCTATCATTCGGACCTAATGCAATGATTGGACGAGCATTTTTTGGTCCTGATACTTCCTCTTATGATAAATACTTTTTTATTTAGATGACTTCTATTATTGGTTGCTATCATCAGGATGCATGTGAAGAGAGTTTCAACCAGTATAACAAAAAGTGTTTATGAAAAACATTGCCTACCTTTAAGGCTGTGATGAAGTACTCTTTATGTAAATGCAAAATTTCGAGAACTAATACATGTAGAAAGTCAGCCTTGTGGTTTTCAGATGAGGGCACCTTTAGCTCTTCAATCTCCCCCAGAGCCATAATAGCTTTAGAAAATGTGCACTGCATCGTTGCTCCACTCACACAGTCTCTATTGGTAAAATCAATGACTCTCAATTATTCAACAACTGACATACACATTTCATCGCTACAGTTTAGGCCACTCCCACTAACAATTTATTATGTGACATTGAAATTTGTGGGATGGTATACATTTGGTTACATAGCTACACATTGTTAAAATAATATTAGCTTATAATATTGTAATAACAATTTGAATGACCACTTGCGTCATCTTTGGGTTTTTACATAAAAACAAACCATGGTGTTGTTGATTATAAATTAGAGCATATACCCAGAAACCTATATAAATGGTCAAACATCACTGTGAGTTGCATATTGTCAATAAAAAGTGAATCCACCACTTCGTTTTTTTGCCTTCATCCTTTTTTATTTCTTTTTGCTATTTGATGAGTAATTTTAATGACATTATATAAATTGTTGTAATTAGATCTGGTGAGACAATTTCTGATGAAAAAAATGTGTAAATAGGGCATAACTGTGCACCAGTCTCACCATTAACATATAATTTTATTACAATAATGCAGGCTTTTTCAATTTAAGGCAGTTTTTTTTCCTGCACTATAACTCAACAAGAGTTTTATACATTATCCATTTGTTAGAAACTCTAAAACTTTCTAGAAAATCTAAACTCTAGAACTTTCACTGTAAACAGAATTGAATAAATCAATATCTCCCCTATTTCTGTCTCCTCTCTGTTTTTTATTTATTTTTTATTTGTAGGCTAATGTTTTAAATAGCTACATTACAATTAGTAGTTGTTACTTTTTAGAATAAACAAAATCCTTCATTAATTGTATAGGCCTACCTTTGTGTATTTGTGTATCGTGTTTATCACTGTAAAGCTGGTTTGAAACAATGGTATAAAGCACTGGCTATAAATATAGTAGCCTAGTATGATGCCTGTACTGGAATGACAGTGCAATTTTTCACTTTAATCCACAACTTGAAATCACATGATGAATGATTATAGGATAAACTGACTACTGAGCTGTAGCTGAGTAGGCACAACGCTTCAGAGATAACTGAGTAAGGCGTTTAGCATTTCAATAACATTCCAAAGATACCAATCCCACAAGAAAGTTCTTGAAACTGAAACTGTTCACTTTTCCTCATTACATATCGCAAGTAATTGATTAGTGATATAATCTTGAGTAGGCTTGTACGCTTTAATCAATTGGCTATAAAAGTAACTTAAGCGGTATGCGCACCACTTTTATTGGAAGCGCGGTTCGGTTCTTTCGAATAGTTCATTTAAAGAGTCGGTTCAAAAACAAATGCAGTGATTCTTTTACGTCCTGACGTATTTACGTCATCATGTGTTGGTTAATACGGGGTTTTTTTTCGATCGGACTTTATTCATATCGGTGCTTGGTCAGTTTGTTGCAGCCTGAAATCATAAAAAATATAACGTAATTTAGTATTTACATAAAAAATAGGGGGAAAAAAGTACACACACTCACTGTATATGTTCTTCGGCTCAATGAGTCAGCTAACTTACTCTTTTTTTTCCCCATACTGAAATTATAAGAAAAGAGTTGATACTTGTTTGAATGTAACGTTAGCCATCGAGTTGCTAACTCTAAACGCTCGGACCGATTCAGTCCGATGTGGTTTTAAAAATTACGGCGCGGGTTTGTGAACCGGTTCAATATAATCGTTAAAAAGATTAAAATCAGAACAACAACATTATTATAAGAGTCGTAATCGGAACTCAAGTTTTATTTGCGACATGCGTTAGAGATTTGTAAACACCGATTCTTTGTCATACGAGCCACCGTCTCAGTGTTTTCCCTCTGACGGGGCAACACTCAAGACTACATTTCCCATGATGTAATGTTCTTTATTCTCTGTCTTGGCCGACTTCTCCCTGCCTCCATAGGCCAGAGGAGGCTGAGTTTAGGGAAAGTATCGACGTTTATGCTTGTCAATCAGCAAGGAGCTGTGGGGAGTGAAACTGGAGGGAAGGTCGACGATCGGGGAGGATTTCTACTTTAAAAAGCACTTCAGTGCGAATGCGACCATAATGTTTTGGAAAAACAAGGAAAAACTGTATATATTTTCAAGGAAACTGTTTTGTTTTAATTTGAAATAAGGTAACTTAATCAAGCAAAGCTTTTACTACGCCGAACTTGGCGAGTATCACTCGCTGCCTCGTTGCATTTCAGCTCGGAAAAAAGAAAACAGCGGCTTATTTATTCCGAGAAAGTGCGTAAACTAATAGGGGACTGAGCTACAGACGGACATTGCTGTTTAAACACACTGCTTGATTTATTACTCTCGCCAGAGGAAAGGACTTCATCCAGAAGAGTTTGTAAGATCCGACCGTGTCGCTGTCGGGAAGCTCTTTTCGTGTGGACGTGCTGGAAACCAGGAGTGACGGTATTCATGTTGGTTCAATACATTACACGTACTAAAAACACTTCGGCGAATCTTCAACTTCATATTTTGGGACTTTGCTTTGATATGTTGCAGGTTGAAACACGAAACCCAAAGCGCGTATTTTCCTGGAAGATTATAAGAAAATGAGCGGAGGAGATGTGGTGTGCTCGGGGTGGCTCAGAAAGTCTCCACCTGAAAAAAAGTTACGGCGTTATGTAAGTAATGTTTTAATCTTATTCAAATGCACTGACAGTGTTGTAACCGCAGGACTGTTGTGGCAAAATTCATGCAAATTTTTAGTACGCTTTCCAACAACCGCGGGTCAATCAGTGCTCGCGGTCTGTCGTTTAAGCCGTTTTCTTTCTAAAATGTACGTTTAAAAGTTTAAAACTTGATTAGTTTCTCAAAAATAACTTGTGTGTGAACGTTGTTTGTGTTCACAGTTGTGTATTTTCTCGAACGCATGTGCAAAATCCTTATTTATGGCGTCTTGATCGGTTCTGTAGGACACACCTACCGGTGTGTTAAGGAGAGAACTTTAGTTTTGTTTACTTGCTTATTTTATAAATAAAGGATTTACTCACAAATAAAGAGCCCTTTTGAGAAACATCTCTAAATGATGTACACTATGATAGCCTTGCTCATGTTACATGCTCTCACATGCTAGCCTTGCAGAAAAGGCAGCTTTTTTTCTACATAGAAAGGGTCGACCCCTCATGGGTGTCGCCATGTTGATATCACGTGACAAAATTGACCTATGTAAGAATAACAACAATACAAATCATATGTATAGGCTACAAACTTAATGCATCCATGCCAGTAGTTGGTAGTAATTAGTCCAAAACTACAGTTGGGAATTAATTTTCCAACTGAAAAAAAAAAAACAGATAAGCGTAAACCTAAGTGATGCTTATTGTTTTAATGGAATGTGGCTTAACCTGCATACACCACTATTATTGTCCATATCTAAACACGTTTATGTTGTATGTACTCAGGCAAAAGTAATTTTAATTATAAAGATTTATTTTTATTGTTTTATTGTTAATCTATCTGCTTGCACCAGTGATCATCACACGGAATATGGTCTCCTTGATCTTGTGTATTTCTGTTTTTTGTTTTTTGGGAAAAATTTATTTAGCTTTTTCCAAATACAATAACAAACATCCGACACAACACAAAGAAGGCAACAGCAACAACTACAAAACGACAACAACAAAAGAGAAAAAAAAGGTTAAAAAAAGGGGTGAGATACAATGTAAGACTTAACTTTATCAAATCAAGTCATGTGGTACTTTATATAATTCAAAAAGGGTTTCCAGATTTTATTAAATAAGTCACCCCTACTTCTCATTGAATATGTGATCTTCTCTAAGGGTACACAGCTGCAAATCTCCGACAACCACAATCCAATTGGCACATCAGTGTCTGCTTTCCATTTCAAAGCAATAAATTTTTTTAGCTATTATTAACAACATTTCAGTATGCTTAATAGCTTGTCTGTTTCGGAGGTTAGAGTTGGTAAAATTGCCTAATAAACACACCTCTGGATCCATTGGAAAATCAATTCCATGAATCTGTGATATGCTATCACATACTTGCGACCAAAACACCTTAACTTTAGGACACAACCAGGTAGAATGCAAAAATGTCCCCCCTTCTGTACCACATCTGAAGCAGAGGGGTGAAATACTGTTGTTACATTTATGTAATCTAGATGGAGTGTAGTAGAGCTGGTGTAAAAAATTTAACTGAATTAATCTATACCTAGAATTCAAGGTTGAGGTGACCCCATCTTTACATAGTTGATACCACAGGTCCCCATCGATCTTGTGTATTTCAAATATTTTCTTTAGTTTTATATTAAATACATTGTCGCATTCAATGGAAAACACATTGTCCATTTTCAAGGATGGGTCCCACTTTATATTAAGTGGCTTTAAAGGAACACTCCACCGTTTTTTTAAATAGGGCTTATTCACATTCTTTCCTACATTTAGATATGTGTGCAAATGCATTTTTGTCCCAGTGCATGCATTGTTTTAGTTTGACAGGGTCAGCGCTAGCTTAGCTTAGCACAATGAATGGAATCCTTTGTTGCCAGCTAGCATGTCCTGAGTAAAAGTGATAAAAAAAAATACAAAAACTCACGTAATTACTTCTTGTGGCCTGCGTATTCACAACGAGTACAAATAGCGATGCAGATTAACACTAGGCGATTTCCTAGGCAGATATTGACTTGGGACTATATTAGGGGGAAGCAAAGGCGAACCACTGCTGCTTAGGCGAAGCACTGCTACTTGGGCGCAGAGATATCACGCAACACATGAAATCCCACGACTTCCAAGCAGCAGCAGTGGTTCGCCTGTGCTTCCCCCTAATATAGTCCCAAGTCAATATATGCCTAGGAAATCGCCTAGTGTTAATCTGCATCACTATTTGTACTCGTTGTGAATACGCAGGCCACAAGAAGTAATTACGTGAGTTTGTTTATTTTTTTTAATCACTTTTACTCAGGACATGCTAGCTGGCAACAAAGGATTCCATTCATTGTGCTAAGCTAAGCTAGCGCCGACCTTGTCAAACTAAAACAATGCGTGCACTGAGACAAAAATGCATTTGCACACATATCTAAATGTAGGAAAGAATGTGAATAAGCCCTAATTAAAAAAAATGGTGGAGTGTTCCTTTAAGTACTATGTACTTACATTGAAGTTACTACTTTGATACAATGGACTTATTATGTACATACATGTTTTTACATTGTACTTATTTTTTGAAAATACCTGCATGTAATTACAACTGTAATTGATGTAATTGCATTTGTAATTACACAGTTGACCCTTCCCTTACACCTTAATCTACCCTTAAATTGACCCATACCACCACACCTGTCCCTAACCTTACCAGTATCACATCTCAATAGCAACAAAAGTGTTTTACAATACAACCTGAACACAATAAGTACACTGTACTTATTTTTCTATGTAAGTACATAGTACTTAAAGCCACTTAAAATAAAGTGGGACCCAAGGATGTTTTTGGAATGTTTATTTTTCACTAAATCATATGAAAAAACGACTTTGTTTGCTGCTACATCAGTTGCCAAGACAACTGAACTTAACTCTCCTTTCTGTCTGCTCTGGATGAGTCAATGCATTTAGTCATTCACACATTGTATGTGTACCATGGGGTCTTCCCTTCCTCTTAGTGGTAATATACACCAATAATCTGTAATGAAATCACTCACTTACAGCTCTGCCCGCTATCGAGCTCCAACCAAACATGTTAGAAATCACCTCAAGGCTCATGTGATGCGTTTTTATTGGATTCCTTTAATCTAGTGGAGCTCTGCAAGGAACATTGCTTTTGTATTCATGTTTTACCTCATTGAACAATCAGCAACACAGTTTAGACTCAAACAGCTAAGTCATTTGCAAAAGTGGGATATTTGGCATATTTTGCCATTGTTTAGAAGGAACTTTCGAATAACAACTAATGCATATTAACAACTTGTTGTTATTGCATATAAGCAAAAACAACTAATCCTTGTAGCTAATGCATGAAAATGCGAAAGCTTGAGAGACAGGGTGTGATTTCACATGCTTTGAGCTTTCCGAGTAAACGGTAGTCTGTTGAATGTGATGAACAATGTTTCATGGCTCCAAATCTAATTAAAATGATTTCTGAGCTCATCCACACAATGCTATAATAAGATTAGATCCAAGCAAGAACAAGTGCTTTGTTTTACCACAGCATGTTCTCAGAAGTCATTTTTAGATTTCCTTTTGCTTGAGAGGCATTTAAGGAAAGTGATTGTGGACAAAAGCCTTTGCCATAGTTTGCATCATACATCTTAGTTGTTTGGCTGGTTTTTAGAGTAAGTAACTTCATTTCTTTCCTGTTGCAGTAGTTTTGAAGTGCTGTCCTCAATATTAGTCTTCATTCTTATCCTGTTTTCTGGTGCATGAAGGTGGAGTGGTCTCAGTGGATCACATGTGGTGCTTTGAAAGTGACTGATTAGGACCAGACTGTTTTTATTGGAGCCGAGCTCTTCAAGAGGAGCCCCATACCAGGTGTAGGCCTGTTGGAGACTGTATATGTGTGTTTGACCAGTTATGCTTTTCTCAACATAAGATTTAAGCTCTAATTTAAGATGCACATTGAAAAGTTTTGTGCTTCGATTGCATTGGACGCCGCTGGGAATCTTCAGATGACCCTGTAATTTTCCCCTGTAAAATGTCACTTGTAGACATCCTCCAAAAATGTACACTACCATTCAAAAGTTTGGGATCTAAAATAGTTTTTTGTTTTAAAGAAATTCATATTTTTGTTCAGCAAGCATGCATTAAATTGATCAAAATTGACATACGATTTCCATTTCAAATAAATGCTGTTCTTTTGAACTTTTTCTTCATGAAAGAATCCTTAAAAAGTTTTCACAAAAAAATATAAAGTAGCTCAACTTTTTTTTTTTCCAGATTTGATAAAACGAAATGTTTCTTGAGCACCAAATCTGCATATTAGAATGATTTCTGAAGGATCATGTGACACTGAAGACTGGAGTAATGATGCTGAAAATTCAGCTTTGACACAACAGGAATAAATTACATAAATACATTAAAATAGAAAACTTTAAATTAATAATAGTTCAGAATATTACTGTTTTTACAGTATTTCTGATTAAATAAATTGAAATTCAGCCTTGGTGCACATAAGATGCTGAGAAAACAAACAAAAACAAAAAACCTTGCCTACCCGAACTTTGAATGGTAGTGAGTGTCTTTCAAAATCCAATGTTCTGTGCGATCTTATGTCTAAATTAAATTGAGTCTTTGAAGATTATTTTTAGGTAGCTCATATTCTACTCATGATTGAAACGCTGCTGAAACAGCAGAAATACATGCAACCTGCAGCCTCAAAACTGAATACACACATTATTTCATAATGAAAAAGATGGCTATTATTTGCGTTTGAACCAGCTGTAAATTTGAATGCTTTGAACATGTTATGGAATCAGAACAGTAGAGATTGCACAATAGCACTTTGTTTCATTGTCTGAATGACCTGAGGTTGTTTCTTGCTTCTGACAATAAGTTTTTGCATTTTATATTCCAAATCATATCTTTGTTAGGACTAAATGAAAACAATAGATCAGCTGATTTATCGGAGAAGTTCATTGCACATGCTGTGGATCCTCTAGCGCTGCAAAGCTTTTAGTGGCATAGGGTCAAAAGTCTGATGTGTTTTTGACGGTTTGGCTGCAGTTCAAGAGCAGAGCAGATCATTTGACTCGACTGTTTGCAGGGAATGCTCTTGATGGCTCAAAGTGCACAGTGCTTTACTGAGGGTCTTCTCAGGCAGGTAACTAGCTAGTATAACAGTAGTATATTAAAAGTACCTACACAAATATAAAAATCTTTTTTTTTTCTTTAAGGCCTCTCCATGTGAGACATCTGACTGGTGGCATCAGAATTTCATTTGCTATTAATCCCCACATTAACCACACTGTATTGCTCAAACTGGACTCTTATGTCCAAAATGTCCATGTGGGCAAATTTTTTAGTGTCTTAGCATTTTCCATTTGGCCTCATCCTCTCTTCTTTGTAAACTTCTTCTTTCGCACCCTTCTCATAATGCTTGGAGAGACTAATTGTGAAACCGCCAAATGAAGTTGGGAACACGTGTATGGTATGGTTAGAGTAATGTGGGAACTCGCATTGAAGTCTTAAGTATTAATAATACTCACTTCTGCTATTGAGTACATGTCATCTCATCGTTCATGTGATTTTTCACTTCGAGCTCATCTGAAATCAGGATGTAGCCTACTTGCTTATAGGGCTGTGCGAAGAGTTTCGATTTTAGCTTACGTCGATTATGTAAATGCAATTAATCGAGATTATTATTGTGTCCTAAATGGTCAAATGCACGGTAAAGTATGTCAAAATGCTGGGCTTGACGAGTGTTCACAAACCCAGTCTGTTATGTCTTAAGTCAACGTAAACAGAATGTGAATCAGTATACTCGATCCGTGCATTAGGTATTAAAGTGACTTATAATTAGTAATTTTTTGTATTGTATTTCCGAGTACTGACTGTTTACTACTACTAATAATTAGTAACTAATAACTAGGACTTTTATTTCTTACATTAGTTAGCCTAGTATTCTGCTGTGGTATAGAAATTGGAATATGGAATTGTGATTGGTATCGAAAATTTAGATTTCAAAGCAAACTTATTTCCAGCAAATATATACTTGATATACAGTACTGTGCAAAAGTTTTAGATCAGTAAGATTTTTTATGTTTTTAAAAGAAGTCTCTTCTGCTCACCAAGGCTGCAATTATTTGATAAAAAATACAAAAAAAACAGTAATATTGTGAAATATTATTACAATTTAAAACAGCTGTTTTCTATGTGAATATACAGTAAAGTGTAATTTATTCCTGTGATCAAAGCTAAATTTTCATCATCATTACTCCAGTCTTCAGTGTCACATGATCCTTCAGAAATCATTCTAATATGATGATTTGATGCTCAAAAAACATTCATTATTATTTTCAATGTTGAAAACAGTTGTGTACAATTTTTTTTTTCAAAATTCTTTGATGAATAGAAAGTTCAAAAGAAAAGCGTTTATTTAAAATAGAATATAAATTATTACAATTTTAAATTGTAATAATATTTCACAATATTACTGTTTTTTTTATTTTATTTTTTATCAAATAATTGCAGCCTTGGTGAGCAGAAGAGACTTCTTTTAAAAACATAAAAAATCTTACCGATCTAAAACTTTTGCACAGTACTGTATATTGCTATCATTGCTATCATTGATAAATAAATGGCTCATTTAAGGTTTTGGCCATATGACCCAATCATAATCATGCAAAATAATAATGATTGCGAAATTAACCCAAATAATTTCTGCAATAATAGAGCAGCCCCACTTGCTTATTTATTTGCTTATATATTTGTATGTCTATGTAAACATACATTTATTTATTTATTTGCGTGAGCCTAACCAATAAATGTCAGATATTAAAATTCTATACAATTTTGTCTAAAAGTAAAAATAAATACAAAAACTAAAAGTGAATTTAGGCATCAAAACATTATAATGTACACAGTAAAAAACAAATATTCATTGTGAGATTTGCTAAAGATTTCAGTGTTATTAAAATTATTTGTGTTTTTAAGTATTAACATGATCTATGTAAAAATACAGGAAATAAATGAGCATGTACAGTTAATAAATATATATATATATATATATATATATATATATATATATATATATATATATATATATATATATATATATATATATATATATATTCTCTATATATTATCTATATATATATATATTTTTTTTACATATATCCAATTAAATAATCCAGTATTGACTGATATGAATCAATAAAAAAAATATAAAAACATTAGGCCTAATAACAAAGTAGCTGGTCGATATATCCTGCCCAAACGTCCTATTTCAATAGGAAATGTCCACAATGACAGACTACTATGCAGAAAACTACTATGACCGTGGTATTGATTGAAATGTGTCCCAATGAAAACAATGTGCACGTCTGTGTTTACTGTTTCTTTTTTCAGTCCTGCTTTGCGGTAGCTTATTTCTGAGATTGTGAAATTATTGTTTATGGTTGGTAGTACACAGCAGCTTTCTACAGTGCAATAAGTGTCAAGGAAGATTGAGAGGTTGGAGCAAAACAGGGAAAGAGAGCCAGAGGGGAAAATGCAGAAATCTAGTGACTTGTGCAGCTCAACCTATCTAATCAAGAACGCACTCCACCCTTTTGCTTTAATGCAACTCAGCAAGCCACTAGCTGCTCCAAGCATTTCCAAAGCAAGCCATTACCCATGCCAAGCAATGGCTGTTCTCGCTCACGGCCTTTAAGCATGCAGTTGCATTTTAAAAGCTTGCTGCATTGAATTCAGTGGAATGCACAGAGGAACAAAAGAATTATTTCTTTTAGTCAGGATTAATTAAATCTGCTTAGTTGGGGGAAACATAATCGTGCCACTTTTTGCAGAAACAAACACATGTGTTTGTGGCTGGGGTTATCGGCTTAGGTAGGTGCTGGTGCAGACATTTTTTGCTCACTCTCACTCTCTCTCTCTCTCTCTCTCTCTCTCTCTCTCTCTCTCTTTCTCTTTCTCTTTCTCTCTCTCTCTCTTTTTTTGCCAGTCTCCCTCCCTCTCTCTCTCTTTTTGCCAGTCTCCCTCCCACCCCGACTGGTCATTTGTGTCCAGAGTAGTTCTGTCAGGGCTGAGAGGGGCCCTGATAATGGATTGCCTCTGCTATCAATTATTAACTGTAACAAATAAGAAAAAACCTTTTGCAATATTAATGTGCTCCACTCCTACCCAATATAGCTTTTCCATAGTGATGGACCGAAATGAAAATTCTTGGCTGAAGCTGAAAATTCTGGACACACTGGGCTGTTTTAAATGCCTTGCAGGACAGAGATGGTTATGATTATGAACACTATTATGATGTGCAGAATAGAATTATATTAATATCAAACAATTTTCATTGCCAAAAGAATGGTATTTGGTAACAGAAGCTTCTCTGCCTTGTCACATGAGAGACGATTCCTCTTCTGGTGAATTGCATGAGATGTTACGTTAAATCGCTTCACAGCAAGCAAACATAATTTATTATTGTTAGTAACCAAAAGGGTGATGGGTGTATGTTAAGTTTAGAGAATGTTTTTCTTAGAAAAAACTTCTTTCAAGTTATATTGAAATTATTTAATTATAGAAGAAATGCCCAAAGGCCCGTGATGACCTTTGATTTGGCCTACCATTTCATACCACTAGGGTGGAAAGAAACATGCCACAAGTCTTTGTCATCAATATCTGTTTATTCAGGTACTATTTTTTTTTTATGCATGTTTTTGTTAAATCAACCATCGTCATTTAGCTACTTCACATCCAAATTAAATTGAATTTTTTTTACACATTAACACTGCTTTTTCTCCCTCAAAGATTCTGTTATTGGCTATTAAAGTAACCGTTTCTGTTGACATTTTAGGCTGAAAAGGGCATTTCCGTGGCTTAGTTTTTTTGGCTGAGGCATTTTGTGGTTGAAAAAAACACACAATGTAAGTTTGTATTGTGGTATATTGCTTTATATAGCATTATTAAAGCAATATTTCACCCAAAACTGAAAATGATGTCTTAATTTACTCACCCTCATCCAAACCTGTATGAGTTTCTTTCTTCTGTTGAAAACAAAATAAGAGATTTTGAAGAATGTCAGTAACCAAACAGTTAATGGATCCCATTGACTCCCATAGTATTATTTTTCTCTCTCTCCATACTATGGGAGTCAGTGGGGCCTTGGGCCTGTTTGGTTGCTTCTTCAAAATATCTTCTTTTGTGTTCAGCAGAAGAAAGTAATTCATACAGGTTTGGAACAACTTGAGGGTGAGTAAATGACAGAATTGAAATTTTTGGGTGAACTATCCTTTTAACTGTTAACGTAACTGTTTATTACTGCCATATACAGCTAATATGATGCTAACATTTTGGAATATGTACGACCGTGTGCCTGCATTTAACGTGATTGTGCAGTTTTTTGCAGGCGATCTCTAGTGCCTTTGGTGTATGCAGGTTCTCACAAAAACATTACATTAGCATTGGATAAGCATTTGTTGCTCGGTTGATTTCATCTTATTGGCAGGATGGTGTGTGTTTTAGGATTCCAGTGGTGAGGGAAGAGGCCTCAGCTGTCGTAACTCATTCACACAGTCTGCTCTCTAGAGGGCCTCCAAAGGCAGCCTCTGTCTGGGAGCAGGGAAGGGGACGGGCCCCTTTAAAAAACACACACACACACACACACAGCCAAACATAGTCTCTCCCTTTACTCTACGACCTTTCTATTTTTGCTTGGAAGCTCAAGAGTTTATTATTCACCAGGGCTCCATCAGTTTGATCCAGAGGCACAGAACTTTATATACAGAGTATTTACATCCCTTACTGGTGGGAAAGTATTTCGGAAACAAAGTTGCATTTGACTGTTCCTGTTGTTGTTACTGTACTAAACCACTGCATGATTTTATTGACTTTAATATTGTAATCAGTGGTAATAATTTCAGTGAATGGAATGCTATGTGTGGCAACTGCGTATATGTAGGTTGCAGATCCAGGATAAAGCCAGTCACACTACACTTTGAGCACACAACATCAAAGTGATGTCACACACACCGCAGTAATTCAACATAAAAAACAATAATAAATCCAAAAAGTAGAAATATACAATTTACTCTAAAATATGCAAAAATATGCATTCTTTTAATTCAGGCAAAGTGTCGTGTGACCAGCCCTTAAACTAGGAATGTTCCTGTTTGTTGCTATTTCATGAGTAATAAATTAAGATGTCGTCCAAATGACAAACTCCACATTAAACCTCTTAGCACTTAGCAGTATAGAAAACAAAACATTATATTTAGATAATATACAGTATACAATAAAATATCTAGCCTATATATATGCAACAGTTAGTTCCAGTCCTCAAATCTAACTGGATGAGAGGCCCTCCAAGACTACTGGTATCCTACCAGTATGAGTATCAGTATCTTTGCAATGTTTTTGTAACTCCATGTTCTTGACTAGACAGTGTACACACAAAGAAACCCCACATCATTTTTAAAATGCTACTTTTGTTATGTCACAATATGTAGTTGTAAGAGTTTTTTCAAGAGTTTTTTCTATGTGAGAATTTAGTATTATATTATTAATTTATGTAGTATTTTATCATTTTTTTGTGGTGGGAAAGTAGAACATATTGGCAGCACAATCATACATTTGAACTACTGGCTTGACGTTTTGTCTAATGATGTGCATGTGCAGTGTTTAATAGATCTAGTCTGATTGCTTAACATTTTAAAGAAATTATAACATTTTTCATCCTGGCACCTATGTGTCACTTTTTTTAAAGAAGGGCTTTTATTTCACTATTTTCCAGAGGCCCGTTACAGTCATGTGCTCTTGGTCTTACCTGTAGTGCTTGTTTGTAGTGTTCAGTCATTGAGCGTAGCTAATTATAACCTGCTGAAGTCCTCAGTGGCCCTTTGCTTATCGATGCCTTCGAAATCTGATTCACCACACGTTTGATAAGCTTTTATTCTTGCGTGTGTCATTGTCTGCATATCTAAACTAGTGTTGTTTTGTCAACTGATCCTGAATTAGCCTTTAGCCTGAGCGCTGAACTGCTGAAGTATGTACAGCAATGAGAAGCTTACAGGAAAAGGCAGTTTGTAAACAGATGTGAGCTTTTATTTACTGTGGATATTTGTTCAGTTTTGTTCTTTCCCATGCAGAGATTAGATAAGATGAAAATGAAAGTCTCACACTTTCATTTTCTCTGGGGTTTTTTGTCCTCTGGTTTCCATATAACATAGTTTGCGTTGAGGTTTTCTAAACTCTTTCTGTACTTTCACAATGCCCTGCATGAGGCTTTGAAGTTATTTGATTAAATTGAATGCAGTTGGCCCTGATTACAAGCCATATCGATTGGATTCGGTCTCTGAAGTAGGTGCTATGAATTTGTCAGCACCATTCAATTTAGACTGTATACTTGGATATTTACTTCAGTGCATTACTTACTGAATGAATATAATGCACAAAACCATTTTTTCAAATATTCTATTTGATATTTTTTCAGAATCAAAAACAGCTAGACAGAGATCGTAAGGTCTAATGCTGTGATTTAAGATGTTTAACCTGACACAATGTTTTAAAACACAGCAAAGTATCCCTTCGTGAGTAACGTTCAGAAAATAGCCCAGACGGAATGCAAGATCAATGTGCAGCCATTTCTACCAACAGATATGAAGACTACATATAATATAACTTCATAATGCACAAAGCTAGCATTTTTTTAATATATATATTATATAAATATATATTTTGAATCTGATCAATTTGTTTCAGAAGCGCTGACTTGATGGTTGTAGGGTGCTTTAAAAGCAGTGATTCTTAAAGCATGTTTGCAAAGTTGTTGTACCATTAAAGCATCCTGCATGTATCAGAGCAGCGTATACCATCCTCCTCACTATAAACAACGTATTTAATCAAGCTCCAAAAACAGCTTGTTTGGATATTGGGGTACTTGTGATGTCACATGGGCAAATGCAAGTGGATGGTTTTGTAATGGCGTCATGGATCGCCTTGGAGGATTATAGGTTTGTTCAATGAATTTGACTGCAAACTCTCCATTACACTTTGCTTGCAAAGAAACTTTTGTTGACAGATGAAGCAGACAAGCCTTAAAGGAGCCATCCCTTAAAAATGTATAATTTCAGACAAAGGGTCAGAATGAAGGTTGCAATTCAAATAATAGTTTTTCCACATGTATTTTTGTTTTTTGTGTAAAAATAATTAAATTATTATAAGTGAACCTCAAGGAACATATATTATATTATATTTTTCATGACCCCTTTAAAGCAATCAGGGCTACAGAAGGTGGCACCAGCAACTGGTTTGGTAGCTTTAAAATCATACAATTACTATTGTTTGTTTTGCATAAATAAGTGCAGTAACTAATGATATTACTTGTTTATTTCTTGAAAATGCGCATATGGAAGTAAAGCAATGAGCTTGAGTTGAGATGGAGATAAAAGTAACTTTAAAAAAATATATATTTTTACCTTATTTTCATAGAGAAAAAAATTATAATTTTGGTCATCACATTTAAAAATACATTTAAATTGAATAATATTTAGAGCTTTGAAGTGCTGGGAAAAGTGTGAAGCACTTGAACGTCCTTGAAAAGTGCTTGAATTTAATTCTCAAAAGGTTGTACGTACGAACCCTGAAATGAATAATGTAAAAAACATTCGAACATTTTGCAACAGTTTAATAGTTACAGTTAGCTTTACTACATTAAATCCATGGTAAATGTTGGTGATTTGTGAACTGAAAAGCCTTCTATAACTTGTTTGTTTGTGGTTTTTCATGTTAGCGCTGGTTGATCTGAGATCTATCATTGTTTGTAACAGATAATTCTGTGCTGAATTTGAATGCTTCACACTAGATCTCACATGGATGTTATTAATTCTGCAGAAAATTCAAACTCTTTGGGAGATCGGCCCGTGAGTTAACACCACGCTGTCTAATATTGGTCCGAGCTGAAAAACGGTCCGCGCTGTGCAGCTAAGATGTTTCGTTCCAATTTCATTTCGTTATTTCGTTTTTTGATGTTTTTCATATGCAACAGAATTGGCAGCTTTTATCAGTTTGGCAAAGTTGTGGTCGCATCAGTGCACCCCAACCAAATTTACTCTGACCGGCAAGAAAAAAGGTAGCAGTCTGGAGCCCTGAATAATCTTGAATGACTAGTTTATTAGTCGACCATTCTGCCCATCTCTATTTATGGAATGAAATTAGCAGTTAATGAAAAAAGCTTTAGAGGGGAATTGGGGTCATTTCAGAAACAGACATTTTGTTCTTGAAGTTGCCAAATATTGGGATGTAGACTTCTTGGGTGAGCACAGTTTAAGAATAGATTTGAGCATTTTTGTTTTTAGAAAGTGCTATTTTAAGGCTGCAGTTCTTCCCCAGAAACATACACTGACAACCAGAGATGGTGCCTTTGGTTTGTTCAAAGAATTTTTAGGGCAGAACTGTCTGGAATGACCAAACTGAGTGCCAGAGTTTTAGGATTTGTATGCAGATAAGATCATCTAAATAGCACTGCTATGCTAAATTATTTTTAGCGATAAATTAATAGCAATAATTATTACATGTTAATCATAAAAATAAATATGTTAATATTGAATGAATTTGTATTAAATAATAATAATTCAGTATTGCTATTAAATATTAATATTTAATAACATTACATAATGAATAATATTAGATAATATAATTTATTATTATATTAATAATAAATATAAAATATTTATGATACATTTGATACATTTTTAATACTTATTAAACAATAATGATATTGTAGTAGTTATAATAAAAATAATAATAATAGTTAGGCTATTATTATTGTTATTGTTATTTAAAGGTTGCAGATTAATGCTCATATTGGGGGAATCCATGAGTTGAAGGGCTTGTTAAACTGTAATAATAGGCTACACTTCATCCCTGAGTCCCATGCTGCACAGGAATGCAAGTTTGTCAAGCTCCTCATCCTCTCTCTCTCTCTCTCTCTCTCTCTCTTTCTTTGTCTCTCTCCCCCTCTTTTTGCCAGTCTCTTATTTTCTTCTTCAGCTGCTCTTGACGTGTCGTTCGGTTGCGTTCTGAGGTGCCTGACAGCAGCATGGTGACCATTTCCTGTGCTACACTGCTGATGGTTCCCAGATGGCTGTAGAGAGCACTTTCTCCTTTCTTTATTTGGAATAAAGCCTAGTTATAGGCTTGAGTACATTAAGAGGAGGTGTTGGAGAGAGAGCGAATGAGTAGGCTGCTGGAAAATAGAGCCGCGTGGGATTGAAGAATCAGTTTTGGCTATTGTAGTGACACTCCAGAATGACTGACATAATAATCCTGAAATAAAACTGACATAAAATAATCCAAAGCAGAGTATGCTTTGTTCGGCTGTACGCAAATATTATGCACTAAGCATTCGGGTCAACTGAAGTAGGCTATACTTTGGGCTTTAAGAGCAAGTTCTTGTATGAAAAACGTGCACGTTAATGATTTGAATCACCTGATTACTGAATTAACATCTGACTCACTTCTGAACTGCAAGGTTTTACTTTTGAAATGAATCAAGAATCATTTAGTGTAATTAAGCTTTGTGAAACTTGAATTAGTATCATGACCCCCCCCCCCCCCCCAGTGCTGATTCGGGATGTGTTGTTTTTTTGCTTTATTTGACCTCTGATTTACTTGTTTGTTCCATAACCTTCATTGTCCTTTTCCCAAAGAACTTTGGATTAAGTTTCATTCCACAAAAAAAAAAAACGTAAACGTCTGCTCATCCAGCACGAGTTACACACAGTGCAGGACGAATGAATCGTAGTTCACTGATTGCGGTACGATGGCGAAGGATTCGCTGCGCAATAAAAAGGAGTCAATAGGTTTCTAAAGTCAATGTGTGTATTTTCACTGTGGAACGGCTGCGTTCCGTCTCCGTCCCAGCTCCGGCGACCGCAGCCCTCCAGAGCAGATACGCAGAGTTTCTATTTTTGCTGGATGCCGGAGAGCTCCTCAGCAGTTCAGCACAGGGGAGATTGTTATATCACGCGATCATACGTGAATTCGCGAGATCTCGTGGGTCCTCGTGTCAGTCATAGCCGCAGCCGTTCCGCAATAAACCCGGACCTGGTAGGTATTGAAGGACAGCAGAGCACGGAGCCGACACACAGCAGAGCTGATCCGCAGCCATTCTGCAGTTATTGGAAATTCGGGGGTAACTCACCTGCTCGTTTCTCTCTTCCCGGCCTTTTCCAAACTCACCGCCTTAACCATATACCTGCCGGTGCAAAATACAACAGTTTTTTACAATAAAACAACAATTATAAAGAGCGCTACAGTAATTTGCTATTGCTAATACAGTAATTAGCTATTAATTACTGCGCTACAGTAATTTGATTTATGGTTTGCACTTAAGACTAAGAGAAACCTGTCATTTATTTTTGTTATTTATACTGTGTTTATTTCTATGTTCAATTTGTGGAAAGGAGTTGAATCAGGAGGTCGCACACATCCTCAATCAGAAGTTCTGTAAGCTCATAAATGTAAAGTGAGGTCTGAAGAGACTCATGTGAAATCATACAGGAGAGATGGTCAGTTGAGTTTCTGGCAAAAAGTTTAACAGTGCTTGTATATTGTTGTCTTCAATGCATATGATAATTCATATTCATAAAGTATAATTGAAATGACATTTATTAGAAGATTATTAGTTAAAACATTTCAAAATGCACCTGCAGACTATTTTTCCAGTCATGAACTTTGTCGTTGAGGATTTCTTAATCTTTTTTCTAAAGATTTCTAAAAATCTCGTTCTTGTTAGCCCAATCTCGTGTCTCGTCTCGTCACACCCCTACAGTTAGTATTGTGAAACATTTGGTAACTAAACAGAATGTCATTAAATTTAGTGACAACCTTAGAATGTTTACATGGTACAATAACTGGTAGCCTTATTTTTTTAATTAGTTCTTGCCACAAATTTAACGATTTCAATTAATAATCGTGATACGATTCCGATCTTGATTCAATATCGATTAATTTGGGTAAATATAAGGTATAGTTCCTGCTTAATTTTTCTCAAGGAAACATACTGGGAGCCTTGTCAGCTGGCATTATTATTAAAGGTTAAAATAAGTTGTGCAGGTGGGGGTCAGTAGCTTATTTACAGTTATTAACAATAATCACTAGCCTTTTGATAAATGAAAAAAAAACAACTAATTGAATAGTTAACTAATGTTAATCGGTTATTTTACTTAAAAATGAACAATGTCATCATTTACTCACCCCTTTGTTCATCTTCAAGACAGAAATTAAAATATTTTTAATGAAACCTGACTTCACCCAAACCATTAGTACTCGAAAAATATCATACATTGTAAAAACATCTGTATGAATCATTTAACCCAAGGTTTCGAAAAGACTCGATCAAGCAGATTTAATGAAGGCTTTTATTCACTTCACATACATAAATGATCACAAATAGCACATCAATTGTGGTAAACGGAAGCTCAATTGACCCTTCGCGTGGAGCTTGATTGACTGGTAATCTGACCAATCATACTTCGTCATCCGCCATTTTGTCCGCCAAAGCTGTCAGGAGAGATATTAGATTAACATGGGAGGATTTGAACTTGAAAAACGGAGTGGACTGACGCCTTTCAGCGGTTAAAACAACATTCCTTCTTATGTTCATTCATGTTTATTTGATGCTATAAATGAACTAGAAGGAAGAGATGATTGGATCACGAGCAGCTTTAACTGATGCTCTACAGCGATCTGTCACGACACATTAAAGAGCCACAAAACGGTATTTTATTGTTTAAATTTCTTCTTGAAAGGTGAGACTTTGTTTAATATGTTTAATATCAAAAGTAACCGAAAAGTAACCTGGTCTGTCCTGTCTGTCAGCGTGTTGTCAGTCTCCTCTCTGCTCCGCGATATATTTTTCTCTGCGTGAGAACATGAGAGCGGCGTAGCTTGTCGGACCTAGCGACAGTAACTAAGGGGGGCGGGTCTTTGCGAATGGTCAATTGTACTTTCTTGATGCGCAAGAACAAACCTCATTGGGTGGTGAGTAAATGATAACAGTTTCCACTTATGAAGTCCTTAACAAATTGAAACTTATTGTAAACCATTACCTATTTTTAAATATGGTTTGGACCGTTTATGGGTGGTTGAACCTTCAGGAGGTGGATGAGGGGCTCCTGGTTTTTGATTTGGCTGTTGATCTAATGGCCTAAATGCTTTCCAGGTTCTCCTTGTCCTTACTGGGGATCTCAGTGGGCTACTAGTGTGTAGGAGGGGTCAGGCTGGAGACAAGCTGTGAAATGCCGCCGCCGCCCCGTGTAATTTCTCAGGTTACCGTGAGTCTGCTGTGGCCTGTCTCACATTGGACTGCCCTTCCCCCTCACTGCTAGTATGTGTGTGTGGAGGGAGAGAGCTCTCAGCGACCAGTGTCCTGTTAGAGTGCTCTTTTCTCCTGATTGCATTAGAGGGGCTGCTCAATGTGGCTTGATATCTTCAGCCTGCCATCATGCCACCAGAGATACAGCTATACAGAATACGGTGTAAGTCCAAAAGACCTCCAGTATAGACGATGCAGTGCACAGGCTCTGAAGTGAATGTTCTCCACTCGCAGTGCTGATTCGGGATGTGTTGTTTTTTTTTGCTTTATTTGACTTCTGATTTACTTGTTTGTTCCATAACCTTCATTGTCCTTTTCCCCAAGAACTTTGGATTAAGTTTCATTCCACTAAATCTGCTCTGCTCTCAAGGTCAGTATGGGTTCCTTTCATTTCCTCACTGCACATTTTGTTGATCTTACGGTTCTTGGAGAAAGACACCTGGCTTACACTGCAGATAAGTGGCTCCAGAGTTTCTTCTGAAGTCTCTATATGAGCAAGTGCTGGCCTGCAGGTGTTTTAACTGTAAATACTGAGAGGGCATGCTTGACTTTGGAACCTGAACCCCTCACTAGGTCATTATATCATCTGCTTGATGAAGAGCAAATTTGCTTTTTTTTTTAATCAAATTTAAATTCACTTCTACAGATTTGTCTGAAAGCTTGATCATTTTTCAGGTAAATTTGTACAGCTTTATTTTAAGACTGTAAGTGAGTGATTTGTATGTTGATTTTTCTAAAATATGTAGACACCACTATCAAACCATTTATTGTTTGCTTGAGAGACTAAAACTGCACAAGTGGCTCAACCAATGATTTTGGGGCAGGACTGTCTGTTTGACCAACCACTGGTAACCTGTAGGGAATGTCCAATGACGCTAGATGAAATTACAGTTCTGTAAATTATTCATTCTGAGTTTTGTGTCCTTTAGATTTTTTTTTTTAAGTTGGCATGAAATGAAAGCATTTTCTAATGTCCTTATTGTGAATGATTGATCCATGCATACATTATTTGTTTATTAATCCTGTAATTAAAATAACATAACTCGATCGATCTTCTGTTGAAACGACTTCTCTCTGGTGGCGAATGCTGGACTTCTCCAATCATTGAGTCTGCTTAAAACCCGGACCCTTCTTAGAATTTACTGCAAGCTCTCATTCAGATCTGCCTTCATCCAATTAGCAACTGATGGATGGATGGATAAGTCCCAGCCCTAATTTTTTTTTATTATTAATTATTTTTACTCGGATGTACATCACAATACGAAATAAAAGATCTGTTGTTAGTTACTTCCATCATGTTGCAACATGAAAAAAATTATAATAACTTATTTCTTTAATAACAGCATTCGTTTGTGTTTGATTTTCAGGGTTCCCACGGTCATGTAAAAATGTTGGTTTTCAGGGCTAGAAAAATTGTCATGAAAAATGTATATGTGTTTCATATAAATAATTGTACCGGTAGTTATCACTACAAACCGTTTGTCTGTGGAAAGTTGCTCTTTATGAGTGCAGTTGCTATTTTTGATGCAAACAAGGAAAATAAATATCAGTCTTGGAAATGCATTCAAAAGGTGTGAAAACTGTTTTTTGTGTTATGCATATTTACAGCCCTTTCCAGCTGTTATGTTTGCCTTTGGTGTTCTAGATGTAGCTACACAAACCGAAAAATTCAGAAAGTCCTATGAGAGTCGTGAGGATTTTCATCCTGACACTAGAGTTGTGGAGGTCACTGTCCGTTTTGGGCCCCTTTGATAGAGTGTTTGGTACTAAAAAAGAGGGAATTGTTTGGGCAGGCTGTCGGACAGACCTAAGCAGTGCTCCAGTCATGTGAACAGAGGCTGCCCAGGCCAGAAGAATGTGTTGAATGTGAATGACGCAGCTTTGACGAAGACGTGACTTTGAGAGCGATAGATAGAAAGGAAACAGGAGCGGGGAGGAGGGCAGTTGACTCATGCAGGCAAAGTGCAACCCCGCTGACCTTTTTATGCTAGCGTAACTATCGCCCCCTTGGATCAAAGAGCAGGGATGGAGGGAACTGAAGAAGAGAGGGGGAGTGAGTGAGCCTGCCCTGTGTGCATATCTGAGTTTGTTGATGTCATGCCCCTTTGTTTCTCTCCATCTTGGTCAGATGACTAGCCCATGCCTTACCACTTGGTGTTTCACAGCTAGTGCTTAGACGTAATCTATAACCTTTGAAATCCCTTTTGGATGGCCTTGTAAAGGGTACACACACTCATAAAGACGCTTGCAAACTTTTGTGCCTTTGTCTTTAAATGCCAACATTGTTATACGTATTACGGTATTAGTTGCAAGTAGTCAGGCATGACAGTGCTTATTTTAGACTGATTTATTGGCTAATATAATGATTATTGACAAACAGCAGGGTGATGATTGAAAGACATGTAGGCCTATCTTAAGAATAATAATTTTAAGTGTTTTTTGCTATCATGAGATATTGTAAATTAGCAAAATATTGCAGAATTTCATTATATCGGGCATTTTTGTTTTAATTCAGTTAGGATGGTGACATGGGAGGGAGAAGGGGAACAGAATTTTATCTCCAGTCACCAGAAGCACAATCTGCTCGATAATCGACTTTAGCATAATGCACTTATATATATATATATATATATATATATATATATATATATATATATATATATATATATATATATATATATATATATACTCATCTCTACAACTGCTCTGTAACAGAAAACCTGAGTGAAACTTTACATTGGGCTAATAGCTATTGATCAGTGACCTGGTTTCTACTTTGACAAGCACAATATAGTGCAACAGTCACAGTTTAGTTGTTCTTTAGAAGTAGAGATCGACCGATGTTGACTTTTTTTTAAATTACTGATACCGATTATTTGCATGTTTATGTGCCGATAACCGCTAGACAGAACCGATATTTTTTTATTGGCATATTTCTGTTTTTGACAATTATAACAGCACTGAACAAACTGTTTTACACTTTTAAAATACTGTAATTTCTGCAATTTCACTCCTTCCTTGCATACAAAACAAAAACACGCTTCTAAATCAATAGTCTGAAAGAGTGCATATATATAGTGGACTGTCACTAAAGTATATATTTTTAAATAAAATCTTTGATCAGGTAAAAACAAACAAACAGGTAACGGATATATAGCATGAAAAAATACTTGCACAAAAAAACAAACAACAAAAGCATAAAATATTCTAAACAGCCTGAATAAATAAAAACATAACTACTTTAGTGTAGCTTTATAATCTGTTGCACTCTGACTAACTTAATCACATCTGATTGGCCATTGTGTTCAGGTGCTCAACAGATGTTGTCAGATGTCTGTGTTTGGATCAAAGCTTAACGCTGCCAAAGACTTGTAAATATAAACCGTTGATGCTCTTAACAGAGCGCTTACACACACACGGGAGCGTTTTAAAGGGCACCTATTATGCCCCTTTTTACAAGATGTAATGTTGGTCTCGGGTGTCCCCAGAATGTATTTGTGAAGTTTCAGCACAAAATACTCCACAGTTACTTTATTATAACCATTTGAAAATGTCATTTTTGGGGCCTGTTTTAAAAAGAGCTGTTTAGGTGTGTACCACCTTAAATGTAAATGAGCTGCATATCCCCGCCCTGCCTTTGGATGAGGGCGTAACTTGCATACCTATGGCAATAAAGTCGGTAGAAGCACTGAGAGTAAGATGGCATTCAGCCGTACATGTTTGAAACGGAATCAGACCCAGATGATGAAGAGACTCCGCAAGAAGAAACACAAATGAGAATGGACCAGGACGTCTCAGAATGGTTGTTTGATACATTTATGTACTTAGAGTTTTAATCGTGTCCCCTTTGCAATTATGGATGTGCAACACACAGACACACACACACACACACACAAACTGTGATAACGTTGGTGCAATTTTTTTAAACTACAAACACAAATACTGTGATAACGTTTGCAACGTACAAACGAAATTACATTTATGCGAGGGACCTGTTGTCATGTTTGTTACTTGTCCTACAGGTGCTTATGTGGCAAATGTGACTACAGAACAAGAAAATATATGCAGTTTTTAATACAATATCTTTAAAAAAAAAATTATAAACGTGTGGTTACACACTATACAAACAAGGTTTAAATTATACACAGACATCCTACGACGACGACAACAACTTTAGACGCATTTGTTGTTGAATTGGCTGACATCAATTGAAATTACTATTTGCTCAAAAATCATGAAATACACTTACTTCTTCTGGAGGTGACGCTGGATCGCGAACAGTAGGCAATGATCCACTCTTGAGGATTAACTTTGAAGCAAGACCTGCTTTGAATTGACGCTCGTTCACTAAACAGTCAGTCAGAAAATGATTCGCGCAAACATAAACGTATTTTGGAAGTTTAAGTGGCGCCTTTCCTTCGTAAATAAAATACATCCACTGCGTTTTCAGTGGCTCTGATTTCGGAAGTAAGTGAAAACTACTATGTACATTATTACATCCCACAAACAGAACACTTATGTTTCTTAGGAGACATTACCGGCTGTCGTTGAAACAATGGAGGATGGTGTACAGATCACCGAGGGCAGGGTCTATGCCAAAACCACAGTGTCAGTCAAACCATGTCGGTGGGGCTTGTGCAATTCTACATCACATTGCGCCGAATCTTAGAACAGCTCGTTCTGAGACAGTGCTTATGATTTATTGAGATTGTAAAAAAAAAAACACTGGGTGGATTTTTATCATTCTAGGGTGGTTTTGCTCACACACTGCCAACACACATTTATGTTCAAACACCATGTAAAAGTGAATTTTGCATAATAGGTGCCCTTTAAAGCAGCCGGCTATTTGTGAAACTGCAGGACGGCAGGCATCGTCACATTTTAATGGTCAAATAAATCTTTGGTATGACAGATTCATTGTGTCGGCCGCTAAATTATTTTCAATTCAGAAAAAATCCTGAATATAGTGTTAAAAAACATAAAATATATAGTGTATGACATATAAGATTTCAAGCTTTTTTTACATAATTATTTTATATATTGTTTAAATATATTTGCTCCCTCACTGCAACTTACTCTTCTGTCTGTATATTTCCTTTTTTTTTTTTACTACAGAAATGTTATTTTTTTATATAAACTTTAAAGTGACATGACTGACAGACTTTCTCAAATATTATCTAATCATAAACAACTCATTATTCTTCTATAAATTGATTAGATTAGCTCCATTCCCACCTCCGCCTGCATTGCCATATGTTCATTAGGAGATCACAGCTATGCACCTGTAACTAGTGATTTGCAGGCATGTTTTCTCCCAGTCTGCTCCTGAACACGATGTTCTCCTGTAGGGGGTCACTGCTTCTAATGGGCTGAAATCATGTCTCGTACACACACCTCTCACCCCTCACCACCTGCTTGGACTTTAACAAGACTGTAATTTATGTGTGTGCACAGCCAGAAAAAAAAAGTGTTTTGGAGAGGTTTTTTTTATTTTATGTCTAGCGATTTATATGATTTAGTAATGATTACATTTGTTTAACTTATTTTATGTCTGATAATTATGATTTGGACTGTTTATAAAACCCAATTTGGAGCATTTTGGCCCAGTGCTGGGTTTTCGGGTTGGTTTAAATGTTTGGCCCTACACGCTGAGTTGTTTTATTTAACTCCACTATTGTTTAAAAATTACAATACTGCTGGGTTAAAATTAACACATATCCCAGAAATGGGCACAAGTATAAGGAAAACAATGTGTAGGCTATGTGTGTGTGAGTGCAGAAAAGAACGATAACATACTCAACTGTTATAAAGTTAATGTATACTGTGTACTTAAAATCATACTGCATTGCTGAAATAATATTGTCTAAACGGCACAGACCATTGTTGGCTCTCTTGGATATAGGCTGTCTTGATGGCAGCGTTCATTAAAGGATGTCTTAATATGTTCAAAAGTCATTCAGATCCAGTTCTGCTGTACAGATGTGGATGAGATTTCAGTAGAAAAATCTAGTCACAAGTCGTCTGTCTCGTGACCAACACCTCTCACAGTCCTTTGGGACACTAATGCTCAAGGTTAAACAAGTCAAAATGACTTGCAGCATGTCATGCATTGTATTTACCACTTAGGAAGTCTTCCTTTGCTCCAGAGTTATATGGCAGTCATAAATAACTAAATGGAAGACACCAGAGCTGCTGTTTTTTGGGACTTATCTAATCAGTGGCAGAGAAATGTGTGAAGGATGCCCTGGGATGCGGCCTCTTTTTCCTTATCTCCGCTATGCCATGGCTCCATTTCCTGTACCTCTGTCTTTAGGTATATTGGGACAATTAGATTTGGCCCAAATAAATTCTAGCCTGTGCACTAAATGTGATTTTCCTGTGGTTAGCATTGGGCTGAGATTGGATTATGTGAGGTGACTGGGATGACATTGTATGTTATGGCAAGAGGCTACTGGAGAGAAGTGAGAAAGACTGCAAGTTTGTATCACTCACTCGCTGGTCCGCTATCTTTGTGGGGACTCTCCATAGGCACAATGATTTTTATACAGTACAAACTGTATATTCTATCCCTTTACACTAACCCTACCCCTAAACCTACCCATCACAGAAAACGTTTTGCTCTTTTACATTTTCTAAAAAACAATTTAGTATGTTCATTAATCAATTTCCCTCGTGGGGACCATTGGCTAGTCCTCACAATGTTGGTGATTTCACATTTTAACTATCCTTGTGGGGACATTTGGTCCTCACAATGTAATATAAACATGAGCACACACACGCACACACACACACACACACAGTATTTCCTAATGGGGATTTCTTTTCTTTTTTTTTAGCAGCCATTACTCCAGTCTTCAGAGTCACATGATCCTTCAGAAATCACTCTAGTATGGTTTGATTTGATGCTTGAGTAAACATTCCTTATTATGATCAATGATGAAAACAGTTGTGCTTCTTAACTTTTTTTCTGGGTTCTTTCATAAATTTGTGCAAACAAACATCCTTTATTTGAATTTGAAATGTTTTGTTACTGTAGTATTCTTTACTGTCATGTTCGATTCATTAATCATTATTCATCACTGCTGAATAAAAAAGGTAATGTCTTAAAACAAATCTTAAGCCCCGTTCACACCGCCAGCGACAAAGCAACATGATCCCATTTATTTCAATGGAGCGCTGGCGACATCCGGCGACACGAGCGACAGTAACCATTGGCGACAGAATGGGGGTGTGACAAGCGACAAAAGTTCAGAAATTTCAACTTTATGCAAATAAGAAGCGATTTTCGCGAGCGACAACCAATAGGAAAGACGTTCAGTCACCATCTCGAGTGCAGGCAAGACAGAAGATTTCGAGGACGATTTCACAGTTTTATATGATTTGACTGTAACCACATACATGGATATAATAAAAGGAACTGTCGACAGTCTCAGTGAGTTTAATTCATACATTTATAGTTCGAGTGTTGTAATTTTATGATGCAAGTTTAGCACTGCTGCAGTTCATTTTACAGTGTCCCCTGCATTATGTTGACTATTAGGGACAAGAAAATTTATTATTTGTCAAATTTGAATGACGTTTTAGTAATTTATGTCAGTATGAGTGAGTTTAATTTGTTAATTGATCAATCGTTAAATGATTTAATCCACTGAACACTGCTGTGGTAAAATAAAAACACTCACCCAACAGCATACTGTTTCTTTTGAGCCTAATTCCTAGTCAAATTAAAATTATATGTTTGTATATATCACTTGTGATGGTATTTTGTATAGATATTGCCAGACGTGCAATCTACCAATAACATTAGAGCGACAGCACTACGAACGCCCACAAGCGACTCGCAGTACAGAGACTAGCGACATACAGCGACAAAGTCGCTGGCGATGTGAACGGGGCTTTACTGAGCCCAAACTTTTGAACATAGCATATTATTACTTATTATTAATTTATTCTATTTATCTTTTTTTTTTTTTTCTTACAGCAAGTACTCCAAATATTACTTCGCTAATATAATTACCCATAAAATATTAAACACAATTCTAACTTTAAAAGTGATATCTGGAACTTTATGTGCAGAGGCTTTCCATCAGAAAGTTCTTTCTAATTGGTATGTTGTGTTTTGATGTGTATGGGAAAAGACTCAATGAGCTTTTTTTTTTTGCAATCCTGGCGGAGATACAGAGCAAAGAGTCTCGACAGGCATCACTTGGGTGACTGCAACCTTTCTTCACTGTGTAGAAAAGGGTGTTGTTGTCCTCTAAGGGAAGGTGGAGTGTAGGAAAAAGAAGAGAGGGAGAAAGGGGGGAGAAGGAGGCCTCTCGTTATTTTCAGTCTATTGTGTCTACTTCCTGTAGGTCAGGGGTTATTGGAGTAGGGAGTTGCAGACTAGTTATGGAGCAAAAGTGAGACAGAACTTCCATATATTCAGAACATCAACACTGCAAAGGCAAGATCAGTTTGCCAAACGCTTGGGATTACCAACAATCAACCTCAACAGGTAAATACAGGACTATCTGTTTGAATGATGCTGCTTTATGCTTCAGATTCTTTCCAGTTCTGTGTGCCATGTGTTCCCAGGCTGCCAGTCCGGTATCCTGTTTTGGAAGAGTCATAGTATTTATATTGAATTTTTCCTCCAGTGTTGCTCGAAGAGGACTCTCACTTGTTCTACAGTCCATTTATGAGCGTTTGTGGTTTTGTGTGTGCATTAGAGCGCTCATCGATGTGTTTACTGGCTTTGCAGTCTCGTGACCAGAAGTGGAAGAGGTTGGAATTGTTTTTGAAATGTCTCTTATGTAACTCGTGGGCTTCCTGAGAGCAGCCATATTAGAGCCCGGTTAATGGAGAGAGGGAACCTCTATACCATTAGCCAATATGGCCATGACCAAATCACATTAATGCTGGACTGCAGCTCTGCAGGGAAAGATGCAAAAACAGTGTCGCTCCTAGTCCTGCATCCTATCTTGTGTTTTGCTATTAACTGTAGCTTTAAGTCTTGATCAATTTGATGACAGAGGTAAGAAAATCAGGTTGGTGACTACATTGTTGAGTAGCCTAGTTAAGATGTGTTGCAAAATGTCCAGCTAAATAGTTAATGGTGTGATTTGTATTTTCGACTTAATTCGTAGTAGGGCTACTAAATGTAAACAACTCAACTTTGAAGGCTGTGCAAAGTTTTTATTTTGTAATGTTCCTTAGTAATAGTTGTAGAAGCATAAATAATAATAATATTTATATAATTAGAATTAATATTCCAAATAATTAAAACATAAGAAAAATGTAAACACAATTTTTTTTTAAATATATAAAAATATTAAAAACTAATATTTAAAAATATTATTATATAATTTATTATTAGAAACAGATGATAAAACATCTCACATGAAAAAGCACTTACGTGGTTAAACTATAAATCCTTTAATACGCTGGGCTAAATCATTAAAGCTTTAGTTTAACCATGTGAGTGCCTTGGAATACTTTTTCATCATCTGTTAAAAAAAGTATATGTGTATTCCAAATTAAAACAATGGCATGTAGCCTTCAAGTATTTCTCAGTTAATTAAGCATTGCTTCATAGATTTTCTTGAAAGTAATTATTCAAGGCAAGTGTTAAAGAAATGTTCATGTGTTCATAAAAAAAAAAAATAATAAAAAAAAAAAAATATATACGTATATATATTCTGCTATAGCTTTGTTTTGAACTATTTTCATTGACGAAATAGAGCAAAAACAACCAATGTTGTGTCTAAAATGTAAGTCACGTAATAGTAACTACTTGTTTGTTGAATTGTTGTATAAAGTCAAGATCACATTTGCAATTGTGATGATATTTGGGAACATGTGTTTGTGTGATGTTGCTTAACTATATAATATGGTATAAATATAGTATTTACCTCAGTATGTTTCTGTGAGTTTTGTTGTGTTGTGCTGTTGCACTCATTTGTTATGATTTCTCCACGAGAGTCTCTCAAACACAGACGAGCTGCCTGAGAATCAACTGTTGCAAACTTGTTGATGTCAACATATCCACTATCAATCAATATTATCAACAATTTTTGGTGACTGAAGTTTCTGGGCTTTCCTGGTATTTTTTTCCTGTTGAGCTCTGTATTAATATTGTATAATAACATGGCTTTCCTGGTATTTTTTTCCCGTTGAGCTCTGTATTAATATTGTATAATAACATACATTGTAATATAAGTCAGGTCAGAGAGAAATGTCTTGTTGCTAGTCCTCCTGGCTTAAAACCTGTTATTGCACAATATCTAGAGATAGATTGTGATTTAAACAGCAGTGTGTTCCATTTGCAACTGCATGTTAACCATTATTGTTTTTGAAACTTATGTGTAACAAGCTAAGGATACCCTATGCCCCCCCCCCCCCCCCCCCCTTTCCCCACCAACATAAACCAGTCTAAACTTAGTCGTGACCAACCATGTAGCGAACGAGTGACAATGGAGGAAAAACAGGATGTCTTTTTCTCAAAGTGTGTGTTGGGAACAGATGACCAGGAAGATGAAAATTGCCAGCGAAGTGGAAACTTCCACTTTTGTATCTGTGTGTTTTTGCTCAATTGAGACCTGGTTGCTCATCTGTTGTCCCACAGCCAAGCGTGATGGTAAACTGTAAATGATTAAGTCCCTCTCTCCTTCTGCTTACGTTTTTGCCCTGTTCCGCACTCTGTTTAGCTCTTTAGTTAATGTTTGAATCCCATCTAAGTGCAGCTTTTAGAAGTCCAGCCACTGTATATGTACTGGCTCTCATCTCACATTTCTTCTGCTGAAGGAGAGATAAAGAAACTAAACCAACTGTAGAGAGGAAATGAAACCAGGCCATTCCTCTGGGATTGCTGTTAAAGGCTATCGATCTTTCTCCCTCTCCCTTTCTCTCTCTCTCTATCTCTCTCTGCCCAAATGATTGATATGGAATGACCTCGACTTGAAAACATGCTGCCGTTCTTGTCCTGCGTATCTGCCACATTGGCGGTAATTTGGAAAGGGAGCAGTGTGGAATAAGAGACAGAAGCTAGACTAAGCTATTTAGCGCAATATTCAAGGACTGCCACAGCTGGGATGGTTTTTAAACACTGTGGATGGTGGGTCTCCTTGTTAAACTGTACTAGTTTGCTTTGAAGGTAATGTTGTTGTTGGAAACAGCTGGAAGTAGGACCATGTGCACTTTTGTGTGGAGTGAGAGTCGTGGGACTCTCTAGCTCCATGTTTTCATCTTGCATACTTTTTTTTACTGGATCAATAGGTGAAGTTTCACAATACCGGATTTTCCCAGAGAACACACAATTCTTCAGGTGAGAGAAATGTTATTGCGTAGCTTTATTACGGAGTCATGTTTCGCCATAGTTTTTGATGCGTGCCATTTTCAGCAAGCATATATGCACCGTTCTCCAAAAACAACATCTGATTATGTCAGCTGTATTTTGTGGTATGTAAATCAGGTTTTTTATTTTGACTGTTGCAACTGGTGTTATTTTCTAGCCGTGTACATGTTATTTATTCACCTGGTCCTGCTGCATAGGATGTTCCCTGCATTACATTATCTTCTGCTGCTAAGGGCTGTTTTTGTTTCTCAGGCTGCATTCACAGTCAGTGTTTGTGATTGTCAATGATATTGATTCTTAAATCGTCCCGTTCGTAGAAAAGCTTTCAGTAGCAACTTGAATACACTGCCTGAATGAACAAGCAACCAAAGTGAATCCCCTTTTAAATTATTGCAATAAAGTGTGTAACCATAATGACAGTGAGTGAAAGAAGTAAATGTCAAAGTTGGTGAGTTCAATAAAGCCCTGTTCAAACTAAAAGTCTTTTTAGTCAAATACTAACTCTGCTACCCAGTCTTTTGCCACTCAGTGAGTGTAACCGCAGTAACTTCCACCTTCTGTGACATCATGTGCATACCCTTCTAAAGCAGGGATGGGCAAACTCTGCCCTGGAGGACCACTGTCCTGCAGATTTTTGCTCCAAACCTAATCAAACACACTGTATTCTCATTTTTTTATCATCTAAAATGTGCTGCGACTTGCATTCCAAAGTGACTTATATAATGATTTTAACATCAAATAGTCAAAAAGTGGACACTTAAAGGGATTCTTCAGCATTTAGCATTACGCTTTGTATTAGTAGAAAACATGTAGTATTTGAATTACCGTGCTTTTCACCCTCATATCCCCCTGAGACGAGTAATAGGGGCTGTCCTGCATGATCTCAACCTGCCCATAGAGGGTGGGTTCTCACTCACAGAAAGTACACATAGTGTCAGACATCTTTTTTTGGAAGCTAAGCTAGCAGGCTTTTGTTCTGTGGAGAAAGCTGAGTAGTAGTGGTTACCATCCTCTCTTTCCCGGACATGTCCGGCCTTCGAGATCATCCAAAATGTCGGGGATTCAGCTTTTGCTTTCTGCAGTCGACATTCATTGTTTACATGCACACGTTTTGTTTCAATCTGACAACATTCAGATTCACCAATCGGAATGAATTCAGTGTTTACATGAACGCTAAACAAGTGATCGGTTGATGTGTGTTTTTACATTTCTAAGAAAATTTCCGCTCCTCCGTGAGAGATACGAGACCGGTGCGTCTCACAGGTGTCGCTCATCAGTAATCACGCCACCGGCCTTGCGTCG
This sequence comes from Semotilus atromaculatus, assembly GCA_031834385.1. Classification (NCBI taxonomy): domain Eukaryota; kingdom Metazoa; phylum Chordata; class Actinopteri; order Cypriniformes; family Leuciscidae; genus Semotilus; species Semotilus atromaculatus. Next base: position 2,525 of record JAULUF010000008.1, on the reverse strand, counting down.
TTCTCCCACGGCCCTCAGTCTCGTCCTGATCGCCACAGTAAACATAATGAATGGCGACTGTAGAACGCAAAAGCCGAATCCCGGGCAGACGCATCACGGAGATTCACTAGTAGCCTAGACTTGCTGTTTAACTACTGCGCTCTTTTACCGGTAGGCGTGGCCTCATAGGGCAGTGAAGCAAGTGCATTCTGGGAGTTGTTGTCTTTAAGGTTTCCAGAGGTGAAGTATAAGGTTTTATAGGCATATTTTTTATGTCTGTGCTAGCTAATAAAAAGAGCTTTTCTTAACCAGTTAGAATTATGCTAATAAAATATAACAAAAAAACTACACGGTGTACCTTTAAGGAATAATGCAGTATTTATTATTTAAAATATTTATCTGTGCACATAAATTAATGTTCCCTTGTAATCTTTTATCAAAATAATCCTCCCTCCTGCAGCAGCATCTCTTCTCTGATGACATGTTTACTAATGGTGGGAATCATTTGGAATCTCACAACCTTTTGTCCTTGAACCAATTGATGATATTAAATACAGCTCAGGTGTGATTTAAACTTTAATTAAAGGTTTGTTAAATGATTAACTCTACACCTTTTGTTTTTTTTTGTTTTTTTTTTGTTTGTCCTTTTATATTATATTCCATTATTTTTCTTTGTATTACTATTTTTATTCTCGTATTGCATTTTATCAAAAAGCCCTTATCTTATCGCATTGCTTATATAATGTATTGCATGTATTGCATTTTACTAAAAAGCCCTTCTAGGGACAAATGTTGTAAATTAGCTTTGGCTAAAAACATTGATACATGCATCAGATCACTGTTAAAGTGTATCTATGTTATTTGTATCTGTCCCTATCTAAATAAATAAATAAATAAAAAAATAAAAAATTATTATTCAATCTCATTTTACTTCAGTCAATTTATAATATCTTACATTGAACTTTTTTTATTCATATTTTGTAGGATTCTAGTTATATTGTTTATATTTGATCCCCGGTACAGTTTTGCTATGTCTGCTTTGCTTATTGTTTTGCATTTTAAGGAGCTTGTTTTGCTTTTTTGTGATATCTGTCAACCCTTTACCTGGAGCTTTAATGAAAAAAGGGAAGAGTTCATAAGAGAGTAGGAGGAGAGCAGCTGTATGCAAACTTAGCAGCTACTGTTAGTGCCATTTGGTGGGAAGTTATTTAATAAAGTAATTTAAATTATGCACACCTTGTAACTGTGTTATTTTACTGTAGCCTGGTGGAGACTGAGACACTGCTGGCACTCAGCCTCTTTTATTCGTCTCTCACAGCGTAAGCACACGCTCATCTTTTGCACCAGATATGGTCTTATTATTGGTAGCATAGACTGTAAAAAAATATGGACGACACACTTTCACTCTCTTCCATTGTAGAACACTGGTGCAACACTGCTCTCGCAGTGGACTGCCGCCTCCTTTTTTTCCGACAACATCAGGTTATTATCGGAATCAATTTTTTGTCGATCTGTATTGATAGCTGTACCTGATGTTATGTTCATGTGTGTATTCATTAGATGCAGTTTTGTACAATTTCAAATTAAGTTTTACCTTTAGTGCCTTCTGGACTGGATTGAACTTATAGTTTTTGGGTTGTATGATAGGCTTGATTCAAAAGAGTCTGTGGGTTAAGGACTAGCATGTTAGCTCTCTGGATGACCTTACTAAGGGCTTGGCTTCAAAAAATATCATGATTGAGAATGGGTGTTCTGTGAGGGCAGGACTGCACAGCTGCCTGAATCATTCCCAAGGTTATTTGAATCAAGGTTGGGACAACAGGCCCATCCCTTCTTACACACTGACTATCTTTTTTAACTTTCTCTGTTTCTCTTTCTCTCACATAATGTCCTGACACAGAGGGGGATTTCAGATTTCCTCCCAGGTCTCCCACAATACTTTGAGCTTGCTGCTTTTAGAGTCCAGGTCATAGAGCATGAAGACAAGGGAGACTGAGGAATTTATCCAAGAACACAGTGTTTTATTCCAACCTTTCTTCTGCTGGACCTTATACTTTCATGTCTTCCAGACCACAAATACTGAAAGTGGATTGCCGAATAAAGCATTCCAGAACAAAGCTGTCCAAACTTTTTATGTTAGGTTATAGCTCACTTCTTTTTTTGTTTGTGCAAAGCATATTGTTTCTGATGTTCTGCAGAAAAAAAATGTAGGCCTAAGCACATGGTGGCAAACTTTGTCAGGTGTTGATAGAAAACAAACCCTGCTTTTGCTCAACTGTGTTAAAATATTTCCTCAAAAAAAAAAAAAAGTAGGTGAGAAAAGGCATTTAAGTTTGAGGTTGGACATTCTATGTCATTATTCACATAAATGTTCTGTTAGCTACTCATGTTAGCATACTGTTAGCATGCTTTTTTTTTTTACTGTTGAGGTTGGTTTAGGCCATTCCAGCGCTGGTGTTTGGTGTCAGTATAGTTCATGTGAAGGTTAAGGTTGCAGGTAGAGAAACCGATGACAAAGGTGATATTCAAGTAAAACGGCACCAGGC
>JAULUF010000007.1:31172500-31205000 GCA_031834385.1 Semotilus atromaculatus | reverse complement strand
ATTAGTTAGAAAGAAAGAAAGATAGATTAGTTAGAAAGATAGATAGATAAGTTAGAAAGAAAGAAAGAAAGATTAGTTAGAAAGAAAGATAGATTGGTTAGAAAGAAAGAAAGATTAGTTAGAAAGAAAGATAGATAGATTAGTTAGAAAGAAAAAAGATAGATTAGTTAGAAAGAAAGAAAGAAAGAAAGAAAGAAAGATTGGTTAGAAAGAAAGATAGATTAGTTAGAAAGATAGAAAGAAAGATAGATTAGTTAGAAAGAAAGAAACATAGATTAGTTAGAAAGAAAGAAAGAAAGATAGATTAGTTAGAAAGAAAGAAAGATTAGTTAGAAAGAAAGATAGATTAGTTAGAAAGAAAGATAGATTAGTTAGAAAGATAGATAGATAGATAGATTAGTTAGAAAGAAAGAAAGATAGATTAGTTAGAAAGAAAGATAGATAGATTAGTTAGAAAGAAAGATAGATTAGTTAGAAAGAAAGATAGATTAGTTAGAAAGATAGATAGATAGATAGATAGATTAGTTAGAAAGAAAGAAAGATAGATTAGTTAGAAAGAAAGATAGATAGATTAGTTAGAAAGAAAGATAGATTAGTTAGAAAGAAAGAAAGATAGATTAGTTAGAAAGAATGAAAAAAGAAAGAAAGAAAGAAAGATTGGTTAGAAAGAAAGATAGATTAGTTAGTAAGAAAGATATAAAGAAAGATGGATTAGTTAGAAAGAAAGAAACATAGATTAGTTAGAAAGAAAGAAAGAAAGAAAGATAGATTAGTTAGAAAGACTAGTTAGTTAGAAAGAAAGAGATAGATTAGTTAGAAAGAAAGATAGATAGATAGATAGATAGATTAGTTAGAAAGAAAGAAAGATAGATTAGTTAGAAAGAAAGAAAGATATATTAGTTAGAAAGAAAGATAGATAGATTAGTTAGAAAAAAAAGATAGATTAGTTAGAAAGAAAGAAAGATAGATTAGTTAGAAAGAAAGATAGATAGATTAGTTAGAAAGAAAGAAAGATTAGTTAGAAAGAAAGAAAGAATGATAGATTGGTTAGAAAGAAAGAAAGATAGATTAGTAAGAAAGAAAGAAAGGAATAAAGAACGATAGATTAGTTAGAAATAAAGATAAAGTAGTTATAAAGAAAGATAGATAGATTAGTTAGAAAGAAAGATAGATAGATAGATTAGTTAGAAAGATAGATTATTTAGAAAGAAAGAAAGATAGATTAGTTAGAAAGAAAGAAAGATTAGTTAGAAAGAAAGAAAGATTAGTTAGAAAGAAAGATAGATAGATTAGTTAGAAAGAAAAAAAGAAAGAAAGAAAGAAAGAAAGAAAAATTGGTTAGAAAGAAAGATAGATTAGTTTGAAAGATAGAGATTAGTTAGAAAGAAAGAAAAGATTAGTTAGAATGAAAGAAAGATAGATAGATTAGTTAGAAAGAAAGAAAGATAGATAGATTAGTTAGAAAGAAAGAAAGATTAGTTAGAAAGAAAAAAGATAGATTAGTTAGAAAGAAAGAATAAAAGAAAGTAAGAAAGAAAGAATGAAAGATTGGTTAGAAAGAAAGAGATTAGTTAGAAAGATAGATAGATTAGTTAGAAAGAAAGAAAAGTTAGAATGAAAGAAAGATAGAGTAGTTAGAAAGAAAGAAAGATAGATAGATTAGTTAGAAAGAAAGATAGATTAGTTAGAAAGAAAGTAAGGTAGATTAGTTAGAAAGAAAGATAGATTAGTTAGAAAGAAGAAAGATAGATTAGTTAGAAAGAAAGAAAGATTAGTTAGAAAGAAAGAAAGATAGATCAGTTAGCAAGAAATAAATATTAGTTAGAAAGAAAGAAAGATTAGTTTGAAAGAAAGAAAGATTAGTTTGAAAGAAAGATAGATTAGTAAGAAAGAAAGAAATAAAGAAAGATTAGGTAGAAAGAAAGAAAGATTAGTTAGAAAGAAAGAAAGATAAGTTAGAAAGATAGATAGATAGATAGATAGATAGATAGATAGATAGATAGATAGATAGATAGATAGATAGATAAAGTTCATTAGTACATATAGAATGGTAGTTTAATTGAATCTAGGGCTTCAGGGAGTTTAGATTTGAGTTTTTGTGTTGTTCACTACTGGGCCACCGTAGTCTTGGCTCAATTTGAACTGTTGCAATGAAAGTCAATGGGATTTTTATGATTTTTAATATTAATTTTTAAGAAATCTGAAAGTCAAATCAGTTTGAAAAGATATAGCACACCGAGTCAGAACAGTCTGAAGGTCTGACCCGAGTTTGGAGTTTGTAGAGTTAAAGCTCTAGGACGAGTTAGAGTCAGAATTTTTTGGGTAAGAAAAATAAGAAGAAGAAGAATAATAATAAGTTTAAATAGGATTTCAGTAAGTTGGCTTTTCCAAGCCAACTTAACTAGAAAAAGTTCGTCGAGACAAACTTTAAGTTGGCTTGTGAAAGTTTGGACCAATAAGTTTGAAGAAGTTTAAAGTTTAAATTAGTTTAAAGTTTAATTAGTTTATAGTTCAGTAAGAAAGAAAGAAAGATAGATTAGTTAGAAAGAAAGAAAGAAAAAAAGATTAGTAAGAAAGAAAGAAAGATAGATTAGTTAGAAAGAAAGAAAGAAAGAAAGAAAGAAAGATAGATTAGTTAGAAATAAAAAAATAAAAAAAGATTAGTAAGAAAGAAAGATAGATTAGTTAGAAAGAAAGAAAGATAGATTAGTAAGAAAGAAAGAAAGATAGATTAGTAAGAAAGAAAGAAAGAAAAAAAAATAGTAAGAAAGAAAGAAAGATAGATTAGTAAGAAAGAGAAAGAAAGATAGATTAGTTAGAAATAAAAAAATAAAAAAAGATTAGTAAGAAAGAAAGATAGATTAGTTAGAAAGAAAGAAGGAAAGAAAGATAGATTAGTAAGAAAGAAAAAAAGATACATTAGTAAGAGAAAGATTGATTAGTAAGAAAGATAGATAGATTAGTTAGAAAGAGAGAAAAAAGATTAGTAAGAAAGAAAGATAGATTAGTAAGAAAGAAAGAAAGATAGATTAGTTAGAAAGAAAGAAAGATAGATTAGTAAGAAAGAAAGATTAGTAAGAAAGAAAGAAAGAAAAAGATTAGTAAGAAAGAAAGAAAGATAGATTAGTTAGAAAGAAAGAAAAAAGATTAGTAAGAAAGAAAGAAAAAAAGATTAGTAAGAAAGAAAGATAGATTAGTTAGAAAGAAAGAAAGAAAAAAGATTAGTAAGAAAGAAAGAAAAAAAGATTAGTAAGAAAGAAAGAAAGATAGATTAGTAAGAAAGAAAGAAAGAAAAAAAGATTAGCAAGAAAGAAAGAAAGAAAGATAGATTAGTTAGAAAGAAAGAAAAAAAGATTAGTAAGAAAGAAAGAAAGAAAGAAAAAAAGATTAGTAAGAAAGAAAGATAGATTAGTTAGAAAGAAAGAAAAAAGATTAGTAAGAAAGAAAGAAAGATAGATTAGTAAGAAAGAAAGAAAGAAAAAAGATTAGCAAGAAAGAAAGAAAGAAAGATAGATTAGTTAGAAAGAAAGAAAAAAAAGATTAGTAAGAAAGAAAGAAAGAAAGAAAGAAAAAAAGATTAGTAAGAAAGAACGATAGATTAGTTAGAAAGAAAGAAAGAAAAAAGATTAGTAAGAAAGAAAGAAAAAAAGATTAGTAAGAAAGAAAGAAAGATAGATTAGTAAGAAAGAAAGAAAGAAAAAAAGATTAGCAAGAATGAAAGAAAGAAAGAAAGATAGATTAGTTAGAAAGAAAGAATAAAAAGATTAGTAAGAAAGAAAGAAAGAAAGAAAAAAAGATTAGTAAGAAAGAAAGATAGATTAGTTAGAAAGAAAGAAAGAAAAAAGATTAGTAAGAAAGAAAGAAAAAAAGATTAGTAAGAAAGAAAGAAAGATAGATTAGTAAGAAAGAAAGAAAGAAAAAAAGATTAGTAAGAAAGAAAGAAAGATAGATTAGTAAGAAAGAAAGATAGAAAAAAAGATTAGTAAGAAAGAAAGAAAGATAGATTAGTAAGACAGAAAGAAAGAAAAAAAGATTAGTAAGAATGAAAGAAAGATAGATTAGTAAGAAAGAAAGAAAGATAGATTAGTAAGAAAGAAAGAAAGAAAAAAAGATTAGTAAGAATGAAAGAAAGATAGATTAGTAAGAAAGAAAGAAAGATAGATTAGTAAGAAAGAAAGAAAGAAAAAAAGATTAGTAAGAAAGAAAGAAAGATAGATTAGTAAGAAAGAAAGAAAGAAAAAAGATTAGCAAGAAAGAAAGAAAGAAAGATAGATTAGTTAGAAAGAAAGATAGATAGATTAGTTAGAAAGAAAGATAGATTAGTTAGAATGAAAGAAAGATAGAGTAGTTAGAAAGAAAGAAAGATAGATTAGTTAGAAAGAAAGTTCGATTAGTTAGAAAGAAAGAAAGATAGATTAGAAAGAAAGATAGATAGATAGATAGATTAGTTAGAAAGAAAGATAAATAGATTTGTTAGAAAGAAAGAAAGAAAGATAGATTAGTTAGTTAGAAAGAAAGTTAGATTAGTTAGAAAGAAAGATAGATTAGTTAGAATGAAAGAAAGATAGAGTAGTTAGAAAGAAAGAAAGATAGATTAGTTAGAAAGAAAGATAGATAAGTTAGAAAGAAAGATATATAGATTAGTTAGAAAGAAAGATAGATTAGTTAGAAAGAAAGATAGATTAGTTAGAATGAAAGAAAGATAGAGTAGTTAGAAAGAAAGAAAGATTAGTTAGAAAGAAAGATAGATTAGTTAGAAAGAAAGATAGATTAGTTAGAAAGAAAGATAGATTAGTTAGAAAGAAAGAAAGAAAAAAGATTAGTAAGAAAGAAAGAAAAAAAGATTAGTAAGAAAGAAAGAAAGATAGATTAGTAAGAAAGAAAGAAAGAAAGAAAGATTAGCAAGAAAGAAAGAAAGAAAGATAGATTAGTTAGAAAGAAAGAAAAAAAAGATTAGTAAGAAAGAAAGAAAAAAAGATTAGTAAGAAAGAAAGATAGATTAGTTAGAAAGAAAGAAAAAAGATTAGTAAGAAAGAAAGAAAGATAGATTAGTAAGAAAGAAAGAAAGAAAAAAGATTAGCAAGAAAGAAAGAAAGAAAGAAAGATAGATTAGTTAGAAAGAAAGAAAAAAAAGATTAGTAAGAAAGAAAGAAAGAAAGAAAAAAAGATTAGTAAGAAAGAAAGATAGATTAGTTAGAAAGAAAGAAAGAAAAAAGATTAGTAAGAAAGAAAGAAAAAAAGATTAGTAAGAAAGAAAGAAAGATAGATTAGTAAGAAAGAAAGAAAGAAAAAAGATTAGCAAGAAAGAAAGAAAGAAAGAAAGATAGATTAGTTAGAAAGAAAGAAAAAAAAGATTAGTAAGAAAGAAAGAAAGAAAGAAAGAAAAAAAGATTAATAAGAAAGAAAGATAGATTAGTTAGAAAGAAAGAAAGAAAAAAGATTAGTAAGAAAGAAAGAAAAAAAGATTAGTAAGAAAGAAAGAAAGATAGATTAGTAAGAAAGAAAGAAAGAAAAAAAGATTAGTAAGAAAGAAAGAAAGATAGATTAGTTAGAAAGAAAGAAAGAAAAAAAGATTAGTAAGAAAGAAAGATAGATTAGTAAGAAAGAAAGATAGAAAAAAAGATTAGTAAGAAATAAAGAAAGATAGATTAGTAAGACAGAAAGAAAGAAAAAAAGATTAGTAAGAATGAAAGAAAGATAGATTAGTAAGAAAGAAAGAAAGATAGATTAGTAAGAAAGAAAGAAAGAAAAAAAGATTAGTAAGAATGAAAGAAAGATAGATTAGTAAGAAAGAAAGAAAGATAGATTAGTAAGAAAGAAAGAAAGAAAAAAAGATTAGTAAGAAAGAAAGAAAGATAGATTAGTAAGAAAGAAAGAAAGAAAAAAGATTAGCAAGAAAGAAAGAAAGAAAGATAGATTAGTTAGAAAGAAAGATAGATAGATTAGTTAGAAAGAAAGATAGATTAGTTAGAATGAAAGAAAGATAGAGTAGTTAGAAAGAAAGAAATATAGATTAGTTAGAAAGAAAGTTCGATTAGTTAGAAAGAAAGAAAGATAGATTAGAAAGAAAGATAGATAGATAGATAGATTAGTTAGAAAGAAAGATAAATAGATTTGTTAGAAAGAAAGAAAGATAGATTAGTTAGTTAGAAAGAAAGTTAGATTAGTTAGAAAGAAAGATAGATTAGTTAGAATGAAAGAAAGATAGAGTAGTTAGAAAGAAAGAAAGATAGATTAGTTAGAAAGAAAGATAGATAAGTTAGAAAGAAAGATATATAGATTAGTTAGAAAGAAAGATAGATTAGTTAGAAAGAAAGATAGATTAGTTAGAATGAAAGAAAGATAGAGTAGTTAGAAAGAAAGAAAGATTAGTTAGAAAGAAAGATAGATTAGTTAGAAAGAAAGATAGATTAGTTAGAAAGAAAGAAAGAAAGATAGATTAGTAAGAAAGAAAGAAAGATTAGTTAGAAAGAAAGAAAGATAGATTAGTTAGAAAGAAAAAGAAAGATAGATCAGTTAGAAAGAAAGAAAGATAGATTAGTTAGAAAGAAAGAAAGAAAGTTAATTAAAAAGAAAGAAAGAAAGTAAGATAGATTAGTTAGAAAGAAAGAAAGATAGATTAGAAAGAAAGAAAGATAGATTAGTTAGAAAGAAAGATAGATTAGTTAGAAAGAAAGATAAATTAGTTAGAAAGAAAGATAGATTAGTTAAAAAACAAAGAAAGAGATTTGTTAGAAAGAAAGATAGATTAGTTAGAAAGATAGATTAGTTAGAAAGAAAGATAGATTAGTTAGAAAGAAAGATAACTTAGTTAGAAATAAAGAAAGATAGATTATTTAAAAAACAAAGAAAGATGGATTTGATAGAAAGAAAGATAGATTAGTTAGAAAAAAAGAAAGATAGATTAGTTAGAAAGAAAGAAAGATAAATTAGTTAGAAAGTAAGATAGATTAGTTAGAAAGAAAGATAGATTAGTTAGAAAGAAAGAAAGATAGATTAGTTAGAAAGATAGATAGATAAGTTAGAAAGAAAGAAAGAAAGATTAGTTAGAAAGAAAGATAGATTGGTTAGAAAGAAAGAAAGATTAGTTAGAAAGAAAGATAGATAGATTAGTTAGAAAGAAAAAAGATAGATTAGTTAGAAAGAAAGAAAGAAAGAAAGAAAGAAAGATTGGTTAGAAAGAAAGATAGATTAGTTAGAAAGATAGAAAGAAAGATAGATTAGTTAGAAAGAAAGAAACATAGATTAGTTAGAAAGAAAGAAAGAAAGATAGATTAGTTAGAAAGAAAGAAAGATTAGTTAGAAAGAAAGATAGATTAGTTAGAAAGAAAGATAGATTAGTTAGAAAGATAGATAGATAGATAGATTAGTTAGAAAGAAAGAAAGATAGATTAGTTAGAAAGAAAGATAGATAGATTAGTTAGAAAGAAAGATAGATTAGTTAGAAAGAAAGATAGATTAGTTAGAAAGATAGATAGATAGATAGATAGATTAGTTAGAAAGAAAGAAAGATAGATTAGTTAGAAAGAAAGATAGATAGATTAGTTAGAAAGAAAGATAGATTAGTTAGAAAGAAAGAAAGATAGATTAGTTAGAAAGAATGAAAAAAGAAAGAAAGAAAGAAAGATTGGTTAGAAAGAAAGATAGATTAGTTAGTAAGAAAGATATAAAGAAAGATGGATTAGTTAGAAAGAAAGAAACATAGATTAGTTAGAAAGAAAGAAAGAAAGAAAGATAGATTAGTTAGAAAGACTAGTTAGTTAGAAAGAAAGAGATAGATTAGTTAGAAAGAAAGATAGATAGATAGATAGATAGATTAGTTAGAAAGAAAGAAAGATAGATTAGTTAGAAAGAAAGAAAGATATATTAGTTAGAAAGAAAGATAGATAGATTAGTTAGAAAAAAAAGATAGATTAGTTAGAAAGAAAGAAAGATAGATTAGTTAGAAAGAAAGATAGATAGATTAGTTAGAAAGAAAGAAAGATTAGTTAGAAAGAAAGAAAGAATGATAGATTGGTTAGAAAGAAAGAAAGATAGATTAGTAAGAAAGAAAGAAAGGAATAAAGAACGATAGATTAGTTAGAAATAAAGATAAAGTAGTTATAAAGAAAGATAGATAGATTAGTTAGAAAGAAAGATAGATAGATAGATTAGTTAGAAAGATAGATTATTTAGAAAGAAAGAAAGATAGATTAGTTAGAAAGAAAGAAAGATTAGTTAGAAAGAAAGAAAGATTAGTTAGAAAGAAAGATAGATAGATTAGTTAGAAAGAAAAAAAGAAAGAAAGAAAGAAAGAAAGAAAAATTGGTTAGAAAGAAAGATAGATTAGTTTGAAAGATAGAGATTAGTTAGAAAGAAAGAAAAGATTAGTTAGAATGAAAGAAAGATAGATAGATTAGTTAGAAAGAAAGAAAGATAGATAGATTAGTTAGAAAGAAAGAAAGATTAGTTAGAAAGAAAAAAGATAGATTAGTTAGAAAGAAAGAATAAAAGAAAGTAAGAAAGAAAGAATGAAAGATTGGTTAGAAAGAAAGAGATTAGTTAGAAAGATAGATAGATTAGTTAGAAAGAAAGAAAAGTTAGAATGAAAGAAAGATAGAGTAGTTAGAAAGAAAGAAAGATAGATAGATTAGTTAGAAAGAAAGATAGATTAGTTAGAAAGAAAGTAAGGTAGATTAGTTAGAAAGAAAGATAGATTAGTTAGAAAGAAGAAAGATAGATTAGTTAGAAAGAAAGAAAGATTAGTTAGAAAGAAAGAAAGATAGATCAGTTAGCAAGAAATAAATATTAGTTAGAAAGAAAGAAAGATTAGTTTGAAAGAAAGAAAGATTAGTTTGAAAGAAAGATAGATTAGTAAGAAAGAAAGAAATAAAGAAAGATTAGGTAGAAAGAAAGAAAGATTAGTTAGAAAGAAAGAAAGATAAGTTAGAAAGATAGATAGATAGATAGATAGATAGATAGATAGATAGATAGATAGATAGATAGATAGATAAAGTTCATTAGTACATATAGAATGGTAGTTTAATTGAATCTAGGGCTTCAGGGAGTTTAGATTTGAGTTTTTGTGTTGTTCACTACTGGGCCACCGTAGTCTTGGCTCAATTTGAACTGTTGCAATGAAAGTCAATGGGATTTTTATGATTTTTAATATTAATTTTTAAGAAATCTGAAAGTCAAATCAGTTTGAAAAGATATAGCACACCGAGTCAGAACAGTCTGAAGGTCTGACCCGAGTTTGGAGTTTGTAGAGTTAAAGCTCTAGGACGAGTTAGAGTCAGAATTTTTTGGGTAAGAAAAATAAGAAGAAGAAGAATAATAATAAGTTTAAATAGGATTTCAGTAAGTTGGCTTTTCCAAGCCAACTTAACTAGAAAAAGTTCGTCGAGACAAACTTTAAGTTGGCTTGTGAAAGTTTGGACCAATAAGTTTGAAGAAGTTTAAAGTTTAAATTAGTTTAAAGTTTAATTAGTTTATAGTTCAGTAAGAAAGAAAGAAAGATAGATTAGTTAGAAAGAAAGAAAGAAAAAAAGATTAGTAAGAAAGAAAGAAAGATAGATTAGTTAGAAAGAAAGAAAGAAAGAAAGAAAGAAAGATAGATTAGTTAGAAATAAAAAAATAAAAAAAGATTAGTAAGAAAGAAAGATAGATTAGTTAGAAAGAAAGAAAGATAGATTAGTAAGAAAGAAAGAAAGATAGATTAGTAAGAAAGAAAGAAAGAAAAAAAAATAGTAAGAAAGAAAGAAAGATAGATTAGTAAGAAAGAGAAAGAAAGATAGATTAGTTAGAAATAAAAAAATAAAAAAAGATTAGTAAGAAAGAAAGATAGATTAGTTAGAAAGAAAGAAGGAAAGAAAGATAGATTAGTAAGAAAGAAAAAAAGATACATTAGTAAGAGAAAGATTGATTAGTAAGAAAGATAGATAGATTAGTTAGAAAGAGAGAAAAAAGATTAGTAAGAAAGAAAGATAGATTAGTAAGAAAGAAAGAAAGATAGATTAGTTAGAAAGAAAGAAAGATAGATTAGTAAGAAAGAAAGATTAGTAAGAAAGAAAGAAAGAAAAAGATTAGTAAGAAAGAAAGAAAGATAGATTAGTTAGAAAGAAAGAAAAAAGATTAGTAAGAAAGAAAGAAAAAAAGATTAGTAAGAAAGAAAGATAGATTAGTTAGAAAGAAAGAAAGAAAAAAGATTAGTAAGAAAGAAAGAAAAAAAGATTAGTAAGAAAGAAAGAAAGATAGATTAGTAAGAAAGAAAGAAAGAAAAAAAGATTAGCAAGAAAGAAAGAAAGAAAGATAGATTAGTTAGAAAGAAAGAAAAAAAGATTAGTAAGAAAGAAAGAAAGAAAGAAAAAAAGATTAGTAAGAAAGAAAGATAGATTAGTTAGAAAGAAAGAAAAAAGATTAGTAAGAAAGAAAGAAAGATAGATTAGTAAGAAAGAAAGAAAGAAAAAAGATTAGCAAGAAAGAAAGAAAGAAAGATAGATTAGTTAGAAAGAAAGAAAAAAAAGATTAGTAAGAAAGAAAGAAAGAAAGAAAGAAAAAAAGATTAGTAAGAAAGAACGATAGATTAGTTAGAAAGAAAGAAAGAAAAAAGATTAGTAAGAAAGAAAGAAAAAAAGATTAGTAAGAAAGAAAGAAAGATAGATTAGTAAGAAAGAAAGAAAGAAAAAAAGATTAGCAAGAATGAAAGAAAGAAAGAAAGATAGATTAGTTAGAAAGAAAGAATAAAAAGATTAGTAAGAAAGAAAGAAAGAAAGAAAAAAAGATTAGTAAGAAAGAAAGATAGATTAGTTAGAAAGAAAGAAAGAAAAAAGATTAGTAAGAAAGAAAGAAAAAAAGATTAGTAAGAAAGAAAGAAAGATAGATTAGTAAGAAAGAAAGAAAGAAAAAAAGATTAGTAAGAAAGAAAGAAAGATAGATTAGTAAGAAAGAAAGATAGAAAAAAAGATTAGTAAGAAAGAAAGAAAGATAGATTAGTAAGACAGAAAGAAAGAAAAAAAGATTAGTAAGAATGAAAGAAAGATAGATTAGTAAGAAAGAAAGAAAGATAGATTAGTAAGAAAGAAAGAAAGAAAAAAAGATTAGTAAGAATGAAAGAAAGATAGATTAGTAAGAAAGAAAGAAAGATAGATTAGTAAGAAAGAAAGAAAGAAAAAAAGATTAGTAAGAAAGAAAGAAAGATAGATTAGTAAGAAAGAAAGAAAGAAAAAAGATTAGCAAGAAAGAAAGAAAGAAAGATAGATTAGTTAGAAAGAAAGATAGATAGATTAGTTAGAAAGAAAGATAGATTAGTTAGAATGAAAGAAAGATAGAGTAGTTAGAAAGAAAGAAAGATAGATTAGTTAGAAAGAAAGTTCGATTAGTTAGAAAGAAAGAAAGATAGATTAGAAAGAAAGATAGATAGATAGATAGATTAGTTAGAAAGAAAGATAAATAGATTTGTTAGAAAGAAAGAAAGAAAGATAGATTAGTTAGTTAGAAAGAAAGTTAGATTAGTTAGAAAGAAAGATAGATTAGTTAGAATGAAAGAAAGATAGAGTAGTTAGAAAGAAAGAAAGATAGATTAGTTAGAAAGAAAGATAGATAAGTTAGAAAGAAAGATATATAGATTAGTTAGAAAGAAAGATAGATTAGTTAGAAAGAAAGATAGATTAGTTAGAATGAAAGAAAGATAGAGTAGTTAGAAAGAAAGAAAGATTAGTTAGAAAGAAAGATAGATTAGTTAGAAAGAAAGATAGATTAGTTAGAAAGAAAGATAGATTAGTTAGAAAGAAAGAAAGAAAAAAGATTAGTAAGAAAGAAAGAAAAAAAGATTAGTAAGAAAGAAAGAAAGATAGATTAGTAAGAAAGAAAGAAAGAAAGAAAGATTAGCAAGAAAGAAAGAAAGAAAGATAGATTAGTTAGAAAGAAAGAAAAAAAAGATTAGTAAGAAAGAAAGAAAAAAAGATTAGTAAGAAAGAAAGATAGATTAGTTAGAAAGAAAGAAAAAAGATTAGTAAGAAAGAAAGAAAGATAGATTAGTAAGAAAGAAAGAAAGAAAAAAGATTAGCAAGAAAGAAAGAAAGAAAGAAAGATAGATTAGTTAGAAAGAAAGAAAAAAAAGATTAGTAAGAAAGAAAGAAAGAAAGAAAAAAAGATTAGTAAGAAAGAAAGATAGATTAGTTAGAAAGAAAGAAAGAAAAAAGATTAGTAAGAAAGAAAGAAAAAAAGATTAGTAAGAAAGAAAGAAAGATAGATTAGTAAGAAAGAAAGAAAGAAAAAAGATTAGCAAGAAAGAAAGAAAGAAAGAAAGATAGATTAGTTAGAAAGAAAGAAAAAAAAGATTAGTAAGAAAGAAAGAAAGAAAGAAAGAAAAAAAGATTAATAAGAAAGAAAGATAGATTAGTTAGAAAGAAAGAAAGAAAAAAGATTAGTAAGAAAGAAAGAAAAAAAGATTAGTAAGAAAGAAAGAAAGATAGATTAGTAAGAAAGAAAGAAAGAAAAAAAGATTAGTAAGAAAGAAAGAAAGATAGATTAGTTAGAAAGAAAGAAAGAAAAAAAGATTAGTAAGAAAGAAAGATAGATTAGTAAGAAAGAAAGATAGAAAAAAAGATTAGTAAGAAATAAAGAAAGATAGATTAGTAAGACAGAAAGAAAGAAAAAAAGATTAGTAAGAATGAAAGAAAGATAGATTAGTAAGAAAGAAAGAAAGATAGATTAGTAAGAAAGAAAGAAAGAAAAAAAGATTAGTAAGAATGAAAGAAAGATAGATTAGTAAGAAAGAAAGAAAGATAGATTAGTAAGAAAGAAAGAAAGAAAAAAAGATTAGTAAGAAAGAAAGAAAGATAGATTAGTAAGAAAGAAAGAAAGAAAAAAGATTAGCAAGAAAGAAAGAAAGAAAGATAGATTAGTTAGAAAGAAAGATAGATAGATTAGTTAGAAAGAAAGATAGATTAGTTAGAATGAAAGAAAGATAGAGTAGTTAGAAAGAAAGAAAGATAGATTAGTTAGAAAGAAAGTTCGATTAGTTAGAAAGAAAGAAAGATAGATTAGAAAGAAAGATAGATAGATAGATAGATTAGTTAGAAAGAAAGATAAATAGATTTGTTAGAAAGAAAGAAAGATAGATTAGTTAGTTAGAAAGAAAGTTAGATTAGTTAGAAAGAAAGATAGATTAGTTAGAATGAAAGAAAGATAGAGTAGTTAGAAAGAAAGAAAGATAGATTAGTTAGAAAGAAAGATAGATAAGTTAGAAAGAAAGATATATAGATTAGTTAGAAAGAAAGATAGATTAGTTAGAAAGAAAGATAGATTAGTTAGAATGAAAGAAAGATAGAGTAGTTAGAAAGAAAGAAAGATTAGTTAGAAAGAAAGATAGATTAGTTAGAAAGAAAGATAGATTAGTTAGAAAGAAAGATAGATTAGTTAGAAAGAAAGATAGATTAGTTAGAATGAAAGAAAGATAGAGTAGTTAGAAAGAAAGAAAGATAGATTAGTTAGAAAGAAAGATAGATTAGTTAGAATGAAAGAAAGATAGAGTAGTTAGAAAGAAAAAAGATAGATCAGTTAGAAAGAAAGATAGATTAGTTAGAAAGAAAAAAGATAGATTAGTTAGAATGAAAGAAAAAATAGATTAGTTAGAAAGAAAGAAAGAAAGAGATGTATAGATAGAAAGAGAGATAGATAGTTGAAAGAGATAGATGGATAGATAGATAGATAGATAGATAGATAGATAGATAGATAGATAGATAGATAGATAGATAGATAGATAGATAATAAGTTTATTAGTACATATAGAATGGTAGTTTAATTGAGTCTAGGGCTTCAGGGAGTTTAGATTTGAGTTTATTTGGTGTCCACTGCTGGGCCACCGTAGTCTTGGCTCAATTTGAACTGTTGCAATGAAAGTCAATGGGATTTTTATGATTTTTCATATTAATTTTTAAGAAATCTGAAAGTCAAATCAGTTTGAAAAGATATAGCACGCCGAGTCAGAACAGTCTGAAGGTCTGACCCGAGTTTGGAGTTTGTAGAGTTAAAGCTCTAGGACGAGTTAGAGTCAGAATTTTTTGGGTAAGAAAAATAAGAAGAAGAAGAATAATAACTAGAAAAAGTTCGTCGAGACAAACTTTAAGTTGGCTTGTGAAAGTTTGGACCAATAAGTTTGAAGAAGTTTAAAGAAGTTTAAAGTTTAATTAGTTTATAGTTTAGTAAGAAAGAAAGAAAGATAGATTAGTTAGAAAGAAAGAAAAAAAGATTAGTAAGAAAGAAAGAAAGATAGATTAGTTAGAAAGAAAGAAAGAAAGAAAGATAGATTAGTTAGAAAGAAAGATAGATTAGTAAGAAAGAAAGAAAGAAAGAAATATAGATAAGTTAGAAAGAAAGAAAGAAAAAAAGATTAGTTAGAAAGAAAGAAAGAAAGATAGATTAGTTAGAAAAAAGACAGAAAAAAAGATTAGTAAGAAAGAAAGAAAGATAGATTAGTTAGAAAGAAAGAAAGAAAGAGATTAGTTAGAAAGAAAGATAGATTAGTAAGAAAGAAAGAAAGAAAGAAAGAAATATAGATAAGTTAGAAAGAAAGAAAGATAGATTAGTTAGAAAGAAAGAAAGAAAAAAAGATTAGTAAGAAAGAAAGAAAGAAAGATAAATTAGTAAGAAAGAAAGAAAGATTGATTAGTAAGAAAGATAGAAAGATAGATAGATTAGTTAGAAAGAAAGAAAAAAGATTAGTGAGAAAGAAAGAAAGAAAGAAAGAAAGAAAGAAAGATAGATTAGTTAGAAAGAAAGAAAGAAAGAAAGATTAGTTAGAAAGAAAAAAGGAAAGAAAGATAGATTAGTAAGAAAGAAAGAAAGAAAGATAAATTAGTAAGAAAGAAAGAAAGACTGATTAGTAAGAAAGATAGAAAGATAGATAGATTAGTTAGAAAGAAAGAAAGAAAAAGAGATTAGTGAGAAAGAAAGATAGATTAGTTAGAAAGAAAGAAAGAAAGAAAGAAAGAAAGAAAGTTAATTAAAAAGAAAGAAAGAAAGATAGATTAGGTAGAAAGAAAGATAGAAAGATAGATAGATTAGTTAGAAAGAAAAAGAAAGATAGTTTTTATTTAGAAAGAAAGAAAGATAGATTAGTTAGAAAGAAAGAAAGAAAGAAAGAAAGAAAGTTAATTAAAAAGAAAGAAAGAAAGATAGATTAGGTAGAAAGAAAGATAGAAAGATAGATAGATTAGTTAGAAAGAAAGAAAGTTAATTAAAGAGAAAGAAAGAAAGATTAGTTAGAAAGATAGATTAGTTAGAAAGAAAGAAAGAAAAAAAGATTAGTAAGAAAGAAAGATAGATTAGTTAGAAAGAAAGAAAGAAAGAAAGAAAGAGAAAGAAAGAAAGAAATATAGATAAGTTAGAAAGAAAGAAAGATAGATTAGTTAGAAAGAAAGAAAGATGGATTAGTTAGAAAGAAAGAAAAAGATTAGTTAGAAAGAAAGAAAGAAAGATAGATTAGTTAGAAAGAAAGAAAGAAAGAAAGAGATTAGTTAGAAAGAAAAAGAAAGATAGATTAGTTAGAAAGAAAGAAAGATAGATTAGTTAGAAAGAAAGAAAGAAAGAAAGAAAGAAAGTTAATTAAAAAGAAAGAAAGAAAGATTAGTTAGAAAGATAGATTAGTTAGAAAGAAAGAAAGAAAAAAAGATTAGTAAGAAAGAAAGAAAGAAAGAAAGATAGATTAGTTAGAAAGAAAGAAAAAAAGATTAGTTAGAAAGAAAGAAACATAGATTAGTTAGAAAAAAGAAAGAAAAAAAGAT
The DNA here is from genome assembly GCA_031834385.1 of Semotilus atromaculatus. Classification (NCBI taxonomy): domain Eukaryota; kingdom Metazoa; phylum Chordata; class Actinopteri; order Cypriniformes; family Leuciscidae; genus Semotilus; species Semotilus atromaculatus. Next base: position 31,189,233 of record JAULUF010000007.1, on the reverse strand, counting down.
TAGTAAGAAAGAAAGATAGATTAGTTAGAAAGAAAAAAGGAAAGAAAGATAGATTAGTAAGAAAGAAAGAAAGAAAGAAAGAAAGATTAGTGAGAAAGAAAGATAGATTTGTTAGAAAGAAAGAAAGAAAGATTAGTTAGTAAGAAAAAGAAAGATAGATTAGTTAGAAAGAAAGAAAGATAAATTAGTTAGAAAGAAAGAAAGAAAGAAAGAAAGAAAGAAAGAAAGAAAGTTAATTAAAAAGAAAGAAAGAAAGATAGATTAGGTAGAAAGAAAGATAGAAAGATAGATAGATTAGTTAGAAAGAAAGAAAGAAAGTTAATTAAAAAGAAAGAAAGAAAGATTAGTTAGAAAGATAGATTAGTTAGAAAGAAAGAAAGAAAAAAAGATTAGTAAGAAAGAAAGATAGATTAGTTAGAAAGAAAGAAAGAAAGAAAGAAAGAAAGAAAGAAAGAAAGAGAAAGAAAGAAAGAAATATAGATAAGTTAGAAAGAAAGAAAGATAGATTAGTTAGAAAGAAAGAAAGATGGATTAGTTAGAAAGAAAGAAAAAAGATTAGTTAGAAAGAAAGAAAGAAAGATAGATTAGTTAGAAAGAAAAAAGGAAAGAAAGATAGATTAGTAAGAAAGAAAGGAAGAAAGATAGATTAGTGAGATAGATAGATTAGTTAGAAAGAAAGAAAGAAAAAAGATTAGTGAGAAAGAAAGATAGATTAGTTAGAGAGAAAGAAAGATGGATTAGTTAGAAAGAAAGAAAAAAAGATTAGTAAGAAAGAAAGAAAGATAGATTAGTTAGAAAGAAAAAAGGAAAGAAAGATAGATTAGTAAGAAAGAAAGGAAGAAAGATAGATTAGTGAGATAGATAGATTAGTTAGAAAGAAAGAAAGAAAAAAGATTAGTGAGAAAGAAAGATAGATTAGTTAGAAAGAAAGAGATTAGTTAGAAAGAAAAAGAAAGATAGATTAGTTAGAAAGAAAGAAAGATAGATTAGTTAGAAAGAAAGAAAGAAAGAAAGAAAGTTAATTAAAAAGAAAAAAAGAAATATAGATTAGGTAGAAAGAAAGATAGATAGATTAGTTAGAAAGAAAGAAAGAAAGTTAATTAAAAAGAAAGAAAGAAAGATTAGTTAGAAGGATAGATTAGTTAGAAAGAAAGAAAGAAAGAAAAAAAGATTAGTAAGAAAGAAAGATAGATTAGTTAGTTAGAAAGAAAGAAAGAAAGAAAGAAATATAGATAAGTTAGAAAGAAAGAAAGATAGATTAGTTAGAAAGAAAGAAAAAAAAGATTAGTTAGAAAGAAAGAATGAAAGATAGATAGATTAGTTAGAAAAAAAGAAAGAAAAAAAGATTAGTAAGAAAGAAAGAAAGATAGATTAGTTAGAAAGAAAAAAGGAAAGAAAGATATATTAGTAAGAAAGAAAGAAAGAAAGATAGATTAGTGAGAAAGATAGATTAGTTAGAAAGAAAGAAAGATAGATTAGTTAGAAAGAAAAAGAAAGATAGATTAGTTAGAAAGAAAGATAGATTAGTTAGAAAGAAAGAAATAAATAAAGTTAATTAAAAAGAAAGAAAGAAAGAAAGATAGATAGATTAGTTAGAAAGAAAGAAAGAAAAAAAGATTAGTAAGAAAGAAAGAAAGATTAGTTAGAAAGAAAGAAAGATAGATTAGTTACAAAGAAAAAGAAAGATAGATTAGTTAGAAAGAAAGAAAGATAGATTGGTTAGAAAGAAAGAAAGAAAGAAAGTTAATTAAAAAGAAAGAAAGAAAGAAAGATTAGTTAGAAAGATAGATTAGTTAGAAAGAAAGAAAGAAAAAAATATTAGTAAGAAAGAAAGATAGATTAGTTAGAAAGAAAGAAAGAAAGATAGATTAGTAAGAAAGAAAGAAAGATTAGTTAGAAAGAAAGAAAGATAGATTAGTTAGAAAGAAAAAGAAAGATAGATCAGTTAGAAAGAAAGAAAGATAGATTAGTTAGAAAGAAAGAAAGAAAGAAAGTTAATTAAAAAGAAAGAAAGAAAGTAAGATAGATTAGTTAGAAAGAAAGAAAGATTAGAAAGAAAGAAAGATAGATTAGTTAGAAAGAAAGATAGATTAGTTAGAAAGAAAGATAAATTAGTTAGAAAGAAAGATAGATTAGTTAAAAAACAAAGAAAGAGATTTGTTAGAAAGAAAGATAGATTAGTTAGAAAGATAGATTAGTTAGAAAGAAAGATAGATTAGTTAGAAAGAAAGATAACTTAGTTAGAAATAAAGAAAGATAGATTATTTAAAAAACAAAGATGGATTTGATAGAAAGAAAGATAGATTAGCTAGAAAGATAGATTAGTTAGAAAAAAAGAAAGATAGATTAGTTAGAAAGAAAGAAAGATAAATTAGTTAGAAAGTAAGATAGATTAGTTAGAAAGAAAGATAGATTAGTTAGAAAGAAAGAAAGATAGATTAGTTAGAAAGATAGATAGATAAGTTAGAAAGAAAGAAAGAAAGATTAGTTAGAAAGAAAGAAAGATAGATTGGTTAGAAAGAAAGAAAGATTAGTTAGAAAGAAAGATAGATAGATTAGTTAGAAAGAAAAAGATAGATTAGTTAGAAAGAAAGAAAGTAAGAAAGAAAGAAAGAAAGATTGGTTAGAAAGAAAGATAGATTAGTTAGAAAGATAGAAAGAAAGATAGATTAGTTAGAAAGAAAGAAACATAGATTAGTTAGTTAGAAAGAAAGAAAGATAGATTAGTTAGAAAGAAAGAAAGATAGATTAGTTAGAAAGAAAGATAGATTAGTTAGAAAGATAGATAGATAGATAGATTAGTTAGAAAGAAAGAAAGATAGATTAGTTAGAAAGATAGAAAGAAAGATAGATTAGTTAGAAAGAAAGAAACATAGATTAGTTAGTTAGAAAGAAAGAAAGATAGATTAGTTAGAAAGAAAGAAAGATAGATTAGTTAGAAAGAAAGATAGATTAGTTAGAAAGATAGATAGATAGATAGATTAGTTAGAAAGAAAGAAAGATAGATTAGTTAGAAAGAAAGATAGATAGATTAGTTAGAAAGAAAGATAGATTAGTTAGAAAGAAAGATAGATTAGTTAGAAAGATAGATAGATAGATAGATTAGTTAGAAAGAAAGAAAGATAGATTAGTTAGAAAGAAAGATAGATAGATTAGTTAGAAAGAAAGATAGATTAGTTAGAAAGAAAGAAAGATAGATTAGATAGAAAGAATGAAAAAAGAAAGAAAGAAAGAAAGAAAGAAAGATTGGTTAGAAAGAAAGATAGATTAGTTAGTAAGAAAGATATAAAGAAAGATGGATTAGTTAGAAAGAAAGAAACATAGATTAGTTAGAAAGAAAGAAAGAAAGAAAGATAGATTAGTTAGAAAGACTAGTTAGTTAGAAAGAAAGAGATAGATTAGTTAGAAAGAAAGATAGATAGATAGATAGATAGATAGATTAGTTAGAAAGAAAGAAAGATAGATTAGTTAGAAAGAAAGAAAGATATATTAGTTAGAAAGAAAGATAGATAGATTAGTTAGAAAAAAAAGATAGATTAGTTAGAAAGAAAGAAAGATAGATTAGTTAGAAAGAAAGATAGATAGATTAGTTAGAAAGAAAGAAAGAATGATAGATTGGTTAGAAAGAAAGAAAGATAGATTAGTAAGAAAGAAAGAAAGGAATAAAGAACGATAGATTAGTTAGAAATAAAGATAAAGTAGTTAGAAAGAAAAATAGATAGATTAGTTAGAAAGAAAGATAGATTATTTAGAAAGAAAGAAAGATAGATTAGTTAGAAAGAAAAAAGGAAAGAAAGATAGATTAGTAAGAAAGAAAGGAAGAAAGATAGATTAGTGAGATAGATAGATTAGTTAGAAAGAAAGAAAGAAAAAAGATTAGTGAGAAAGAAAGATAGATTAGTTAGAGAGAAAGAAAGATGGATTAGTTAGAAAGAAAGAAAAAAAGATTAGTAAGAAAGAAAGGAAGAAAGATAGATTAGTGAGATAGATAGATTAGTTAGAAAGAAAGAAAGAAAAAAGATTAGTGAGAAAGAAAGATAGATTAGTTAGAAAGAAAGAGATTAGTTAGAAAGAAAAAGAAAGATAGATTAGTTAGAAAGAAAGAAAGATAGATTAGTTAGAAAGAAAGAAAGAAAGAAAGAAAGTTAATTAAAAAGAAAAAAAGAAATATAGATTAGGTAGAAAGAAAGATAGATAGATTAGTTAGAAAGAAAGAAAGAAAGTTAATTAAAAAGAAAGAAAGAAAGATTAGTTAGAAGGATAGATTAGTTAGAAAGAAAGAAAGAAAGAAAAAAAGATTAGTAAGAAAGAAAGATAGATTAGTTAGTTAGAAAGAAAGAAAGAAAGAAAGAAATATAGATAAGTTAGAAAGAAAGAAAGATAGATTAGTTAGAAAGAAAGAAAAAAAAGATTAGTTAGAAAGAAAGAATGAAAGATAGATAGATTAGTTAGAAAAAAAGAAAGAAAAAAAGATTAGTAAGAAAGAAAGAAAGATAGATTAGTTAGAAAGAAAAAAGGAAAGAAAGATATATTAGTAAGAAAGAAAGAAAGAAAGATAGATTAGTGAGAAAGATAGATTAGTTAGAAAGAAAGAAAGATAGATTAGTTAGAAAGAAAAAGAAAGATAGATTAGTTAGAAAGAAAGATAGATTAGTTAGAAAGAAAGAAATAAATAAAGTTAATTAAAAAGAAAGAAAGAAAGAAAGATAGATAGATTAGTTAGAAAGAAAGAAAGAAAAAAAGATTAGTAAGAAAGAAAGAAAGATTAGTTAGAAAGAAAGAAAGATAGATTAGTTACAAAGAAAAAGAAAGATAGATTAGTTAGAAAGAAAGAAAGATAGATTGGTTAGAAAGAAAGAAAGAAAGAAAGTTAATTAAAAAGAAAGAAAGAAAGAAAGATTAGTTAGAAAGATAGATTAGTTAGAAAGAAAGAAAGAAAAAAATATTAGTAAGAAAGAAAGATAGATTAGTTAGAAAGAAAGAAAGAAAGATAGATTAGTAAGAAAGAAAGAAAGATTAGTTAGAAAGAAAGAAAGATAGATTAGTTAGAAAGAAAAAGAAAGATAGATCAGTTAGAAAGAAAGAAAGATAGATTAGTTAGAAAGAAAGAAAGAAAGAAAGTTAATTAAAAAGAAAGAAAGAAAGTAAGATAGATTAGTTAGAAAGAAAGAAAGATAGATTAGAAAGAAAGAAAGATAGATTAGTTAGAAAGAAAGATAGATTAGTTAGAAAGAAAGATAAATTAGTTAGAAAGAAAGATAGATTAGTTAAAAAACAAAGAAAGAGATTTGTTAGAAAGAAAGATAGATTAGTTAGAAAGATAGATTAGTTAGAAAGAAAGATAGATTAGTTAGAAAGAAAGATAACTTAGTTAGAAATAAAGAAAGATAGATTATTTAAAAAACAAAGATGGATTTGATAGAAAGAAAGATAGATTAGCTAGAAAGATAGATTAGTTAGAAAAAAAGAAAGATAGATTAGTTAGAAAGAAAGAAAGATAAATTAGTTAGAAAGTAAGATAGATTAGTTAGAAAGAAAGATAGATTAGTTAGAAAGAAAGAAAGATAGATTAGTTAGAAAGATAGATAGATAAGTTAGAAAGAAAGAAAGAAAGATTAGTTAGAAAGAAAGAAAGATAGATTGGTTAGAAAGAAAGAAAGATTAGTTAGAAAGAAAGATAGATAGATTAGTTAGAAAGAAAAAGATAGATTAGTTAGAAAGAAAGAAAGTAAGAAAGAAAGAAAGAAAGATTGGTTAGAAAGAAAGATAGATTAGTTAGAAAGATAGAAAGAAAGATAGATTAGTTAGAAAGAAAGAAACATAGATTAGTTAGTTAGAAAGAAAGAAAGATAGATTAGTTAGAAAGAAAGAAAGATAGATTAGTTAGAAAGAAAGATAGATTAGTTAGAAAGATAGATAGATAGATAGATAGATTAGTTAGAAAGAAAGAAAGATAGATTAGTTAGAAAGATAGAAAGAAAGATAGATTAGTTAGAAAGAAAGAAACATAGATTAGTTAGTTAGAAAGAAAGAAAGATAGATTAGTTAGAAAGAAAGAAAGATAGATTAGTTAGAAAGAAAGATAGATTAGTTAGAAAGATAGATAGATAGATAGATTAGTTAGAAAGAAAGAAAGATAGATTAGTTAGAAAGAAAGATAGATAGATTAGTTAGAAAGAAAGATAGATTAGTTAGAAAGAAAGATAGATTAGTTAGAAAGATAGATAGATAGATAGATTAGTTAGAAAGAAAGAAAGATAGATTAGTTAGAAAGAAAGATAGATAGATTAGTTAGAAAGAAAGATAGATTAGTTAGAAAGAAAGAAAGATAGATTAGATAGAAAGAATGAAAAAAGAAAGAAAGAAAGAAAGAAAGATTGGTTAGAAAGAAAGATAGATTAGTTAGTAAGAAAGATATAAAGAAAGATGGATTAGTTAGAAAGAAAGAAACATAGATTAGTTAGAAAGAAAGAAAGAAAGAAAGATAGATTAGTTAGAAAGACTAGTTAGTTAGAAAGAAAGAGATAGATTAGTTAGAAAGAAAGATAGATAGATAGATAGATAGATAGATAGATTAGTTAGAAAGAAAGAAAGATAGATTAGTTAGAAAGAAAGAAAGATATATTAGTTAGAAAGAAAGATAGATAGATTAGTTAGAAAAAAAAGATAGATTAGTTAGAAAGAAAGAAAGATAGATTAGTTAGAAAGAAAGATAGATAGATTAGTTAGAAAGAAAGAAAGATTAGTTAGAAAGAAAGAAAGAATGATAGATTGGTTAGAAAGAAAGAAAGATAGATTAGTAAGAAAGAAAGAAAGGAATAAAGAACGATAGATTAGTTAGAAATAAAGATAAAGTAGTTAGAAAGAAAAATAGATAGATTAGTTAGAAAGAAAGATAGATTATTTAGAAAGAAAGAAAGATAGATTAGTTAGAAAGAAAGAAAGATTAGTTAGAAAGAAAGAAAGATTAGTTAGAAAGAAAGATAGATTAGTTAGAAAGAAAAAAAGAAAGAAAGAAAGAAAGAAAGAAAGAAAGAAAAATTGGTTAGAAAGAAAGATAGATTAGTTTGAAAGATAGAGATTAGTTAGAAAGAAAGAAAAGATTAGTTAGAATGAAAGAAAGATAGATAGATTAGTTAGAAAGAAAGAAAGATAGATAGATTAGTTAGAAAGAAAGAAAGATTAGTTAGAAAGAAAAAAGATAGATTAGTTAGAAAGAAAGAATAAAAGAAAGTAAGAAAGAAAGAATGAAAGATTGGTTAGAAAGAAAGAGATTAGTTAGAAAGATAGAAAAGTTAGAAAGAAAGAAAGAAAGATAGAGTAGTTAGAAAGAAAGAAAGATAGATAGATTAGTTAGAAAGAAAGATAGATTAGTTAGAAAGAAAGTAAGGTAGATTAGTTAGAAAGAAAGATAGATTAGTTAGAAAGAAGAAAGATAGATTAGTTAGAAAGAAAGAAAGATTAGTTAGAAAGAAAGAAAGATAGATCAGTTAGCAAGAAAGAAATATTAGTTAGAAAGAAAGAAAGATTAGTTTGAAAGAAAGAAAGATTAGTTTGAAAGAAAGATAGATTAGTAAGAAAGAAAGAAATAAAGAAAGATTAGGTAGAAAGAAAGAAAGATTAGTTAGAAAGAAAGAAAGATAAGTTAGAAAGATAGATAGATAGATAGATAGATAGATAGATAGATAGATAGATAGATAGATAGATAGATAGATAGATAGATAAAGTTCATTAGTACATATAGAATGGTAGTTTAATTGAATCTAGGGCTTCAGGGAGTTTAGATTTGAGTTTTTGTGTTGTTCACTACTGGGCCACCGTAGTCTTGGCTCAATTTGAACTGTTGCAATGAAAGTCAATGGGATTTTTATGATTTTTAATATTAATTTTTAAGAAATCTGAAAGTCAAATCAGTTTGAAAAGATATAGCACACCGAGTCAGAACAGTCTGAAGGTCTGACCCGAGTTTGGAGTTTGTAGAGTTAAAGCTCTAGGACGAGTTAGAGTCAGAATTTTTTGGGTAAGAAAAATAAGAAGAAGAAGAATAACTAGAAAAAGTTCGTCGAGACAAACTTTAAGTTGGCTTGTGAAAGTTTGGACCAATAAGTTTGAAGAAGTTTAAAGTTTAAATTAGTTTAAAGTTTAATTAGTTTATAGTTCAGTAAGAAAGAAAGAAAGATAGATTAGTTAGAAAGAAAGATAAAAAAAAGATTAGTAAGAAAGAAAGAAAGATAGATTAGTTAGAAAGAAAGAAAGAAAGAAAGATAGATTAGTTAGAAATAAAAAAATAAAAAAAGATTAGTAAGAAAGAAAGATAGATTAGTTAGAAAGAAAGAAAGATAGATTAGTAAGAAAGAAAGAAAGATAGATTAGTAAGAAAGAAAGAAAGAAAAAAATAGTAAGAAAGAAAGAAAGATAGATTAGTAAGAAAGAGAAAGAAAGATAGATTAGTTAGAAATAAAAAAATAAAAAAAGATTAGTAAGAAAGAAAGATAGATTAGTTAGAAAGAAAGAAGGAAAGAAAGATAGATTAGTAAGAAAGAAAAAAAGATAGATTAGTAAGAGAAAGATTGATTAGTAAGAAAGATAGATAGATTAGTTAGACAGAGAGAAAAAAGATTAGTAAGAAAGAAAGATAGATTAGTAAGAAAGAAAGAAAGATAGATTAGTTAGAAAGAAAGAAAGATAGATTAGTAAGAAAGAAAGATAGATTAGTAAGAAAGAAAGAAAGAAAAAGATTAGTAAGAAAGAAAGAAAGATAGATTAGTTAGAAAGAAAGAAAAAAGATTAGTAAGAAAGAAAGAAAGATTAGTAAGAAAGAAAAAAGATTAGTAAGAAAGAAAGAAAAAAAGATTAGTAAGAAAGAAAGAAAGATAGATTAGTAAGAAAGAAAGAAAGAAAAAAAGATTAGCAAGAAAGAAAGAAAGAAAGATAGATTAGTTAGAAAGAAAGAAAAAAAAGATTAGTAAGAAAGAAAGAAAGAAAGAAAAAAAGATTAGTAAGAAAGAAAGATAGATTAGTTAGAAAGAAAGAAAAAAAAGATTAGTAAGAAAGAAAGAAAGAAAAAAAGATTAGTAAGAAAGAAAGATAGATTAGTTAGAAAGAAAGAAAAAAGATTAGTAAGAAAGAAAGAAAAAAAGATTAGTAAGAAAGAAAGAAAGATAGATTAGTTAGAAAGAAAGAAAGAAAAAAAGATTAGCAAGAAAGAAAGAAAGAAAGATAGATTAGTTAGAAAGAAAGAAAAAAAAGATTAGTAAGAAAGAAAGAAAGAAAGAAAAAAAGATTAGTAAGAAAGAAAGAAAAAAAGATTAGTAAGAAAGAAAGATAGATTAGTAAGAAAGAAAGAAAGAAAAAAAGATTAGCAAGAAAGAAAGAAAGATAGATTAGTTAGAAAGAAAGAAAAAAAAGATTAGTAAGAAAGAAAGAAAGAAAAAAAGATTAGTAAGAAAGAAAGATAGATTAGTTAAAAAGAAAGAAAGAAAAAAGATTAGTAAGAAAGAAAGAAAAAAGATTAGCAAGAAAGAAAGAAAGAAAGATAGATTAGTTAGAAAGAAAGAAAAAAAAGATTAGTAAGAAAGAAAGAAAGAAAGAAAAAAAGATTAGTAAGAAAGAAAGATAGATTAGTTAGAAAGAAAGAAAAAAGATTAGTAAGAAAGAAAGAAAAAAAGATTAGTAAGAAAGAAAGAAAGATAGATTAGTAAGAAAGAAAGAAAAAAAGATTAGTAAGAAAGAAAGAAGGATAGATTAGTAAGAAAGAAAGAAAGAAAAAAGATTAGCAAGAAAGAAAGAAAGAAAGATAGATTAGTTAGAAAGAAAGAAAAAAAAGATTAGTTAGAAAGAAAGAAAGAAAGAAAAAAAGATTAGTAAGAAAGAAAGAAAGAAAGAAAAAAAGATTAGTAAGAAAGAAAGATAGATTAGTTAGAAAGAAAGAAAAAAGATTAGTAAGAAAGAAAGAAAAAAAGATTAGTAAGAAAGAAAGATAGATTAGTAAGAAAGAAAGAAAAAAGATTAGAAAGAAAGAAAGATAGATTAGTAAGAAAGAAAGAAAGAAAAAAAGATTAGCAAGAAAGAAAGAAAGATAGATTAGTTAGAAAGAAAGAAAAAAAAGATTAGTAAGAAAGAAAGAAAGATAGATTAGTAAGAAAGAAAGATAGATTAGTTAGAAAGAAAGAAAGAAAAAAGATTAGTAAGAAAGAAAGAAAAAAAGATTAGTAAGAAAGAAAGAAAGAAAACAAGATTAGTAAGAAAGAAAGAAAGATAGATTAGTTAGAAAGAAAGAAAGAAAAAAAGATTAGTAAGAAAGAAAGATAGATTAGTAAGAAAGAAAGATAGAAAAAAAGATTAGTAAGAAAGAAAGAAAGATAGATTAGTAAGACAGAAAGAAAGAAAAAAAGATTAGTAAGAATGAAAGAAAGATAGATTAGTAAGAAAGAAAGAAAGATAGATTAGTAAGAAAGAAAGAAAGAAAAAAAGATTAGTAAGAATGAAAGAAAGATAGATTAGTAAGAAAGAAAGAAAGATAGATTAGTAAGAAAGAAAGAAAGAAAAAGATTAGTAAGAAAGAAAGAAAGATAGATTAGTAAGAAAGAAAGAAAGAAAAAAGATTAGCAAGAAAGAAAGAAAGAAAGATAGATTAGTTAGAAAGAAAGATAGATAGATTAGTTAGAAAGAAAGATAGATTAGTTAGAATGAAAGAAAGATAGAGTAGTTAGAAAGAAAGAAAGATAGATTAGTTAGAAAGAAAGAGATTAGTTAGAAAGAAAGAAAGAGATTAGTTAGAAAGAAAGAGATTAGTTAGAAAGAAAGATAGATAGATTAGTTAGAAAGAAAGAGATTAGTTAGAAAGAAAGATAGATAGATTATTTAGAAAGAAACATAGATAGATTAGTTAGAAAGAAAGATAGATTAGTTAGAAAGAAACATAGATAGATTAGTTAGAAAGAAATAAAGAAATAAAGATAGATTAGTTTGAAAGAAATAAAGAAAGATAGATTAGTTAGAAAGAAAAAAAGATAGATTAGTTAGAAAGAAATAAAGAAATAAAGATAGATTAGTTAGAAAGAAAGAAAGATAGATTAGTTAGAAAGAAAGAAAGATAGATTAGTTAGAAAGAAAAAAGATAGATTAGTTTGAAAGAAATAAAGAAAGATAGATTAGTTAGAAAGAAAGATAGATAGATTAGTTAGAAAGAAAGAGATTAGTTAGAAAGAAACATAGATAGATTAGTTAGAAAGAAAGAAAGATAGATTAGTTAGAAGGAAATATTAGTTAGAAAGAAAGAAAGATAGATTAGTTAGAAAGAAAGAAAGATAGATTAGTTTGAAAGAAATAAAGAAAGATAGATTAGTTAGAAAGAAAGAAAGAAAGAAAGAAAGATAGATAGATAGATAGATAGATAGATAGATAGATAGATAGATAGATAGATAGATAGATAGATAAGAAAGAAAGATAGATTAGTTAGAAATAAAGATATATAGATAGATTAGTTAGAAAGAAAGAAAGATAGATAGATAGATAGATAGATAGATAGATAGATAGATAGATAGATAGATAGATAGATAGATAGATAGATAGATAAGAAAGAAAGATAGATTAGTTAGAAAGAAAGATAGATTAGTTAGAAAGAAAGAAAGATAGATTAGTTAGAAAGAAAGAAAGATAGATTAGTTAGAAAGAAAGAAAGATAGATTAGTTAGAAAGAAAAAAAGATAGATTAGTTAGAAAGAAAGAGATTAGTTAGAAAGAAAGAAAGAGATTAGTTAGAAAGAAAGAGATTAGTTAGAAAGAAAGATAGATAGATTAGTTAGAAAGAAAGATAGATAGATTAGTTAGAAAGAAACATAGATAGATTAGTTAGAAAGAAAGAAAGATAGATTAGTTAGAAGGAAATATTAGTTAGAAAGAAAGATTAGTTAGAAAGAAAGAAAGATAGATTAGTTTAGAAATAAAGAGATTAGTTAGAAAGAAAGAAAGATAGATTAGTTAGAAAGGAAGAAAGATAGATTAGTTAGAAAGGAAGAAAGATCAGATAGATAGATAGATAGATAGATAGATAGATAGATAGATAGATAGATAAGTTAGAAAGAGATAGATAGATAGATAGATAGATAGATAGATAGATAGATAGATAGATAGATAGATAGATAGATAGAGTTCATAAGTACATATAGAATGGGAGTTTAATTGAGTCCAAGGCTTTAGGGAATTTAGATTTGAGTTTATTTGGTGTAGACTACTGGGCCACCGTAGTCTTGGCTCATTTTGAACTGTTACAATGAAAGTCAATGGGATTTTTATGATTTTTAATATTAATTTTTAAGAAATCTGAAAGTCAAATCAGTCTGAAAAGATATAGCACACTAAGTCAGAACAGTTTGAAGGTCTGACCCGAGTTTGGAGTTTGTAGAGTTAAAGCTCTAGGACGAGTTAGAGTTTAAATTTTAGAGTCAGAAGAATAATAATAATAATAATAAGTTTAAATAGGATTTCAGTAAGTTGGCTTTCTCAAGCCAACTTAATAATAAGTTTAAATAGGATTTCAGTAAGTTGGCTTTTCCAAGCCAACTTAATAAGTTTAAATAGGATTTCAGTAAGTTGGCTTTCTCAAGCCAACTTAACTAGAAAAAGTTCGTCGAGACAAACTTTAAGTTGGCTTGTGAAAGTTTGGACCAGAAAGTTTGAAGAAGTTGAAAGTAGTTTGAAGTTGAAAGTAGTTTCTAGTTTAAAGTAGTTGTAGTTTAAATATTAACTTAGTTTAAATAAGTTTAAAGTTTAAATTAGTTTAAAGTTTAATTAGTTTGAAGTAGTTTTAAAGTAGTTTATATTTTAAAGTATTTTAAAGTTTAACTTTAGTTTATAGTTTAAAGTTTAACTTAGTTTAAAGTTTAAAGTAGTTTAAAGTTGCTAGGGTGTTTCTAGTGGGTTGCTAAGGTGTTCTGGGTGGTTGTTAGGGTATTCTAAGGTATTTTGGGTGGTTGCTAGGGTGTTCTGGGTGGTTGCTAGGGTGTAGCTAGGGCGTTGCTATGGTTTTCCTAAGGTGTTCTGGGTGGTTGCCAGGGTGTTCTAAGGTATTTTGGGTGGTTGCTATGGTGTTCTAAGGTATTTTTGGTGGTTGCTAGGGTGTTGCTAGGGTGTTTTAAGGTATTTTGGGTGGTTGCTATGGTGTTGCTAGGGTGTTCGGAGGTATTTTGGGTGGTTGCTAGGGTGTTGCTAGGGTGTTCTGAGGTATTTTGGGTGGTTGCTATGGTGTTGCTAGGGTGTTCTAAGGTATTTTGGGTGGTTGCTATGGTGTTATGGGTGGTTGCTATGGTGTTCTAATGTATTTTGGTTGGTTGCTAGGGTGTTCTATGGTATTTTGGTTGGTTGCTAGGGTGTTGCTAGGGTGTTCTAAGGTATTTTGGTTGGTTGCTAGGGTGTTCTTGGTGGTTGCTAGGGTGTTCTAAGGTATTTTGGGTGGTTGCTATGGTGTTGCTAGGGTGTTCTAAGGTATTTTGGGTGGTTGCTATGGTGTTGCTAGGGTGTTCTAAGGTATTTTGGGTGGTTGCTATGGTGTTGCTAGGGTGTTATAAGGTATTTTGGGTGGTTGCTAGGGTGTTGCTAGGGTGTTATAAGGTATTTTGGGTGGTTGCTAGGGTGTTGCTAGGGTGTTCTGAGGTATTTTGTGTGGTTGCTATGGTGTTGCTAGGGTGTTCTAAGGTATTTTTGGTGGTTGCTATGGTGTTCTAAGGTATTTTGGGTGGTTGCTAGGGTGTTGCTAGGGTGTTGTAAGGTATTTTGGGTGGTTGCTAGGGTGTTGCTAGGGTGTTCTAAGGTATTTTGGGTGGTTGCTATGGTGTTGCTAGGGTGTTCTAAGGTATTTTGGGTGGTTGCTAGGGTGTTGCTAGGGTGTTCTAAGGTATTTTGGTTGGTTGCTATGGTGTTGCTAGGTTGTTCTAAGGTATTTTGGGTGGTTGCTAGGGTGTTGCTAGGGTGTTGCTAGGGTGTTCTAAGGTATTTTGGGTGGTTGCTAGGGTGTTCTCGGTGGTTGCTAGGGTGTTCTAATGTATTTTGGTTGGTTGCTATGGTGCTGCTAGGGTGTTCTAATGTATTTTGGGTGGTTGCTAGGGTGTTGCTAGGGTGTTCTAAGGTATTTTGGTTGGTTGCTATGGTGTTGCTAGGGTGTTCTAATGTATTTTGGGTGGTTGCTAGGGTGTTGCTAGGGTGTTCTGAGGTATTTTGGGTGGTTGCTATGGTGTTGCTAGGGTGTTCTAAGGTATTTTGGGTGGTTGCTAGGGTGTTGCTAGGCTGTTCTAAGGTATTTTGGTTGGTTGCTAGGGTGTTGCTAGGGGGTTCTAAGGTATTTTGGGTGGTTGCTAGGGTGTTGCTAGGGTGTTCTGAGGTATTTTGGGTGGTTGCTATGGTGTTGCTACGGTGTTCTAAGGTATTTTGGGTGGTTGCTAGGGTGTTGCTAGGGTGTTCTAAGGTATTTTGGGTGGTTGCTATGGTGTTGCTAGGGTGTTCTATGGTATTTTGGTTGGTTGCTATGGTGTTGCTAGGGTGTTCTAAGGTATTTTGGTATACACGCACACACACTAACTCGTTTACACACACACTTTCTCTTTCACACACACGCACAGACACGCTCACTAACTCACACACACATACACACTCACGCACACACACTCACTCACACACACACTCTTTCTCTCACACACACACACACACACACAGTCACACACACAGACTCGCTCACACACTCACTCACTTACACACTCAGAGTTTATATGAGTTTAGAGTTTATAAGTTTGAATGAAGTAAATTTAGTCATTTGAAGATTAAATTAGTTTAAAGTTTAAATTAGTTTAAAGTTTAAATTAGTTTAAAGTTTAAATTAGTTTAAACTTTAAATTAGTTTAAACTTTAAATTAGTTTGAAGATTAAAGTTTAAATTAGTTTGAAGTTTAATTTAGTTTGAAGTTTAAAATAGTTTGAAGTTGATAGATAGACGAGTTTCAATGAGTCTCAATGGCTCATATAGTATATAGAATGGCAGTTTGATTTAGTCTAGGGTTTCAAGGGATTTTGATTTGAATTTTTGACAGTTGGGGAGTTTGAAAATCTGAAAATTCCGCAATGTTAAGTCAATGGGAGTTTTTCCGAGTTTTGATCGTCATTTTTAGGAAAACCGTAAGTCCGATCAGTTAGAAAAGAAATAGCATACCGAGTCAGAACAGTTTGAGTGTCTGAGCCGAGTTTGGAGTATGTGGAGTTAAAGCTCTAGGACGAGTTTGAATTGTAAATTTTTAGTAAGAAGAATAATAATAACTAGAAAAAGTTCGTCGAGACAAACTTTAAGTTGGCTTGTGAAAGTTTGGACCAGAAAGTTTAAAGAAGTTTAAAGTAGTTTATAGTTTAAATTAGTTTGAAGTTTAAAGTAGTTTATAGTTTAAAGTAGTTTAAAGTAGTTTAAAGTAGTTAAAAGTTTAAATTAGTTTAAAGTTTAAAGTAGTATATAGTTTAAAGTAGTTTAAAGTTTAACTTAGTTTAAAGTTTGAAGTAGTTTAAAGTAGTATATAGTTTAAAGTAGTTTAAAGTTTAACTTAGTTTAAAGTTTGTAGTTTAAAGTAGTATATAGTTTAAAGTAGTTTAAAGTTTAACTTAGTTTAAAGTTTAAAGTAGTTTAAAGTAATTTAAAGGTAATAAGGTGTTTCTAGTGGGTTGGTAAGGTGTACTTGGTGGTATCTAGGTGGTTGCAATGTTTTTCTAGGGTATTCTGGGTGGTTGCTAGGGTGTTGCGAGGGTGTTCTAAGGTATTTTGGTTGGCAGCTAGGGTGTTCTAAGGTATTTTGTTTGGTTGCTAGGGTGTTCTGGGTGGTTGCTAGGGTGTTCTAAGGTATTTTGGGTGGTTGCTAGGGTGTTCTAAGTTATTTTGGTTGGTTGTAAGAAAGAAAGAAAGATAGATTAGTTAGAAAGAAAGAAAGAAAAAAAGATTAGTAAGAAAGAAAGAAAGATAGATTAGTTAGAAAGAAAGAAAGAAAGATAGATTAGTTAGAAAGAAAAAAAGATTAGTAAGAAAGAAAGAAAGATAGATTAGTTAGAAAGAAAGAAAGATAGATTAGTTAGAAAGAAAGAAGGAAAGAAAGATAGATTAGTAAGAAAGAAAGAAAGATAGATTAGTAAGAAAGAAAGATTGATTAGTAAGAAAGAAAGATAGATTAGTTAGAAAGAAAGAAAGAAAAAAAGATTAGTAAGAAAGAAAGAAAGATAGATTAGTTAGAAAGAAAGAAAGAAAAAAAGATTAGTAAGAAAGAAAGAATGAAAGAAAGATAGATTAGTAAGAAAGAAAGAAAGATAGATTAGTAAGAAAGAAAGAAAGAAAGAAAAAAA
Organism: Semotilus atromaculatus; assembly: GCA_031834385.1. Taxonomy (NCBI): domain Eukaryota; kingdom Metazoa; phylum Chordata; class Actinopteri; order Cypriniformes; family Leuciscidae; genus Semotilus; species Semotilus atromaculatus. The sequence continues at coordinate 31,172,868 of JAULUF010000007.1, read as the reverse complement.
GATTAGTAAGAAAGAAAGAAAGATAGATTATTTAGAAAGAAAATAAATTAGTAAGAAAGAAAGAAAGATAGATTATTTAGAAAGAAAGAAAGAAAAAAAGATTAGTAAGAAAGAATGAAAGAAAGAAAAAAAGATTAGTAAGAAAGAAAGATAGATTAGTTAGAAAGAAAGAAAGAAAGAAAGAAAGATAGATTAGTAAGAAAGAAAGAAAGAAAAAAAGATTAGTAAGAAAGAATGAAAGAAAGAAAAAAAGATTAGTAAGAAAGATAGATAGATTAGTTAGTAAGAAAGAAAGAAAGATAGATTATTTAGAAAGAAAGAAAGAAAAAAAGATTAGTAAGAAAGAATGAAAGAAAGAAAAAAAGATT
>JAULUF010000007.1:31165000-31167500 GCA_031834385.1 Semotilus atromaculatus | reverse complement strand
AGTAAGAAGAATAATAATAATAATAATAATAATAAGTTTAAATAGGATTTCAGTAAGTTGGCTCTCACAAGCCAACTTAATAACTAGAAAAAGTTCGTCGAGACAAACTTTAAGTTGACTTGTGAAAGTTTGGACCAGAAAGTTTAAAGAAGTTTAAAGTAGTTTATAGTTTAAATTAGTTTGAAGTTTAAAGTAGTTTATAGTTTAAAGTAGTTTAAAGTAGTTTAAAGTAGTTAAAAGTTTAAATTAGTTTAAAGTTTAAAGTAGTATATAGTTTAAAGTAGTTTAAAGTTTAACTTAGTTTAAAGTTTGAAGTAGTTTAAAGTAGTATATAGTTTAAAGTAGTTTAAAGTTTAACTTAGTTTAAAGTTTGTAGTTTAAAGTAGTATATAGTTTAAAGTAGTTTAAAGTTTAACTTAGTTTAAAGTTTAAAGTAGTTTAAAGTAATTTAAAGGTAATAAGGTGTTTCTAGTGGGTTGGTAAGGTGTACTTGGTGGTATCTAGGTGGTTGCAATGTTTTTCTAGGGTATTCTGGGTGGTTGCTAGGGTGTTGCGAGGGTGTTCTAAGGTATTTTGGTTGGCAGCTAGGGTGTTCTAAGGTATTTTGTTTGGTTGCTAGGGTGTTCTGGGTGGTTGCTAGGGTGTTCTAAGGTATTTTGGGTGGTTGCTAGGGTGTTCTAAGTTATTTTGGTTGGTTGTAAGAAAGAAAGAAAGATAGATTAGTTAGAAAGAAAGAAAGAAAAAAAGATTAGTAAGAAAGAAAGAAAGATAGATTAGTTAGAAAGAAAGAAAGATAGATTAGTTAGAAAGAAAAAAAGATTAGTAAGAAAGAAAGAAAGATAGATTAGTTAGAAAGAAAGAAAGAAAGATAGATTAGTTAGAAAGAAAGAAGGAAAGAAAGATAGATTAGTAAGAAAGAAAGAAAGATAGATTAGTAAGAAAGAAAGATTGATTAGTAAGAAAGAAAGAAACATAGATTAGTTAGAAAGAAAGAAAGAAAAAAAGATTAGTAAGAAAGAAAGAAAGATAGATTAGTTAGAAAGAAAGAAAGAAAAAAAGATTAGTAAGAAAGAAAGAAAGAAAGATAGATTAGTAAGAAAGAAAGAAAGATAGATTAGTAAGAAAGAAAGAAAGAAAGAAAAAAAGATTAGTAAGAAAGAAAGAAAGATAGTGTCAGGTTTGTGTGCAGGTAGCTGAAGACGAGGACGAATGGAGCTTCAATATAGTTGATTTATTTAAAAAGTAGATTTCTTTAAACATACAGGAACCAAAATAACAAATGCCAGGACTTCAGGGAACTCAAATTACACAACCATAAATAGACGACGACCAACAAACACTGAGGGAAAACATAGGGCTTAAAAGAACTGAGGCTAACAAGATAATTAACTAAACACAGGTGATGAAACTGAACACAAACGAGAAGCGGGAAAACTAACAGGACTAAACCAAAAACACAATAGACAGGGGGAAACGAGATCACAAAACTAAACAGAACACATCAAAACGTGACAGTACCTCCCCCCTCCCCGAAGGCGCGTCCTCGCGCCGTATAACATCCAAAGGGGTGGGAGGGTGGGCATCCTGGACTCCAGGACGGTCCAGGCGGAGCAGGCTGGTCAGGGGACCAGGGCGGAGCAGGACGTGGGCGTGACCAGGGCGGAGCAGGACGTGGGCGTGACCAGGGCGGAGCAGGACGAGGGCGTGACCAGGGCGGAGCAGGACGTGGGCGTGACCAGGGCGGAGCAGGACGAGGGCGTGACCAGGACGGAACAGGACGTGGGCGTGACCAGGGTGGAGCAGGACGTGGGCGTGACCAGGGCGGAACAGGACGTGGGCGTGGCCACGGCGGAGCTGTCGGACCCTCGGGCGTCCAGGGCGGTGGTGACCCTTCGGGCGGCCATGGCGGTGAGGACCCTTCGGGCGGCCATGGCGGTGAGGACCCTTCGGGCGGCCATGGCGGTGAGGACCCTTCGGGCGGCCATGGCGGTGAGGACCCTTCGGGCGGCCTGGGCGGATCAGACCTTTCAGGTGGCCAGGGCGGTGAAGACCCTTCGGGTGGCCAGGGCGGAGCAGACCCCTCGGGCGGCCAGGGCGGATCAGGCCTTTCAGGTGGCCAGGGCGGTGAAGACCCTTCGGGTGGCCAGGGCGGTGCAGACCCCTCGGGCGGCCAGGGCGGTGTAGACCTCGGTTCAGACTCAGGGATAGACACAGGCTCAGGCTCTGGGACCGACACCGACTCCGGGTCAAGGACAGGCTCCGGGACAGGGACAGGGACAGACACTGGCTCAGGGACAGACATTAACACAGACACAGTCATAAGAACAGAAACAAATACAGAAACAAACATAGATTCCGGCTCAGGGACAAACACAATCTCCGGGATCGACACAGGCTCAGGGACAGGGACAGATTTGACGTCAGCGGGCTCTGGCGCAGGATCAGTGGGCTCTGGCGCAGGATCAGCGGGCTCTGGCGCAGGATCAGCGGGCTCTGGCGC
>JAULUF010000007.1:31157500-31160000 GCA_031834385.1 Semotilus atromaculatus | reverse complement strand
ACACACACACACACACACACGCAGACATGCTCACTAACTCACACACACGCACAGACATGCTCACTAACTCACACACACACACACACACACACACTCATGCACATACTCACAAATGCACACACTCACACACCCACACACAAACTCGCTCACACACATACACTCAATTACATACACTCACAAATGCACACATTCACACACACACACACACACACTAACTCGCTCACACACACACACACACACACTCACAAATGCACACTCACACACACTAACTTGCTCACACACACACAGACTCACACACACTCACTAACTCACACACACACACACACACACACACTCAATTACATACACTCACAAATGCACACATTCACACACACACACTAACTCGCTCACACACACACACACACACTCACAAATGCACACACTCACACACACTAACTTGCTCACACACACACAGACTCACACACACTCACTAACTCACAAACGCACAGACATGCTCACTATCTCACACACACACACACACACACACACACACTAACTCTCTCTCACACACACATACACACACAAACACACACTCATGCACATACACTCACAAATGCACACACTCACACTAACTCGCTCACACACACACTCAAGTTTACAGTGTTTAGAGTTTACAAGTGTATAAATTGATGAGTTTATAAGTGTACGAGTTTAGAGTTTATAAGTTTAAATGAGTCTTAAGAGTTCAGTTTATAGTTTAAATGAGTCTAAGAGTTCAAAGTTTATTATTTTATGAGTTAATTAGTTTATAAGTGTGTTAATTCAAAGTTTATTAGTTTAAATGAGTCTCAATGGCTCATTAAGTATATAGAATGGCAGTTTGATTTAGTCTAGGGTTTCAAGGGATTTTGATTTGAATTTTTGACAGTTGGGGAGTTTGAAAATCTGAAAATTCCGCAATGTTAAGTCAATGGGAGTTTTTCCGAGTTTTGATCGTCATTTTTAGGAAAACCGTAAGTCCGATCAGTTAGAAAAGAAATAGCATACCGAGTCAGAACAGTTTGAGTGTCTGAGCCGAGTTTGGAGTATGTGGAGTTAACGCTCTAGGAGGAGTTCGAGTTGTAAATTTTTGAGTAAGAAGAATAATAATAACTAGAAAAAGTTCGTCGAGACAAACTTTAAGTTGGCTTGTGAAAGTTTGGACCAGAAAGTTTGAAGAAGTTTAAAGTAGTTTGAAGTTGAAAGTAGTTTGAAGTTGAAAGTAGTTTATAGTTTAAATTAGTTTTTAGTTTAAATTAGTTTAAAGTTTAACTTAGTTTAAAGTAGTTTAAAGTTTAACTTAGTTTAAAATTTAAAGTAGTTTAAAGTTTAAAGTAGTTTCTAGTTTAAAGTAGTTTAAAGTTTAAAATAGTTTAAAGTAGTTTCTAGTTTAAAGTTTAACTTAGTTTAAAGTTTAACTTAGTTTAAAGTTTAAAGTAATTTAAAGTTGCTAGGGTGTTTCTAGTGGGTTGCTAAGGGTTTCTGGGTGGTTGCTAGGGTATTCTAAGGTATTGTGGGTGGCTGCTAGGTTGTTTTGGGTGGTGCTAGGGTGTTCTAATTTATTTTTGGGTGGTTGCTAGGGTGTTGCTAGGGTGTTCTAAGGTATTTTGGGTGGTTGCTAGGGTGTTGCTAGGCTGTTCTAAGGTATTTTGGTTGGTTGCTAGGGTGTTGCTAGGCTGTTCTAAGGTATTTTGGTTGGTTGCTAGGGTGTTGCTAGGGTGTTTTAAGGTATTTTGGGTGGTTGCTAGGGTGTTGCTAGGGTGTTCTGAGGTATTTTGGGGGGTTGCTATGGTGTTGCTAGGGTGTTCTAAGGTATTTTGGTTGGTTGCTAGGGTGTTGCTAGGCTGTTCTAAGGTATTTTGGTTGGTTGCTAGGGTGTTGCTAGGGGGTTCTAAGGTATTTTGGGTGGTTGCTATGGTGTTGCTAGGGTGTTCTAAGGTATTTTGGGTGGTTGCTAGGGTGTTCTAAGGTATTTTGGGTGGTTGCTAGGGTGTTGCTAGGGTGTTGCTAGGCTGTTCTAAGGTATTTTGGGTGGTTGCTAGGGTGTTCTCAGGTATTTTGGGTGGTTGCTAGGGTGTTTTAAGGTATCTTGGGTGGTTGCTATGGTGTTGCTAGGGGGTTCTAAGGTATTTTGGGTGGTTGCTAGGGTGTTGCTAGGGTGTTCTAAGGTATTTTGGGTGGTTGCTATGGTGTTGCTAGGGTGTTCTAAGGTATTTTGGGTGGTTGCTATGGTGTTGCTAGTGTGTTCTAAGGTATTTTGGGTGGTTGCTAGGGTGTTGCTAGGGGGTTCTAAGGTATTTTGGGTGGTTGCTAGGGTGTTGCTAGGGTGTTCTGAGGTATTTTGGGTGGTTGCTATGGTGTTGCTAGGGTGTTCTAAGGTATTTTGGGTGGTTGCTAGGGTGTTGCTAGGGTGTTCTAAGGTATTTTGGGTGGTTGCTATGGTGTTGCTAGGGTGTTCTATGGTATTTTGGTTGGTTGCTAT